>CM069859.1:120598156-121198156 GCA_036172795.1 Pelodytes ibericus | reverse complement strand
TGTGATTCTGTTTGCATTATCCCGATGTTTTATATGACTATAATAGCATATTTGCCAAAAAAAATTTATGATTTGAATATTTTTCTAAAATATACTATTATGGCATAAATGGTACAATTATCATGTCAACCGACTTTCATTTAATAAAACACAAATCTATCGCAAATTCCACATAGTAACACTGATAAAATTTAAGGAATACAAATAGAAAATAGTCCCAGATCCGCACAAGATATAAAGTCCCGGTGCACGGACT
Organism: Pelodytes ibericus; assembly: GCA_036172795.1. NCBI lineage: Eukaryota > Metazoa > Chordata > Amphibia > Anura > Pelodytidae > Pelodytes > Pelodytes ibericus. Next base: position 121,197,900 of record CM069859.1, on the reverse strand, counting down.
TTAAGATGTCTCCCAAATCTTCAAATACGATATGTGCAGACATCCTCCATGCTGCCCGACACTTCCGTCTATTAAATTATAAACCGAAATAGAGTCCCCATTCATAAGAAATTCTTATGAATGGGGACTCTATTTCAGTTTAAAGAAAGCCAATAGCATTACATGTATTCCATAAACCGAAAGTCTATAAACCTAAAGACATTTGGTTTATAGACTTTCGGTTTATAGAATACATGTAATGCTATTGCTATTCTATAAACCGAAATAGAGTCCCCATTCATACGAATAGGTCAATTGATTACATCTGAGAGTCAAATAGAACCATCAAATACTGTGCTTACAGCGCACTTTGAAAAATTCTAATAGTTTTGGGTTGTAAAGAGTACATTTGCGTCTTGCGGTGCACTTCATATCTGAGAGTCAAATAGAACAGTCCAATACTGTGCTTACAGCGCACTTTGAAAAATTTTGGCTACCTCCTCCTCCTCCTCCAGCGCCGCTTCCACCTTCACCACCACGGTCACCGCCTCCTCAACCTATGGGTCACTTAGTATAAACTGAAAGAGAATACCCTGCACTCCAACCCTCTCTCAAATGGATAGTTCTGTTGATCCTCCTGGCAGCCATGCTTTAGATTTAGATTTATGTTCTTCCAAAACTAAAATCAAAGATTCCATCTAGTGCTATTTTATGGCTCAGCTGTATTTTTAATTTGTATGTATTTTATGTTATTTGAAGTTATTTCCCTATCCATATTTGCTTGCAGGGCACTTGTCCTACTCTTACCCCCATTTTACTTCCTTTTGCAGCCTCTAGCCCTTTCCAGGACTTTTTTAGAGGCATTTTAGTGGCCAAAAGTTCGGGTCCCCATCGACTTCAATGGGGTTCGGGGTCAAGTTCGGGGTCAAGTTGGAGCCTGAACCCGGACATTTTTCCGAAGTTCGGCCGAACCCGCCGAACCCGAACATCCAGGTGTCCGCTCAACTCTAGTTACAAACAATGATGATCCCAGTAGAGAACTTTCAGACATATCTTGGTCTGAGACCTGGAATAAACTACCAGAAGGAACCCAAAGAACGGTTCCAAAAAATTAAAGATGAAATTGTCAGAAGTATAGAATACCAATGAAGAGATATTAAAGAAGACAAAAACAAATTGGAAGAAAGCCTGAAAACTGCCAAAGAGTGGTTAAAGCTGATTTCTTTCCATAATAGACACAAAATGATCTTACCTTGAATTTTGAAAAAAAATTCTCTTTTAAAGGCAAAGCTGGGTAATACTTGACATATTAGAAAAAGGAAAAATCGCTCACCACACCAGACAACATTGAGAAATAGATCTTCTTTCTTGAAAAAATATATGTAAAATCAAGGCACCAGCGGGGGGAGGGAGTGATATAAAGCGCACCTAAAGCGTTTCACGTAGTTAGCACTTAATCATAGGTCCTCAATATTGAGGACAGGTCTAAGAAAGTAACTCTAAGGATACCAGGGATTCCGGAGTTTATAAAGCAGCAAAAGATGGACAATTTCCTTGAACAATTTTTTGTCTTCTCAGGGTTCTCTGCGGGAAAGGACTGTAAAGCATTTAAAACAAGTCCTGCAATGCTCAGAATAGGAACATTTGAAGGTATTCCCAGACCTGTCCTTCCATAGGATCAGTCAGGACATAGTTTGGTCCGCAAACTGAAATCTTAAGGAAGGCTGGCATAAAATATGTATGGAGATCCCCGGTGGGACTAAATTTGTTTTATAATGGTCAAAGAGAGCTATTTGATTCACCTCAAAATTTGAAAAAAGGGACTTTAGAAAATATGATACATAAATGATAATTATATGCTTGTCTGTGTTAAATGGGTTGGATTAGGTTTATTTTTTTGCTTCTGATTGGCACATAGAGATAGCTGAGTGATAACACTGAAAATATTTACCTTTTGAATTTTGAATTGGAAGGATAAGGGGGGAAGGATCAAGAGAGAGTGTAGGGAAGGGGAAAAGGTTAGGGGGAAATGATAATTTAATATAATTTAATCACAGAACAAAGCGTTAATTCAATGTAGTTATTTGACTTGAATTTATTTCACATGAAGACTGACACTTTGGGGTAGTATTTGAATGAGAAATATTTTGATTTAAAATGAATATATCTTAGATGGAGTGGGGAGTGAGGGGAGAGAAAAGGAAAAGAGAGGTAATTATAACTCAAGATAATTTATTAGGGAATAAGAAGTTAGTTGGTTTCAATTTCCAATGTGATTACTTTCATTTTCTGTTTCAAGTAAAATAAAAAATAAAATGTTTTTCTTTTTCATGATACTACTGGAAAATATTAATATTTTTGACAAGTATATATTGAGGAACAAACCGCAAATGTAATACAAAAAAAAAAAAAAGATTATTTCACAGCAGTTAACTGGCTGTTTGCGATGAAGAATTTTTTTTTTCTTTTTCTTCTATCCACATCACTACTAGAAAATATTAATATTTTTATTTAATTTATTGCGGAGCAAATCACAAACTCAATATAATTTCATTTTTAAATTAAGAAATATCTCAATATAGTTAATTGGCCTGAATTTGTTTGTGGTGAAGTTTTACTTTTTTGGGTCTTGATATGAGTATAGTGAAATGTTGTATTTTTTTGTGGACAGCAGGAAGGTTTTAAATATCTGTTACAGTAGACGGACTCATTTGAATATTTTATATTAATATGGTGTTACACCACATTTGGCGAAGATTAATATAAAATATATAAATGAGTCCGTCTACTTTAACAGATATTTAATAAGAGACAAAAACACAGTACCATAGAATAATTAGTGACAGTCCAACACACAATACCAGATTCTCCCAAGACTAACCTTAATCCAGGTTTTCAACCAAAAGACCCATTATAACCCATCACAGATCACAGATTTCCCCATGCATCCAGGAGGCAGGCAAGGCAGGAAGAGACTGAATTCAGATTGTTTATTCAACAGGTATATTGAATGGCTTGTGAGGTCATTGGAGGTGTACCCTCATTAACATATCAAAAGGCAAATGTTGTACAGGAGCATTGACCACACCAGTCTCCATTAATATTTTTAAATAATGTCTTTAATAAAATAGAATAGGTCAAGGAATAACTGTGATTCTGTGGGACTTTAATTATCCTCGAGATCAAAGTTTGATACACTGAATTATGACTGGTAAAACTAGAAATAGAAATATCATGAGCAAAGCCAAAAAATGGAGAGAAATTATGAAAAGGAGTGCTCTCCGGAGCAGTTTTCCCAGCAAGGACAGAGACTTTCATGTTTTTAAAGTTCATATTTCGCCTACTCAAGAACTGATCTGATTCTGGGAAGAATTGGTTTGATTAAGATTATATAAAAAAATAAGGATCTGTAATACCTGGTCAGTTCCTAATGTTATCATAATAGACATTGAAGACCTGACTAAGCGTTGTAGGCCAGAGTGGAGATTAAATTTAGAATACATTAAAACAAAATTACAGATCTCTACTAAATGAATACAGGGAAAGAGAGGTGAACTAATCTGGGGTCTGGTTCACTTATAAAAATGTCATCTGTGGCCACCTAATTAGATACTAATTAGAGACTAGAAAAAAGAAAAATAGAATGGCTTTCCTCAAAGAATTATGTTGATGTTGAGCTAGATACCTCAGTAAAATAGAACATGGATGGTCTACCCATATGACCCAAAAAATAAAAGAAGTAGAAAAATCTATTAAGGAACTCTTGATAAGCAAATAAATTGATTGAAACTATAAAAAGGAGTTGATACTATCTTGGCAATAAGGCCGAAAAGGATACGTCAGATAATTAAAAAGAGAAAAAGCTAATAGGATTATCTCCTAGATTAAAGAAGTAGACGTTACTGGAAAAAAATGGCAAACTCTTTAAAAAATGTTACCAATCTCTCTATATCCTCCCCTCGAAAACTGTACACAAAAAGCTAGAAGGATATTTTACCCATCTGAATATGTAGTCCCGAACACATAGTTGCATTTTTTAAACCAACCGATCTTGGAAGGAGAATTACTGTTAGCTATTGACAAGATAAAAATTAATAAGACTCTGGTTCTGGACAGCTTCAATAATTGGTTCTATAAATTAGTAAAACACAAAATAAAAACAGATTTAACAACAGCTTTTAATGCATTCGTAACAAAGAAGTGCATACCCCAAGAATTAATTCAGGCAAATATTGTACCAATTATAAAGCAGGAAGAACCCAACGAAAGTATCTAACTACTGTCCTATATCCCTTTTAAATGTAGACATTAAACTCTACTCTGCAGTTCTTGTGAAAAGGATACAACTAGTAATCCTGACTTTTGGTCCATCAAGACCGACTAGAGTGGTGGGGTGTGGCATCAGCTCAAACTGGTTTACGCTTAATAACGGAGTGAAAAAGGGCTGCCCTCTATCACCATTGTTATGTTTACTAACTATAAAACCACTGGCCATTGCTAATTGACAAGATCAAGGCATAGAAGGCTTTGCTACATTAATTAAAATTAATATGCATGCAGATTATGTTATTTTAACTATACAAAGGTAATTAATTTATATTCCAACTATTCTGGCTACAAGTTAAATTTGGAAAATTCAATGACACTGGCCAGCAATATCCCTAAGAATGTAAAAAACATCCTTTCACATACATATGGGTTCACTTGGGCTAAACATTACATAAACTACCTGGGCATTAAAATTAATGCTGACCCTTCAAAAATAGTGGAGAAAAATGTTCTGCCATTATTGAGTCAGACTAATAAATTGTTGAAAGAGTGGAAAACATTAGGCTTCTTCTGGTGGGGCAGAGTCAACATTCTTAAATCATATTTTTTAGACATGTGCAAAACTAAAATTTTCGTTTCGTTTTCGTCCATTCGGACGAAAATGTTATTTATTTCGTCTAAAACGAATTTCGTTCATTAGTGCATTCGTTTCAGACGAAATTCGTTAATTATTTTCGTTTCGTTAATTTTTTTCGTTCGTTTTATAGAATACAATGTAATACTATTGGCTTTCTATAAACCGAACGAGAGCCCCATTCATAAGAAATTCTTATGAATGGGGCTCTCGTTCGGTTCGTAGAAAGGCAATAGTATTAATTGTATTCTATAAGCCGAAAGTCTATAAACCGAACGACTTTCGGTTTATAGACTTTCGGCTTATGGAATACATGTAATCCTATTGCTATTCTATAAACCGAACGACTTTCGGTTTATAGAATAGCCATAGGTTTACATGTATTACATAAGCCGAAAGTCTATAAACCGAAAGTCGTTCGGTTTATAGGCTGTCGGCATTTAACTAATAAGAGACAGAGTCTCCATTCATAAAATTATGAATGGAGACTTTGTCTCCGTGTAGTAAAATGCCGACAGCCTATAAACCGAACGTTCGGTTTATAGGCTGTCGGCTTATGGAATACATGTATTCCTATTGCTATTCTATAAACCGAAAGTCGTTCGGTTTATAGAATAGCAATAGGAATACATGTATTCCATAAGCCGACAGCCTATAAACCGAACGTTCGGTTTATAGGCTGTCGGCATTTTACTACACGGAGACAGAGTCTCCATTCATAAAATTATGAATGGAGACTTTGTCTCCGTGTAGTAAAATGCCCACAGCCTATAAACCGAACGTTCGGTTTATAGGCTGTGGGCATTTTACTACACGGAGACAAAGTCTCCATTCATAATTTTATGAATGGAGACTCTGTCTCCGTGTAGTAAAATGCCGACAGCCTATAAACCGAACGTTCGGTTTATAGGCTGTCGGCTTATGGAATACATGTATTCCTATTGCTATTCTATAAACCGAAAGTCGTTCGGTTTATAGAATAGAAATAGGAATACATGTATTCCATAAGCCGACAGCCTATAAACCGAACGTTCGGTTTATAGGCTGTGGGCATTTTACTACACGGAGACAAAGTCTCCATTCATAATTTTATGAATGGAGACTCTGTCTCCGTGTAGTAAAATGCCGACAGCCTATAAACCGAACGTTCGGTTTATAGGCTGTCGGCTTATGGAATACATGTATTCCTATTGCTATTCTATAAACCGAACGACTTTCGGTTTATAGAATAGCCATAGGATTACATGTATTGCATAAGCCGAAAGTCTATAAACCGAAAGTCGTTCGGTTTATAGGCTGTCGGCATTTAACTATACAGAGACAGAGTCTCCATTCATAAAATTATGAATGGAGACTTTGTCTCCGTGTAGTAAAATGCCGAAAGCCTATAAACCGAACGATCCGTTTATAGACTTTCGGCTTATATAATACATGTAATCCTATGGCTATTCTATAAACCGAACGTTCGGTTTATAGAATAGCAATAGGAATACATGTATTCCATAAGCCGACAGCCTATAAACCGAACGTTCGGTTTATAGGCTGTGGGCATTTTACTACACGGAGACAAAGTCTCCATTCATAATTTTATGAATGGAGACTCTGTCTCCGTATAGTTAAATGCCGGCTTTTAACTATACGGAGACAAAGTCTCCATTTATAATTTTATGAATGGAGACTCTGTCTCCGTATAGTTAAATGCCGGTGTTCTGACAAATTTCTGGAGCAAATTCTCCTGCGCAATCGCAGGAGAATTTGCTCACTGCGCATAAAGTTACAGCTGATAACTCAGCTGTAACTTTGTGACCACCGCGCATGCGCCAGCTGCGCAACCCACCTCCCGCCCCCTCACACCCCCTGCACACCCCTTCTTACCAGATCATCGACCACAGCGATACACAGCGCATGCGCACGCCTATCCAGCCGTTTGGGAATGTGCGCGTCCGTTGTTGTGTTCTTAAGGTGGTAAGTAACATGGGGCGTCGGGACATAAGGGGGCAAGCATCCTGGTGAGGGCTGCCTCATCTTGATGGGATTTGTGATCCTCCTGCTGCATCAATAATACAGCAGGAGGATCACAAATCCCATCAAGATGAGGCAGCCCTCACCAGGATGCTTGCCCCCTTATGTCCCGACGCCCCGTGTTACTTACCACCTTAAGAACACAACAACGGACGCGCGCATTCCCAAACGGCTGGATAGGCGTGCGCATGCGCTGTGTATCGCTGTGGTCGATGATCTGGTAAGAAGGGGTGTGCGGCGGGTGTGAGGGGGCGGGAGGTGGGTTGCGCAGCTGTCTCATGCACGGTGGTCACAAAGTTACAGCTGAGTTATCAGCTGTAACTTTATGCGCATGCGCAGTGAGCAAATTCTCCTGCGATTGCGCAGGAGAATTTGCTCCAGAAATTTGTCAGAACACCGGCTTTTAACTATACGGAGACAAAGTCTCCATTTATAATTTTATGAATGGAGACTCTGTCTCCGTATAGTTAAATGCCCACAGCCTATAAACCGAACGTTCGGTTTATAGGCTGTCGGCTTTTAACTATACGTTTGTCTCCATTCATAAATTTATGAATGGAGACTCTGTCTCCGTATAGTTAAATGCTATTGTATTCTATAAACCGACTCTATTTCGGCTTATAGAATGCAATAGTACTACGAATGGACGAATGAACGAATGATTTTCCTTTATTAACCATTCGTTCATTCGGCTTTAGTTAGCTTAGCATTTTCGTTCTTCGTTTTTCGGGCGAATGGACGAAAATGCAATTTTCGGACGAAAATGCGTTCGTCCGAAAACGAATGCACATGTCTAGTATATATTCACATGTAAATTGCTTTTTTAATAAAAAATTATGATATAAATAAAATCTTATTTTCATTTCCTTTTATGTGACAAAGCTGCCTCTCTCTTTCCCTTGCCCCCAGATTTGTCGCTCTCCCCCCCTTAGTGTTGTCTCTCTCTCACCCTCCCTTTGGCTCCCCCCTCGCTCCCCTTGTGTCTGTCTCTTCCCCCCTTCCCTCCCCTTGTTTCTCTCTGCCCCCCCCCCCTTGTTATTCTGTCCCCCCCTCACCTGTTTCTTGCTCCCTGGTGGCTAGTGGGGGCAGCCGGGGGATGTATGCACTATACATAATAGACGGAAGTGTCGGGCAGCATGGAGGTTGTCTGCACGATTCGTGCAGACATCCCCCAGCTGCCCGATTCTCCCTGGTGGCTAGCGAGGGAGCGGAGGATGTCTGCGCGATGAGCGAGACCTCCCCTGCTGCCGCCCGGAACGACAGCCAGGACTTTTATGAGGAAGCCGGAAGTACCCAGCTTCATCATAGAAGTCCCGGCGGTCATGCCGGGCGGCAGCAGGAGAGGTCTTGCTCATCGCGCAGACATCCTCCGCTCCCTCGCTAGCCACCAGGGAGAATCGGGCAGCTGGGGGATGTCTGCACGAATCGTGCAGACAACCTCCATGCTGCCCGACACTTCCGTCTATTATGTATAGTGCATACATCCCCCGGCTGCCCCCACTAGCCACCAGGGAGCAAGAAACAGGTGAGGGGGGGACAGAATAACAAGGGGGGGGGGGCAGAGAGAAACAAGGGGAGGGAAGGGGGGAAGAGACAGACACAAGGGGAGCGAGGGGGGAGCCAAAGGGAGGGTGAGAGAGAGACAACACTAAGGGGGGGAGAGCGACAAATCTGGGGGCAAGGGAAAGAGAGAGGCAGCATTGTCACATAAAAGGAAATAAAAACAAGATTTTTTTATATCATAATTTTTTATTTAAAAAGCAATTTACATGTGAATATATACTAGACATGTGCATTCGTTTTCGGACGAATGCATTTTCGTCCGAAAATTGCATTTTCGTCCATTCGCCCGAAAAACGAAGAACGAAAATGCTAAGCTAACTAAAGCCGGATGAACGAATGGTTAATAAAGGAAAATCATTCGTTCATTCGTCCATTCGTAGTACTATTGCATTCTATAAGCCGAAATAGAGTCGGTTTATAGAATACAATAGCATTTAACTATACGGAGACAGAGTCTCCATTCATAAAATTATGAATGGAGACTTTGTCTCCGTATAGTTAAATGCCCACAGCCTATAAACCGAACGTTCGGTTTATAGGCTGTCGGCATTTAACTATACGGAGACAGAGTCTCCATTCATAAAATTATAAATGGAGACTTTGTCTCCGTATAGTTAAAAGCCGGCATTTAACTATACAGAGACAGAGTCTCCATTCATAAAATTATGAATGGAGACTTTGTCTCCGTGTAGTAAAATGCCCACAGCCTATAAACCGAACGTTCGGTTTATAGGCTGTCGGCTTATGGAATACATGTATTCCTATTGCTATTCTATAAACTGAACGACTTTCGGTTTATAGAATAGCAATAGGAATACATGTATTCCATAAGCCGAAAGTCTATAAACCGATCGTTCGGTTTATAGACTTTCGGCATTTTACTACACGGAGACAAAGTCTCCATTCATAATTTTATGAATGGAGACTCTGTCTCTGTATAGTTAAATGCCGACAGTCTATAAACCGAACGACTTTCGGTTTATAGACTTTCGGCTTATGTACTACATGTAATCCTATGGCTATTCTATAAACCGAAAGTCGTTCGGTTTATAGTTTAGCAATAGCATTACATGTATTCTATAAACCGAACGTCGTTCGTTTTAAAGACTTTCGGCTTATAGAATACTATTGGCTTTCTATAAACCGAACTAGAGTCGAGTCCCCATTCATAAGAAATTCTTATGAATGAGGAGGGACTCTAGTTAGGTTTATAGAATGCCAATAGTATTCTATAAGCCGAAAGTCTTTAAAACGAACGACGTTCGGTTTATAGAATGCATGTAATGCTATTGCTGTTCTATAAGCCGAATGTCTTTCGGCTTATAGAACAGCAATAGCATTACATGTATTCTATAAACCGAACGTCGTTTGTTTTAAAGACTTTCGGCTTATAGAATACATGCTGCTATTGGCTTTCTATAAACCGAAAGAGTCCCCATTCATACGAATAGGTCAATTGACCTATTCGTATGAATGGGAACTCAATTTCGGTTTATAGGAAGCTAATAGCATTACATGCATTCCATAAACCGAAAGTCATTCATGTCGGTTTATGGAATGTAGTACAATGCTATTGGTATTGTAAACCGACTCTATTTCGGTTTAGAATGCCAATAGCACGAATGGACGAATGGACGAATGAACGAATGATTTTCGTTTATTAACCATTCGTTCATTCGGATTTTGTTAGTTAAAATTTTCGTTATTCGTTTTTCGGACGAATGGACGAAAATGCTATTTTCGTCCGAAAATGCATTCGTCCGAAAACGAATGCACATGTCTAATATTTTTTGCCTAGATGGACCTATTTATTTAAAATGATACAGCTACATATTCCTTTTAAGTTGGTTAGAAATGTTATAGTCCACAATGAGCATGTTTATTTGTCAAAAAGACCACGTATAAGTGCCAAGTGTTTGTTTTAAAGAGTGGCCCAAGCCAGTCTGGGAGTCCCAGATGTCCAGAAATATTGTCTTGCTTGTGAATTAGCGCAGTCTATAATTTCTCAGCAGGAGCAAAGTTAGAAAGGTGGTACAATGTCGAACGACAGTTATACCAGAGCTGGGCTCAAATTTTTGGCAAACAGCGACTGGACGTACACAAGGACATAATTGTAAAGGTTAAAGTCTGGTTTTAGGTGAATTAATCCAATGCAAGTATAGACCCAGGAGAAGTTTGAATCTGAATAAGTTCCTATTGCCATGTCTATCTATTAAGACTCATTATGTAAATAAAATGGATTTGGATTTGTGAAGAAAAAGGTATAAAAACTATTGAAGATCTGGATAACGACAACAGAATTAAATAATTTGGAAAGATACAAGAAGATTTTAATATACTATTATATGAAATACATTACAAATTGAAGAGTGAAGTATTATTATTACCAGCTGCCTATATTCCCAGGAGCTATGAAATAGGAAGAAGACATAGGGATAAGAATCACTCAAAAAAGAATTGATCAGTTAATTAACTCAGACTTATAAAGCAGTGTATTGTTTGAATCTGTTACAAATGCACTACAACATTATTGGTATTTGGTCCCTCTGATTTTAGCATGGATGTTCATGAAACAATCCAACTTATGTTGGAGATGTGGTCTGTATCAAGGGGATTTACTGCATATATGGTAACAGTGGGGTCCTCTCTAGATATTCTGGAGGTTATTAGTGGTGTACTAGCAAGACCATTAACTAATTTAGCAAATGTTGTGCCCATTCACAAGAAAAGTAGTAGGGAGGAGTCTGGCAACTATAGACCAGTTAGTCTTACTTCAGTAGTGTTGAACATAGAAACATAGAATGTGGGGCCTACCGGAGGGCGTGATGACGTAGACGCTACAGGGCGGAGCGTCAGAGACTGTGTGGGGAAGGCGAGCGCGAAGAAGCAGCCTCCGCCTAGCATGCTGATATTGGCGGCTCCCGTCGATGAAATTTTGGCATCAGCCAAACATACTGCCTAACTGGAGATCACTCCCCTGAAAGGGGCAACTGGAGGAACCGGCTTGCATTCAAAAGCCACACCACAAACCACCTCAAGTTTTACACGACTTTGCAGTTACAGCTACTCTGCAGCCTTTGGCAGTCCTTCTTTTTATATCGAAGGAGGAGTGGAAAAAGCTCGTGCAGTTTACACGGAGATTCCCCCCGACAGGATATCAGGCACAGTATAAAAACCCTGCATTTATACACTGTTAAATGGGACATTGAGGGTCTGAAAACTTATATACCCAACTCGCTAACTGTTTAAACTTGCTAAAGTATTGTTGCTTTTGGACATTCCTGCAATAAGCGTGTAACTTTACTGTGTTGCATAGTCTTGGTTTTCTTGTTAAATCGTGGGGTTAGTACATTGATACACTTGTACATAATATATAGACCCCCATGGATTAAGTGGCTTTATAATACTATCTGACTCATTGCTGCCCATATATTTGATCCCTGCTGGCAGTCAACCACACGGAAATAAAATACTTTACAACCTATATCTAGGCTTATCAGCCAATAGATTCCGGAATACGGTCTACTCTGAGCTGCAACAGGCGGTTAAACTACTATTCAAACAGCGGGCTGTAAGAGGTGTCGTAGGTTAAAGGAAAGTGGTATAAGCTGCAGTCAATAAGATTATTACACCCACTGTTTGTATAGCCCTTTCAATGGTGTCCAAAAAGGGGATAGATCATAATCTTTTCCAAAAAAAATCAAAACCAAAGGAAAAGAGGAATATTGAACCAGGAAAAAAGAAGGAACAAGGAATAGAAGTACATTTTTCGCCCCAAGCTAACAAAACATCAGATAACCTGGATTCGCCTAACAGCCAGGAATTCAGCCTAAATATGCCTGAAATAGACACCCCCAGACAGCTGGAGACTCCGGGGGATAAAGAACCAAGAGGAATCTCACCAGACTACCTGCAAAAATGCCTAGAAGTCCAATTACAGTTGATCAAAAAAGAATTCTCTAGTCAGTTTGGAGATTTCAAGGAGGACATCCTGAAATTGGGCGATAGAATAAAGCAGAATGAGGACAAACTAGAGCATTTGGAATTTACAATGAAGGAATCAGAAGACAGGGCTGCAGCATTGAATAAAAAAATTCAAGCCATGGAGTTAAAATTGTCTGATCTGGAAGATCGGGGTAGGCGTAAAAACATAAGAATTCGCGGAATCCCAGAAGTTGTGTCCCAGGAGAAACTTGGATCATTTCTAATGGATCTATTTAAAAACATGGGTCTTACTGAAGTAATAGACTCAGACATTGAAAGAGCTCATCGCTGCCGGAAACCGGCCAACGTTGCTGAAACACTCCCTAGAGATGTTATTATAAGATTTGCCCTCTTTACCGTAAAAAGTAAAATCATGCTCGCGGCTAGAACATTCTCACCTTCAGAAGAAAAATTCTCACAACTCTCTTTTTTTCATGACTTGTCATTCCATACCCGACAGCTAAGAAAATCATTTAAAAATGTAACGGACGTTCTAAAACAGAGACAGTTGAAATATTGTTGGGGATTCCCAGTCAGGATCTTTTTTGTGACAAATAATACAACAGTTAGTTTTGATGACACCAAGGAAACACAAAAATGGCTATAGCTCAATTAAAATGTTTAATTGGTTGATAAAGGCTTTCAAAGGGAAACTCAGACGGCCGAGAGAGGGAAAGTGGAGATCAGTGTGTTAGGGGGTAGGCGTAGGGGAAATTATCTTTTTTTTTTTTTCTCTCCCTTTTCCTTTTTTTTCTTTCTTCTTCTCCTTTCACTCTTCCCCTCTCTCATTTACTTACCGGAAGTTATTAATTGATTATGGGATTTAGGGATAGAGAATGTAGATGTGTGTTATAGAGCTGGAAAACCCATAACAAAGATAAGGGAAGAGTAAAGCAGTTTGTCACTTGTTTGGACACGGCCTTTCCATTCCGCTTCACCTTCACATAATTGTTTTGATACACAAATTGCGGCACATATAACATAGTTAGGATAATTTCATACCCGAATGCTTTACAAGTATTTGATAGTCCCCGTAATATACACTAGGATGAGATAGCTGATATTTGTATCTGACTCACGATTTTAGTTTATCACATATATTCAAAAGGACACAAGGGAAAATGAGAGAGAGGGATACTCCCCAACACATAATAAATGTTAGTAATACGTCCAAGTTGGATGTCATAAAATAGGCACAAATATTGATATTCGGGGTAGAATTAGAAAATTACAAGCACAAGGGAAAGGAGAGAGAGGGAGGGGAGGGAGGGGGGGATAATAAGATATGTCAGATAACCATTCCTGCAAAGTGCTCGTTATAGATTCACCTAGGTGGCTAGAGGTGAATCAGTGGACCAAGGAGGCTGGAATTGAACTGTAAATCAGTTCAATATGTATCTATGTTTTTTTATGTCTATGTGTTGTGGATTGTCCTTATATTGTCTTGGGAATAAATATCTTGGAACAGAGCATAGGAGAGTATGGAGAGAGGGCGAGGGGGGAGGGGGTCGAAGGATGGCACAGAGGTTGATGGAATATACATAGCTGGTACAGCTCTAAAATGACATGCAGATTGTTATCGTTAAATGCTCAAGGGCTAAACCTACCTCAAAAAAGAATTACACTTATTGAATATCTGATAAAACAAAAAATAGAGGTAGCAATGATTTAAGAGACCCATTGGACTACTGCCTTTGCTAATAAAATATCCTTTGGAAAATTTCCGATTTTAGAACACTCCTCGCTGGATTTCCAGAAAAAAAGAGGGGTGGCCATCATGATCTCTGCTAACCTTAAGTTTGCGCTAATACATAAATTAATCGACCCAGAGGGAAGGTTTCTGCTGATGATTTGCAGAGTCAATGACAGAGTTTATTCCCTGCTAAACATATATGCTCCCAACAAGGGACAGGTTAGATTCCTGAATGGGCTCATGTCGTCTTTACATGATCTCATTCAGGGAACCCTGGTACTGGCGGGGGATTTTAATTGCCTGGCTGATCCTGATTGGGACAAACAAACCCCGGGTGGTATTAAGTTAGACCGGTCTATATTTGGACTGGCTAAATCATTTAACGACTTTCTGGGGAAAAATAAACTATACGACGCCTGGCGGGTGTTCCACCCTAATGAACGCGATTTTACGTTCTATTCTAACCGGTTCCATTCTTACTCAAGAATAGACATGTTCCTGGTAGAGGCACAATTTCTTGAGGAGTGTGAGAAGGTAGAGATTCTGGAGATCGCCTGGTCTGATCACAGCGCTGTGGTATGTTTCATCAGGGGTGGGTCGCCGCAGATCAGACAGAGTTGGAGGTTAAAAGAACATCTTTTGGGTGATAAGACCTATGTAGAAAGGCTGCTGGAACTCACTGAGCTATATTTTGCAGAAAATCAAGGGGGGGATATTCAGTCACATATTGTTTGGAACGCATATAAATGCGTGATGCGGGGAAATTTAATCAGCAGGGAAATATATCTGAATAATTTCAGGACAGCAAACCTCTCTGAGTTGTATATAAAATTAGAAAACATCACCAGAGGCAACAAACTATCGCCTCAGGTTACCTACGATACTGAAATTAAACAAATTAGACAGGCAATAAATGAAAAATTGGCAATTAGAGCGAATAGAATATTACAGCGCTCTAAACAAAAATGGTACTACCTGGGGAACAAACCAGCTAGTATCCTGACGAGATAATTACAGAAAGGGAATGCGAAAGCTAGGATATCTAAAATTATTAGGGACGATAAAATCGCTGTGTCGCCCTCTCAGATAGGACTAGAGTTCATGGAGTTTTACTCCTCTTTATATAATATACCGGACAATGGCTACTCTCGCTCACAGGTAATTGAATATATCGAGGCGGCAGGGTTACATAAATTAACCGAGGATCAGTCTATTCACTTGGATGCCCCGATAAGTGAAGTAGAGGTTGCCATGGCTATTAAAAACTTTAAAAAAAACAAAGCTCCGGGACCGGACGGATTTACAGGTAGTTTTTATATAAAGATGGCACCTAAAATAATCCCCCATTTGACTAAATTCTTTAACGAGGTAGCAAAGAACAGACAGTTTCCAGCCGAGTCAATGCAGGCGTCAATCCTCCCGATCTTAAAGCCGGGGAAATATCCCACGAACATAAAAAACTATCGTCCTATTTCCCTGATAAATACAGACTCTAAATTATATGCCGCGATTCTCGCATACAGATTGAATGGATGCATAAACACCGTGATACACAAAGATCAGACCGGATTCATTCAGGATAGAAATGCGGGGGACAATGTCAGGAAGATTATTGATATTTTTGAGGTGGCGAACCGAATAGGGGAACCCATGCTGGCCCTGTCATTGGACGCGGAGAAGGCGTTCGACAGGGTCAGCTGGGTTTTCCTGAAGGCCATGGGGTTTGGACAGGGAATTAGAGACGCCATCGGCTCTTTGTATGTTAATCCATCGGCCAAAGTAATTGGGCAGAATATTGAATCCCAGTGGTTCAACGTCTACAACGGCACAAGACAGGGCTGCCCTTTAGCGCCGCTGTTGTATATAATAACACTAGAGCCTTTGGCAAATATGATTAGATTAAACAACACTATAAGAGGACTGAAGGTAGATGATGCTAACTACAACATTTCTGCATATGCGGACGATATCTTCCTGACGTTGACCCACCCAGAGATCTCGGTTCCGGAGGCCCTAAGGACGATTCAACAGTATGGGGCTATTTCCAACTACAAATTAAACATTGATAAAACTCAGGCATTAGCGATAGCATTAACACAAGCTTCACAGCAAAGGCTGATGAACAGTCACCCTTTCCAGTGGGATAACACTGGGATTGAATATTTGGGCATTAGGATTCCACCAGACGGCAAAAATACTTTAGAAATTAATACCAAAAAGATTGCTAAGGAAATTCTGCCCAAATTAAATAAGTGGAAACAAGCCTCTATATCGTGGATGGGCCGGATTAACACAATAAGGGCCTATGTTATTCCAAAATGGCTTTACGTGTTTAGGACGGTACCAGGGAGATTAACATCTGATACACAGAAAGGCATTCAGAGAAAACTGATGGATTTTGTGTGGCTTGGCAAGAAACCTAGAATCACAAGTAAGACTATATATTTAGAGACAAACAAGGGTGGTTTGGGGATGCCAAACCTGGTGGAACTCTGGGAGGCGAGCATGCTTATGCATACAAATAAAATACAGTGGCCCTCAAGTAAGGAACTTGATTGGTGGCACCTAGAAAAAAAAATTGCCGGTGTTGACAACCTGGAAACCATGCTTTGGCCAAACCCAGAGAACCAAAAATCGGTTTTACAGCGAATAGGGGGGAGTACACTGGAGGAAATCATGAGAGTTTGGTACGACCTTAAGAAAAAGAATAGCATGGGTGCTAAAGTCCTGAGATCCGCCCCGTTGGAAACAATAGATAACAATGTTAGAGACTTAAATTTAACAGCATGGAGACAAAGGGGAATTAATAGAATACGAGACTTATATGTAGGAAATCACATCAAAGAGTTCAGTGACTTAAGAATAGAATTCAACTTACCCGTAAGTGAATTATTAAAATTTTTAAGAATTAAGCACTATTTACATGAATATATATATATGCATAGGGTGGGAGAAAATTGGGAGCATTTGGAACACCTGTTTAACAACGAAAAAATCCTTAAATGCTGTATGATAGCGATAAATCTATATAAGAAAGCTTATGTCCCGCATGCATGGGCGACATGGGAGAGAGAACTGGGGCCATAAATGTCGCAGACACAACACTACAAGACTTGGTATAAAAGCTGGGATAATATTAAAAAAATCTATACACTGTCTGAACCTACAGGAAGTCTTTTTTAAGTTAAGCAATCGGTGGTATTTGACACCATCTAGATAAAATAGAATTAACCCCTCCCTAGATGAAACATGTTGGAGATGTAAAAAAAAGCAAGGGAACCTTGCTCCATCTCTTTTGGGATTGTGAAGACATTAGGGACTGCTGGCAGGAAGTCTTTAGGGTTATCTCACTGGTATGTGGAAGGCCTATAGGTGGTTCCCCTCGAAGGGCGCTGTTACACCAAGATTTGGGAAAGATCAAGGCGGTAGACCTACCCCTGGTGACACACATATTACTCGCAGTAAAATTAGTTATAGCAAGAAGATGGAAGAAAAATGGCAAAATATGGTGGGGACACATAAAGAACCAAATTGATAATCAACAACTGATGGAGAAGGGTTATTTTTGGAATAATGGTGAGATGGATAAACATAAAAAAATCTGGGGGAAGTGGCTAACAACGCCACAAGGGAGGGACGGGGTTGAATGATAAAGATACAATATATGATTGCGATGGTCCCGGTCCCACCTCATATTATACGCTCAGATCCTGGTGGGTTCGTACAAAGATACAACTCATGAACACCATTCGAGCCTTCCTACTATTATTACCTTGAATATACCTAGGTTGTCCTTCGGGCATAAGGAACCCTACCCATCGGAGCTATCCTCTGTGCCATCCCCCCCCCCCCTCACATACTCCGCTCTCAATCTCGTAACAACAAACCAAGTTGCATAATAACCATGTTCCTAAGATGTTTGATATAAGTCAAAAGTGTTTGTTTTGTCCTCTGTCGCATTGGCTTTATACTTATTTCATCCCCTGCCAAGGGAACTGCACTAATAATTGCCGAATGCACTTTATGTTTGTATCTGTCACTTTGATTGTTTTATATTGAAAACTATAAATAAAGTATAAAAAAAAAAAGAAAAAAAAGAAACATAGAATGTGTCGACAGATAAGAACCATTCGGTCCATCTAGTTTGCCCAATTTTTCTAAATACTTTTATTAGTCCCCAGTTCCCGGTCTTATAGCCAGGATAGCCTTGTGTCTATCCCACACATGCTTAAAATACTTGACTGTGTTTACCTCTACCACTTCTGCTGGAATGCTATTCCATTCATCCACTACCCTCTCAGTAAAATAATACTTCCTGATATTACTTTTAAATTGTTGCCCCTCTATTTTTAGAATATGTCCTCTAGTTGTGGTAGTTTTTCTTCTTTTAAATATACTCTCTTCCTTTACTGTGTTGATTCCCTTTATGTATTTAAATGTTTCTATCATATCCCCCCTGTTACGTCTTTCCTCCAAGCTATACATGTTAAGATGCTTTAACCTTTCCTGTTAAGTTTTATCCTTCAACCCATGAACCAGTTTAGTAGCCCTTCTCTGAACTCTCTCCAAAGTATCAATACCCTTCTGGAGATATGGTCTCCAGTACTGCGTACAATCCTCCAGTGCTCTGTACAATGGCATGAGCACTTCCCTCTTTCTACTGCTAATACCTCTCCCTATGCAACCAAGCATTCTGCTAGCATTTCCTGCTGCTCTATTGCATTGCCTACCTACCTTTAAGTCCTCTGAAATTATTACTCCTAAATCCCTTTCCTCAGATGTTGAGGTTAGGACTGTACCAAATAGTCTATATTCTGCATTTGGGTTTTCACGCCCAAGGTGCATAATCTTGCACTTGTCCACATTAAATGTCATTTGCCACAACTCTGACCATTTTTCTAGTTTAGCTAAATCATTTGCCATTTGGCTTATCCCTCCCAACCCTGCTGCAAATCTTTGTATCATCAGCAAAAAGACATACTTTGCCAGCAAGACATTGTGCAATATCACTAATAAAAATATTAAAGAGAATGAGTCCAAGTACAGATCGCTGAGGTGCCCCACTAGTATCAAGACCATCGAATATACTCCATTGACTACAACCCTCTGTTGCCTGTCACTCAGCCATTGTCTAATCCATTTAACAATATTAAAATCCAAACTTAAAGATTTCCGTTTATTGATATTCTATGTGCGACAGTGTCAAAAGCTTTACTGAAATCTAGGTAAGCAATGTCTACTGCACCACCCTGATCTATTATTTCCATCACCCAATCAAAAAAATCAATAAAATTAGTTTGGCATGATCTCCCTGAAGTAAACCCATGTTGTCTCTGAAATCCTTGAAATCAAAGCGACTTTAGATGTTCAACAATCCAATTATTTAACAAGGTTTCCATTATTTTCCCCACTACTGAAGTAAGACTTACTGGTCTATAGTTGCCCGCCTCCTCCCTACTACCTTTCTTGTAAATGGGCACAACATTTGCTAATTTCCAATCTTCTGGAACTACTCCCGTTAACAATGATTGGTTAAATATATCTGTTAACTGTTTTGCTAGTACACCACTAAGTTCTTTTAATAACTTTGGATGTATCCCATCAGGTCCCATCGACTTATTTGTCTTTAATTTAGACAACTGAAGTAAAACCTCTTCCTCAGTAAACTTACATGCATCAAAAGACTCATAAATAATAGAAAGCATGTTAAATAATAGCATAGTTGCCAACATTGGCCATGTTTGCAGGGACACATATTTGTTCCACATGCTGCAGAAATATCATGTAAAGTGCAGATAGAGCATGTAAAGCGTGGAGATCTCATAGAAGTTACCACAATTAATAAATTGCATTATCTCTGTGCATATATGCATCCTACAGAATGTAGGTCTGCATTTTGCCTCCTCTATCTGCAGCATGTGGAACAAATATTTATCCCTGTAAACATGGCCGATGTTGGCAACTATGGAATAGGATTGTTAAACATCTAATATGGCATGGATTTCAAGATCAGAGACAACATGAGTTTACTTCAGGGAGATCATGCTAAACTAATCTTATTGATTTGTGCGATTGGGTGACTAAAATAATAGATCAGGATGGTGCAGTAAACATTGCTTACCTAGATTTCAGTAAGGCTTTTGACATTGAAGGCTTATCAATAAACTGCAATCTTTGACTTGAATATTGTTGGATGGATTAGACAATGGCTGAATGACAGGCAACAGAGGCTGTAGTTAATGGAGTATATTCGATGCAAGGTCTTGCTACAAGTTGGGTACCTCAGACATCTGTACTTGGACCCATTCTCTTTAATGCGTTCATTAGTGATATTGCAGAAGGTCTTGTTGGTAAGGTATTTTTGCTGATGATACAAAGATTTGCAGCAGGGTTGATATTCCTGTAAGGATAAGCCAAATGAAAAATTATTTAGCTAAATTGTCATAGCTGTGGCAACTGACAATTAATGTAGATAAGTGCAAGATTGGCCAAAAGCAGAATATAGAATTGTCATGCCCCTCTTATGCTTACCTGCAATCCCAGTGCTCCCATATCTCAATCCAATGTTACAGTTCCTCTGAGATCGTGGAGTAGGCCGAAGCCAGAGCATGTAGTAATACCTTCTATCCTCGATCGTGATCGCGGTAGCGTGGTAGGCCGAAACCAATGCCCAAAGTTTCTGCAAACCCAAGATACATCATCCAGAGTTTACCCCAATCAATGGGGATCTATCTGCACCTGTAGTGGAGAGAAAAACTCTGTCTCCCATGTCACCAAAGCTCCTATAGTTGCCAGGCAAAGAGACAGAGAGGTATGTGCTATAGAGGCACATCCCTCTGACATCCAATCCAGTGAGAGGCTTGTCCAACAGAGGGGAGGAGTGGAGACCCACAGCACTATAAAAACCCCTCAAACTGTTACCACAGTGCTTCAGTGTTCCAGAGCCTTGGTTCATGTTTGTCCTTGGACTTCAGTTTCCAGTGATTACCTATTTGCTGTGCTGCAGTATATCTATTAGATTTCCCATTACCTGACCTTTGGCTTGTCTCCTGGATTACTCTGTTTGCCTGAACCCTTGCTTGGATTATTCTACTACTCTTTGCGTGCCCTGATCTATTGGACTGTTCCTGACTTCGGTTTTTGGATTTACCTTTTATTATTTTGTGGCACTCTCGTGCTCCTATCCTTGCCAGGGTGTTCTGCCTATATACACCTGTGGACCCCCTGGTAAGGGTTACTGGCAAGAGATAGCATCCCCTGCTCTATGCTCCAAAAACCTCAACCCTGACAAGAATATTTGACAGAGTCCTAACCTCAACATCTGAGGAAAGGTATTTTAGGAGTAATAATAAAGGAGGACTTTAAGGTAGGTAGACAATGTAATGGAGCAGCAGGAAATGCTAGCAGAAAGCTTGGTTGCATAGGAAGAGGTATTAGCAGTAGAAAGAGCACAGAACACTGGTGAGACCTCATTGTGCGCAGTGCTGGAGACCATATATCTCCAGAAGGATATTGATACTTTGGAGAATGTTCAGAAAAGAGCTACTAAACTGGTTCATGGTTTAAAGGATAAAACTTACCATGAAAAGTTAAAGCATCTTAACATGTATAGCTTGGAAAGATGTAACAGGGTTTAAATACATAAAGGGAATCATAACAGTAAAGGAGAGTATATTTAAAAAAAAGGAAATCTACCACAACTAGATGACAAAGTATTATATTAGAGGGGTGAACATTTAAAAGTAATATCAGGAAGTATTACTTTATTGAGAAGGTAGTGGATGTATGGAATAGGCTTCCAACGGAAGTGGTAGAGGTAAACACCGTGAAGTAGTTTAAGCATGTGTGGGATAGGCACAGGCTTTCCTAGATATAAGATAGGGAACTGGGGACTAATAAAAGTATTTAAAAAATTGGGCAGAGTAGATGAACCGAATGGTTCTTATCTGCCTATACATTCTATGTTTCTATGATCGCGAGATAGATGAAAAATATGTCTGGGTTGGAGATACCATTTAAGCCAGAGGTATTTGGTTTTGCCCCCTTCAAAAATTAGTATTTAGGACTAAGATATTAGTGAGCGTGTAGTTATTGGAGGGTGGCACATATTTATGTCTGTTTTATATTTATGTTTATTCATGTATTGTACTGTAATTATGTGATTTGCGTATGTCTCTATAAAATAATAAAAATGTATATATGGAAAAAAAATAGATCCAAATACACACAAAGCCACTGAAATTAAAGGGTACAACATTTCAAAACAGTCCAATCATGAAGAGGGTTAATAAGCAAGAATAATCATTGTTCTTAATGAGATCTACTGTGTTATTGTTTTATATGTTTAAAGTAAGCTTGCATCAGTTGTATTTTTAATCCTGCAAGTAATGTGGACAAGAGACCAGATGCATTATTGTATTTTTTTCACTAGGTTTGAAACGGGTCACACACCTGGGAAGAAACAGGATTACTTCCTTTGTAGCTTCTCTTACATAACATAATGTTTGCAAACCAAAAATACACATAACATAGCTGACAGCTGGATTTTCTTTCTATAAGATATTATTTTTTGTTATTTTGCTATAGTGTGTTATAGACACCCAAAGACTTTTGTTTATCTGTTCGCCCATAAAATATTTCTTATACAATACTTGCTTACTTCACATCTTTGATGTGCAATGCACACAATAAAAATAATAAAACATTTACAAAATGGAAAATTGTTTTTTTTTTCATAAAGGAACACATACATCTCCTGCAACAAACAGAAATATATTTTTAAAGAATACAGAGCACATGCCAAATAGACATAATTTCACAACTTAGTAATGTGATGTGGTAATCTAGAGATTAATTATGACTGGAAGTAAAAGTGATGCAAGGAAAATATTAATGAGTTATAATTATTTTCTCAGTGTAATAAAATATCTTCCAGATGGGTCAACCTGTGTATGAGTTGGTCACTGCAATTGGGCATTGTGTAAAAAATGGGTCTGTTATTCCCCATTATATCAATCAGAATGTACATTTAGGATACACTGCTCTACTCACTTTTAAATATTTCCTCAGATCAGACAGTCACTATTAATTTTGGATTAGTTTTTATTCTGCATACCATTATGCTATGCAGAATAAAAACTAGTCATAAATGAATACTGACTAATGAATCTGATCTGATCTGTCAAATTCGTCCATTCGGCTTCATTTCTACTGATTTTCATCTCAATTTTGGGTTAAATTGTGTATTTAACTATTATGGGTCTATTCACTAAAATTCAACTTTAGAGGTCATTTTGAGACTAAGTCAAATTCGACTCCCGAGTTTGACTTACAAAATAAAAACCCAGGTTTGAATTTTCCCCTTTGAAAGTAATGGGAGGTGAAATGATCAAAGCTATTTTGGAGAGTAAGTCAAATTTGGCACCTGAGTTTGAGTTAGTCTCAAAGATAGATTTAATAATTTCACCTCCCATTACTTTCAATAGGAAGATTCAAACCTGGGTTTTTGTTTTTTATTGAAGTCAAACTTGGGTGCCAAATTTGTCTTACTCTAAAAAGGAAAGTTAACCTCCAAAATCGAATTTTAGTGAATAGACTCAGTTTAGACTTTAGTAGTATATGTAACTAATAGACTAAATTTTGACTCATTTCTACTAAGTTTTGACTTTAGTTGTTGTATATGTATATATACTAGTATAAGGTTGGGGAATTCGAATGATATTGCGCTTAGGTGAATTTTTCGCTAGTTATCAGATGACATCCGAATTCTTATACTATTGAATTTTTACATTCGTATGAATGAAAATAACGATACTAAAATAACAAATGAATATCGTCCAAAACGAATATCATCCAAAACGAATGCAGCAATGGACGTAATTTGTTTCGGACAAAAAATAAATCTCGTCAGGATGAAAACAAAACGAAAATCCTTGTTGTCCCGACTCTATTAAATACCACACATATATTTTAATAAAAAATAAACCTTTACAAGTACTACATTTTCAGAAGTGTATACTGAGTCTTGGAAGCTTTTTAATATATATGAACATAATCTGCTGTGAAACAATTATATTACAGTTTTCATTCTTTAAAAAATATGTTTTAGCTACGTTATGTGTGTCCTTCTAGGACATTCCAGATAATCTCAGGACTAAAATGTTACATTTTGATGTCAATGCAGAAACGTATCACAGATATAGGAAATGATCAAAAATGTGGACCTTGTGCCAAAATTGCACTTGCTGTGAGCTACATCTGTTTGAGAAAGGAATTTCAAAATGAAGGCCAAAGTAAATGGAAAAATGTTCCAATTCAGCTGAATATTTATGATATTTGAGCATAAATCAAATATATTTAGAATTCAGACATTCACGTTTTTAGAAATAAATATACTTTTATAATGAATTAAATTTAATATATATATATAAATGTTCATTCAGTTTAGTGCAACAGTGTGTCTATCAGACTTACATTCCGACAGACCAATAGAAGAATACCTAAACAAGCAAATGACCAAAGTATACAATGCCTTACTACTTTGTTTCCCCTGTGCTTAAAGGTCATGTTCCCCCTATAGTCCTATATATAAAATGAGTGCATTTGTGCTGTATTTATTTTTTTCCTGGATCTGGTCTGTCCCATAAAAACAACATGAACATTTTAATTGCAAGACTGCTATTGCTATAGCAACAATCGTTCCAGTTTTCCAAGGCTCTCCTTTGCTTTTATTATATCCCAGCACAGAAAGCTTCCTGAATCCTCTCCCACCTGCTATTCAGTGCAAACATCTAATCAAACTGTGTCTGCAGGGGTTAAAGCAACTATATACAGCATGGTATCAGAGAGAAACTGGCAAATACAAAAATTTAAAAATGAATGATACTATATTGCAAGAAAACAATAAAGATGAGCTTATCACTAAATAAGAACAGACTACCTAAATAAATAAGGCATGTGAAAAGTAATGAGTAAGTGGAACAATCCCTTATTGCTGAATTAATCAGCTGAACAACCGAACATGATAGAAACATGGTATTTTAAAATATTGCAAATTCTAAGTACTTCTCATTAAATTCGTTTTGTCTCTAGAATCAGTTTTGTTCACTTAATTACATTTTAGGCTATTGGGAGAAGATTCTTAATATTGTGAGAAACTGTCTAGGGTTAAGTTTCCACTTGGATCTCAAATGGTGTATTTTAACACTGGTTAATTTATCCATATAGTGTATTTTATTAAACAGTTCACCCATGGATAAAATGAATAGAGTAGGAGCAATATTTAGGCATCTTTTTACATACTTAATATAAATAGTTATACTACATTGTGAATCCTAACTTAACACCAGTATTAAAGAAGGTGTGCATGATGATACTGAAGACACTATGGGTGGAGATTAGCATAGTCTTTAAAAGTAGCTGCACATTACTTGTAGGTATATGCTATAAGCCATCAAATATTAGCATTAATGGGGAAGATCAGCTTTTATTGCAAAGTAAAATGGCTGCAAATCTGAATGAAGTTTTAATCATGGGAGATTTTAATTACCCATATATACATTGGAATTGATGTCACAATTAGTAGAGAACCCAACTAGAAAGGATTCATGTCTGGATCTGGTAATTACAAACAATGAGGAGCTTATCTTAAACCCTTAACGCATTTGGACGTATATATACGTCCTGAAAAGCATGGTCCTTTAGGACCATGAAGAAGTATACATATGTCCTCCGTTTACACGTAGCGTTGCGCACCTTAGCCTGCAGCTACTCTCAGAAGATCCAAAGCAGCCTCTGAGAGTGCTTTCAGCCCCCCCGTGCGCATAAGATCACCGCGAATGTGATCGTATGCGCGTTAACACACATAGGCAGTGAAAGCTGATCCCTGTCTATGTGTGTAAAGTGTTGCAATGATGCTCCTCCAATACAGCGTGCCCATAACAGAGCGACGGAAGAGAGAGAAAAAAAATCTCTTCCGTCGCTCTGAAACCACTACTTGACTGCCCCTAGAGGCAGTTAGACAGCATTACAGTTAGAAATGTAAAAATAAATAATAAAATAAAATAAATAAATAAATGGAAAAAGCTAACCCTTGATCTACTAAACCTAGATCTAGGGTTAGGGTCATAAATAGGGTTATAATTAAGGTTACAAGGGGGGTTCGGGTGAGTACACACATTTATGGTAAATTATATCATATGATGAAAATAATAGTATCAAATGAAATCCCTATCCGTACTTTAAAAAATTATATATAACTTGTGTGGGTGGACTGAACACAAAGAAAGAAATTCACAGTTCAGTAAACATATGACAAAAATAATGGAATTCTGGTCTTCAAGGTACATCAAATGCAGCATAGCACTAGGGGGTTAAACATCCAGGTAAGAGAGCACTTGGGGAATAGTGGCCATAACATGATTTCATTTGAGATTAATTCAAAAAATAAACTACTCCACCAAAACACTTAGTTTTAGAACGGCCAACTTTGATAGGCTAAGGTCATGTATTGAATAAGTAGACTGGAATGGATTTTTTATGGGCAAAAAAACAGAAGACAAGTGGAAAATCTTAAGGCACACATTACAAGATTACACATGCCAATATATAACTATGGGAAATAAATACAAAAGAAGCAAACCAACAT
Source organism: Pelodytes ibericus (assembly GCA_036172795.1). Lineage (NCBI taxonomy): Eukaryota > Metazoa > Chordata > Amphibia > Anura > Pelodytidae > Pelodytes > Pelodytes ibericus. The sequence continues at coordinate 121,171,110 of CM069859.1, read as the reverse complement.
CAATGTGGCTTATCAGTAACATAAGACAGGAAATACAAAACAAGAAATTGGCATTCAAACATTATAAAAGTGAGGTATCGGCAGCATCATTTATAGAATTATAAGATACCAACAAAGCCTGCAAAAAAGGTAATTAAAGTGTCAAGACTGGAAGATGAGAAACTGATTAGTAAAACTAACCCCAAGTATGTAAATGGAAAAAGCTAAAGGCAGAACATTTTGGTCCTTTGCTATCAGAAATGGGAATTTGATTAGTGAGCAGTGAAAGCAGATATTTTATATACTTTTTTTCTTCTGTTTATAGCCAAAGGTAGAACAATTAGCTGAGCCTCTGTTGGCTGATTTTAGGACCGTTATAGCAAACATGGGATTGACTGACACATCTTTATGGATTCCTTAAGTTCTGGTCTAGTGCCAATAGACTGGTGCAATGTGGATTTGATGCCCATATTAAGAATAGATCAAAATCTCAGCTGAGCAATTAGAGGCCAATAGGCTAACATCTGTAGTGGGGAAATAATTTAAAGGGTTGCTAATGGTATACATACAGCTTGAATCTAACTATAATTGGGAGACATCAACATGTTTTTTATAAACAACAGGTCTTGACAAACTAACTTAACCCCTTAGTGACAAGACATTTTTACCTTGACTTTCCCTTGATGACAATGGCTGTTTTAACATTTCTGGGGTGTTTGTGTTTAGCTGTAATTTTCTTCTCTCTTACATACTGTACCCACACATATTATATGTTGTTTTTATCGTCATAAGAAGGGCTTCCATTAGATACCAATATGTTCATCATATCTTATAATTTACTACAAAAATAATCATAAAATATGATGAAAAAGTTTAAAAAAAAACACATTATCTAACTTTGACCTAAAATATAATTTACACAAATACAATCATTAAAAAAGACCACATCTAAATAGTTTCTAAATGTTGTCCCCAGTTACGAAGTATGCATGTTTCCATATTTTTTGGTATTTTTTTGTGAGTTATGGGGCAAAAAACAAAAATAGTGTTCTTTGTTTTTTTTCCTATATTGACATTTTGACCCAACCTGAAACCTAATTTTAACCCTAACACTAAATTTAACCCCAACTCTAACCCTTATGCTATAACCCTTAATATGTCTAACCCTTAATATGTTTAATTTTTAATTTAATTTTAACCCTATACCTTATGCTAAAAATTATTTAATTTTAATCCTATAGGCTAATCTAACTTAATACTAGTTTAAAGCTAATTACATTTTTTTTTTTAACATTGAAATGTTGCTTGGCTGTCTCTAGGGGCAGTCAAGCAGCATATTCAGAGCCACCAGAGGGCATAGCCATTTTGACGGAGCATATTGACAGAGCATGATCTATTGCTGATCGTGAAAACCGCTTGATTAACCGCAGGACATCCCAGGCATGTCCATACTCGGGAACAGAGTTCCCGGCAGGACGTGCCTGACATGTCCATTGTAGCGGAGGGGTTAATAGCATTCTATGAAGAAGTCAGTAAAAATATATCTATCTGTGGCAGTTGATATGATCAATTTAGACTTTGCTAAAACATTTGATCTGACTCCACACAAAAGGTGAATCTGACAATTTACATAAATAGGCTTGGGGCAAATGTATGGATTTGGTTTTTAAAAAAATTACTAAAAGATAGAATGCCAAGAGGTGTTGTAAATGGAAAATACTCACAATTGACCAAGGTATTACATAAAGTAACTCAGGGGTCTGTCTTAGGTCCTCTGCTTTTTTATTTGTTTATTAATGATCTCACCAGTTGTGCTGAGAGCCATGTCTCAATGTTTGCTGATGACATAAAATTAGGTATGGTAATACAGACTAATATTGATGTTTATTCTTTGCAAGAAGCTTTAGACAAAATGGGGAACTGGGCAAGCAAGTTACAACTGAGGATCAATACAGACAAATGTAAAGTTATGCATTATGGGAATAAAATTAACAATGTAACATATACTTTAAATGGTATCTCCCTGGGAAAAACTACTAGTGGGAAGGATTTAGGAAAAAATGTTAGACAGACTTATCAACAGTGGTCAATGCCAGTCAGCAGCTGCAAGGGCCAAATAGATTTTGGCATGTAAAAAATGGGGTATTGATTCATGGGAAGAGGATATCATCTTGCCTCTTTACAAAGTCAAAGGTAAGACCTCACCTGAGGAGGATATCATCTTGCCTCTTTACAAAGTTAACGGTACGACCTCACCTTGAATATGCAGTGCAGTTCTGGCCCTTAAAAAGGACATTATGGAACTAGAAGACGTGCAAAAGAAGGCTATGAGGGTATATTTTAGACATTATATAAATATATGAAGGGTCAATATAAAGAGCTCTCCAGTGAACTGTTCATTAACAGAAATAGTGATCCCATGAGACTGGAAGGGTGAAGATTCCATAGACAACATAGGAAGGGATTCTTTACAGTATGGACAATAAATGTATGGAACTCAGTGCCAAGCGTGGTGGTGCTATAAAATAGATGCCTTCACATCTGATTGCCTTTTGGAGTCAAGAAGGAATTTTCCCCCTAAACTGCAAAATGTGAAAAACAGCTTAATTACGGTGTTCTTTTTGTCTTCTATTTGATCTAAACTATTGAAATTGATATACTTGTCTTTTTCAATCTATTTATGTATTCTTTATTTTTTATATGAAAACATATCACCCAATAAATACACATCATTCAATACAGATTTACAATTGTCATATAAATCATATTTTTCTCTACATTCAAATTATAATCCACGATACAAAAACTTTCATTCTTGTAGACTGATTTATATTCTTATATATTTTTTGCAACCTTATCCCTACATCATAACCACCATCTTTTTGAAATCTAAATTACTTTGTTAATATGTTACTATTGTCATCTCAGTCCCACAAAGAGCTCTTGATTTCAAATGAAACACCTTGAAATTAACTAGGTGATGGAGAACATAAAAATATAACGAATTATTACTCTCTTTAAAGTGTAAACACATTTATATCTATATTTATCAGGATAGATAAAGGAAAAAAATGACAAGACAGGAATCTGCCAATGGCCATAATACATTTTTGATGTTTTTGGACTCAAAATCAAAGGTCAGTTCATCTCACTGACTATTGTTGTCATTCTTATCTTTTTTAGATAGGAACATTTCCTTCAGTGCCATTTGTCTTGGAATATATACTTAGGGCTTTATTCATGAAAGCGTGAATTGTGGAAATAGAGAAACTAATTGCAACATTAAGGCCAACATAGCAGAAACTATAGCTGAATGAGAGAATTTTTTTTTAATCTTGGTTTCTTTGACTTTAAGTTTGAAATCCCATTGTCAGTTCCCTCTTTCACAAAGAAAGCCTTTAGTGTTCCACTCTAACCATTTTTTAATGCATTTTTCTGTATTATGCTCTGACTGACTCGCAAAAGATGCTGGTGATGCCTAATTTCAGAAAAAAGAGGAGCTTTGGTAGAAAAGTCGATTTTAAAGGAAAATATACAGAAAACCATAATGATAATAATAGATTAATGCACGCTTTGTGTGACTACACATTGTGTTTTTTTCTGTTATGGATTTTTGAGTAATGCCTACCTAAAAACCTACAATCTGATTTGATCTTCTTAAATTGTTAACTCATTATTGAAGGTGTGTCATCTGTCAGTTGGTGTTAATTAGTAATAAGCATTTATAAGCAGTTTTGCAACCTTAATGTTATAAGCCCACCAGCTACAGTTCAGGTTCCATGTCAAAATCCAAATTCTACTTTATCAGCAGGCACTAAAGTTTCTCCAAAAGGTTGCTTTGCTAAACAAAAACATTTTGATTGAACCAAAAAAAGATACAAACAAAACATTATACTTAAATTATCTTTTGTGGAAGAGCCAGACTTTGCATGAATCTAAGAGCACCCTGTAAAATAAAACAATGTGAAATATGTCACTGTTAACAGCATTGTATTTATGAGTCCCCCCCCCCCCCCTTATGTTATCTTTGTTAGATCGCTGAGCTTAATTGGTTACAATGACAAACCACTAAAAGCAACCGATGATCACTAAACCAGCTCAATGAAGCATCACCGAATTTATTCTATGGGCAGGGGCGTTGCTAGGCTCAAAAATGATCTGGGGCTATAGCCCACAGCTTTAATAATACTTAAAATACAATGATGTCTCATGATCGATAGGTAGACAGACAGAGGTACAGAATGCATAGGTATAGATATAGGATAGATGTAGATAGATATAGGTACATGATGATGCATGAGTACATATATGATACAGATGCATATATAGATAAAGATACAGGATGCATAGGTACAGATGTAGGCTATATGGACAGGTACAGGATCCTTAGGTACGGATATAAGCTATATGGACAGAAACAGGTGCAGGATGCACAGGTACAGATATAAGATACAGGTATAGTAATGCATAGGTAAAGGTATATATAAAGGATAATGGTATAGGATGCATAGGTACAGGTGTGGTCAGTCTTAAATATCCTAATATCTAGGATAACCTTATACCTGTCCCACGCATGCTTAAACTCCTTCGCTGTATTAACCTCTACCACTTCTACTGGAAGGCTATTCCATGCACCCACCACCCTCGCAGCTAAAAAATATTACGTTTATAATCACAAAACAAAACCTGTAAAATAATAAATATTTCCAGCCTTTTCAAAAGCTTGAGGTAGACCCCAAAAAGATGTATATAACTAGTTGCATTTATGCCAGGGCTTGATGAACTTAACTGAGTTTTAGGAGCCAGTAAAAAATCTAGGAGCCAGACAACAGCACATACACACAATCACATGCAGTCATATACAGACACACATACACACTCATACATGCAGTCAGTCACATAGACACACACACTCATACATACAAACAGTCTGTCACATTCACTCGTACATGCATACATAGTCTGTCACATACACTCATACATACAGTCTGCCACTTACACTCATACATACAGTCTGTCACATAGACACACACTCATACAGTGTTAGATACACACTCATACATACAGTCTGTCACAGAGACACACTCATACATACATACAGTCTTTCACAGACACACACTCATACATACATACATACATACATACATACAGTCTGTCACAGACACACACACACACACACATACATACAGTCTGTCACATAGATACACACTCATACATACAGTCGGTAACATAGACACATACATTCATAGAGTCAGTCACATAGACACACACACCCATACAGTCTGTCACACAGATACATACATACAATCTGTCACATAGACACACACACACTCATACATAGTCTCACACATACATAGTCTATCACATACATACGTACAGTCTGTCACATACATACAGTCTGCATACAGTCTGTCACATACTCTCATACATACACACACACATCCAGTCTGTCACATACACTCATACATACATCCAGTCTGTCACATACACTCATACAAGTGGTGTATTTAAAAAAAAAAAAAAATGTTGATCAATATGTCCCCCCTCCCTGCTGCTATATCTCATTGCAGGGAAGGGGGCATTTCCGTTCCGCACAGACCATCACTACTTATTAATTATCATTAACCATCATTTGTCAGGGTTGCCAGGGTTAATTTCTCCATCATTTGCCAGGGTTCATTTCTCCATAATATGCCAGGGTTATTTATCCATCATTTGCCAGGGTTAATTTCCCCACCATTTGTCAGGGTTAATTTCCCCACCATTTGCTAGGGTTAATTTCCCCGCCATTTGCCAGGGTTTATTTCTCCATCATATGCCAGGGTTATTTATTCATCATTTGCCAGGGTTAATTTATACATCAGTTGCCAGGGTTAATTCATACATCATTTGAAAGGGTTAATTCATACATCATTTGCCAGAGTTAATTCATACATCATTTGCCAGGGTTAATTATCCATCATTTGCCAGGGTTCATTTATCCATCATTTGCCAGGGTTAATTTATCCATCATTTGCCAGGGTTAATTTCCCCACCATTTGCCAGGGTTAATTTCCCCACCATATGCCAGGGTTATGTATTCATCATTTGCCAGGGTTCATTTATACATCATTTGCCAGGGTTAGTTCATACATCATTTGCCAGGGTTAATTTATACATCATTTGACCGGGGTTAATTCATACATCATTTGCCAGGGTTAATTTATACATCATTTGCCAGGGTTAATTTATACATCATTTGCCAGGGTTAATTTAGACATCATTTGCCAGGGTTAATTTATCCATGATTTGCAACGGTTAATTCATATATCATTTGCAAGGGTTAATTATCCATCATTTGCCAGGGTTCATTTATCCATTATTTGCCAGGGTAATTCTGCCCTTTAATGTCACCCTCCCTCCACCCCCTTCCCCAGTACTCACCTGTTGGTGATATTTATATAAAAATACATGGAGGTCCTACCTTGTGCAGCCTGTTCCTGGGTGGGAGGTAAGTGGCAGGTCATAGAGGAGGCTTTTTCTGCAGCCCCTGGATCAGAGAGCAGAGAGCAGCCTCTCCACAGCAGCACAGCACAGCATCCCTCGTGGTCTGTGCTGTGAGGGAGGACACATGGGTTCCTGCCGGTCACATGGGTTGGGGGCGGGGTTATCATAGTGACAGAGCAGGAAACGCAGCCTAAAGGGAGAGCAGGGGAAGCTTCACAGACTCGGGGCTATGGTCAGGAGACTTGGGGCTCCAGCCCTAGTAGCCCCCCCTTACGACGCCTCGGTCTATGGGAAAAATTATGGGGTATTTTTTTTGTTAATTCAATAACGATTCAAACAGGGTGAAGTGACACTTAAATTTATAGAGAATACATTTTTGGGTTTAGTCATCATGTCCAAATTTTTGCTCTATTATAATATTACTTACAATAATCTAGACAGTTATAAACAACATTTTATACCTTCAAGTGTTGGACTTCAGCTATTGTTTAATATAAAGGATGACAGAACGTATTATTTGGTAAAAATCTATTTTTCAATGTATTGTTGAGATAACAATTCTTCAGCCTACAACTAACTCACAACAATAAGTAGAACGTTAGCTGAAGACTGCAATTATGGATTGTGTGGAAGGATATTTGACATGATGTATTGCTCTGCAGTAGGAACAAAAATGTATTCCTCTTGCCACAGTACAGACATGCCTGATTGATATTCTTTCTTTACACTTGCCATGACTTAATTTTCAGAGCTTATCATCAGTCATTAAACACTATTTAGTTGATTGCACTTGAAGACAAAATCATTTGTAAAATGCTGTACTTGATACTATGTTATAGAAAAAAATACCACCATTGTTATTGTCACAATTCACAGTGTAACTTGTAAAAATGTAACTGGGAATCAATATGCCCATTTTCGACTTTAGTCGTTGAAAAATACAGAGACAAATACATATTTACACATTTACTAGGCAATATGTCAAATTAAAAACAGAAAACTAGGACAAACCAATATCTCTCTGGGTTAATGTCTTCTTGGGTCATCCAATCAATCTGCAGCACTTTAGTTCAACTTAACTAGAGTAATTCGTTCAGTAGACTTATATTAAGTGACATCAATAAAAGATAAAAAAAACTTTATAATTTATTGTGCAATATTCAAGCCATTAGGTGTTTAATGATGCTAGAGACATTGATGTATTTCTTAGAACTCTTTTGATCACCTCATTCAAATATTCTATATTTAAAGTAAATTTGCAAAGATATGGTACTCTATAACGTACTAGCCTATTTTGATTAATTTGCACATAGTGGTGAGATAGAAAGTGCGCAGAGCTTGGTTGGAACATCTGAGGACAGGTCCTGTCCCATTACTGTTAAAGGAAATCCATTTTGAAATGTACACTTTAATAATTTAGCTGTAGCTGTCTGAATGCCAGACTTATATTAGATTGCAGTTTAGAGCTAAATTATTTTTAGAAAATACACCACAAAGGTGAACACTTACTAGTCAGTTAAAATGCTTTAGTAATAAATCAGCTCTATCAGGGGTTATTTTTCACAACACTCATTTGTTTAAATATAAAAATATGGGTTAGCCTATGAATATTGAACAATGATTGACAGTCAGTTTCCAAACATAAGGCCAAAAAAGCTGTGTTTGAAAAAAAGACAAAATATACATTTTCCATCTTAGCTATTTGAATAAATAAAAAGCAAAAAAAATATAAGTTGTCTTTAGATACAATGTAAAGTTTATTTATACACAATATATTATAGCATTACATATTAATTTATAGGAAGAGACAGCCACGTGAAATATATATAAACAATACATTTTAAATATAAAAAACTCAATAAAAAATATACAGCAAGTGGGTTTACTTAAAATATATCTATCTAAGGCACAAAAGGAGGTGCCCAAAATGGTGATGCATTTCAGACCTCTTTCCTCAGGCTAGCATTTCCTCCGTCTGCAGGTAACGAGGGAAAATGCCAAAGTCCTGAAGGAATGTTTCTCAGTAATGCTCGGGGTGGAGACCACTCAGCAGGCCTCATATCAGTGCACTGCAGTAAAACAAGTCTACTAGACAATCCAGCTCTTACCAGGGGCAGCAAAATAAATGCTGTCATTACAATTTAAAGAGCAAACAGAAACATATTATAGTTATAAAATGGATATAATTGAACATCATAAATTCTAGGACAACATTTGTAATAATTGACCTTTTAGCAGCATCAAAAATATTCACTATAATGCATGAAAGCATTTTATGGTTACATTATAAATAGAATACAGAATCTTCATTTAGACCACTTGTATAGAGTGTGTTGATGAACAGTTTTTATATGGTTTGTTTTCTATGATTTAATTTAACCTGTGCAATCCCCTTGGCCTTTAATTCTGTCATCCCTGCAATGACAATCTTTAAAGTGTTTAGAAACAGAATGTTTCTAAAAACCCTGTCTGATATTATATATATGTTCATATGTTCATAGCTTTTTTTGACAGCTTGTACGCTTAAAATATTGGAGCCCATAGCGATATTCCAAGAGCTAAATCACAAAATTGCTTTTACCGGATAAAACATGGTCACTTATTTTTTCCCATCCCAGTAGTATTATCTTTACATTTTTCTTTTTTTGGATATCTATTACAATGACTGCACTGATTACATCTATACCAACCCACAAGAGGTTTTTAAAAAGATTTTTGCAAATGATATTTATTTTCTGGATTTATCTGAGGGGGCTACTTCATTTCTTAGGTTTTTATCAATTATTATTATTTAGTTATAAATAATTTTACTATTTTCAGGTATGATAGTACAGTATTCAGAATATGATCCTTTTTAGGATGTCTCAGTTCTTATCTAGAATCATCTTTATTTCAGGAATCTTATCTGAATAATTTGTGATCAAAGATATAGAAAAAGCCTCTGTATTGTGTGAACCAATTTTATCATCATTTATATGGTTAATATTATATTTTATCTTTTGATTTTTCTTTCAACAAAATAAAAATCAAAAACAACTATTTATTTTTGTGGTCTCAACTGAAGCTTGGACAACCGTTTTCTTTATCACAACTCTTTTCAAGGAACCTCTCTTTGAGTTATCAACCTTAAGGCATGGCCTTAAAAACACATCCTTAGGCATATATTAATCCATGTTAGATGATCCAAACTAGTAGCATGAAGATATGTATTCTGGTCCATGTCTTTAAAAAAAAAGTTTTGTTTTTTTATCTATCCCCATTACTAGATAAAATAATAATAATAATAGAATCTCTATTGTGAATTTTAGTCCTAATGTGTTACTGCTAAATTTCTTAAAAATACTTTTAAAGAAGCAAGTCCACCCTTCCACTATATTAATAAATCATACATATAATGTTTTAATAAAAAAAAAATTACCCACCTCATTATGGGGACCTGCTATCAACTGCTCCCAGCTCCCCCCAAAAAAGACTAGCAAAGCTAGGGGCAAAGTGGGTCCCCATCGTGGTCCACCACCAAAGAATAAATCATATGCTCTGTCACAGGAGCTGTGGTTTAGAAGATGTTATGTGGTCTATTGTGTTGTGTTGTCATGTTCCCCCCCATTTAAGTACTCCCACAAAGGGACCTGTCACTTATTTTCCCCACCCTGTGTCCGCCGGAGCATAGCATCCGAACCTAGGGGTGAATTCCCTTGCAGTAATCCAAGCCCTCGTGCTCCTAGCCTCGGACCATTGGTTCATTCATACCAACTGCCAATTAGCTAATCCGTCACTCCTCTTAGGATTGGCTAGTGGTTTAAAGATCTGGGTTGCTCAGTATGGCATTGGGGGGACTGAATTATAACCAAAATAACCAGTACTGTTTGTGTTATACCCTATTTGTAAAGGGATAGTTCCCCCGGTGGCAGAGCATTCTGAGCAGCCAGACCCAATAAAGGTTAAGCTTGGTTGCTTGGAGCTCCTGCCCACCTTCCAGCCAATTCAGAGTTCACCATTGGTCGCTGGGAATGTCGGCAGCTAGTCCATTGGTCGCTTACAAAGGTGTTTTAAATGAAGGCATTCATCCCATTGGCTCTCTGTTTAAAGGTTTTAAAGGTTTACAGGGATTAAAAGAGATCAGCCCCTGATTGGTTGCTCCGTGCCTCATATATCTTCTTTGGTTGCCGATCTTGCTGGTGCCAAGTTTAAAAGGATTATCCTTTGTATTATGTTAATCCAGCTAAGTGTGTTATTGTTTAATCACAGGTTATCAAGATGTTTCCATGTATAAAGTGTTCTGTTTAACTGTAATAAAATGTTCTTCTGGTTTTACACTCTATACTTGTGTTGTCAAGTACTTGGGGGGAATATTTGTGTGGGATTATATTTTCATGGAGGTTCCTGTGGACTATTCACTCAGGTAATGTAGGTACCCAGTCGGGGTACCCAGGGGTACATTACATGCTCCTATAGAGAAAATCTCAGCTGTTAAAAATTGACTCAGTAGATTCAATCCCACCTCCATGATCTATTAAGTTATATAATGACTGCTGTAGCATGGAACATATCTTTAGTTCACACTATATCTTCCAAAATATTTATTACAGATGTACTCTCTTTTGAATAAGATTCCACATATGGAACCCACTTTGAGAAACAAATCTACATATAATGATAAATTTGAAGACAATGAATTAAATTCACTTATAATCGGTCTCTCTGGTGGGCTTGTAGTACTTTTATGTATATTGGGGAGGTGTTTGAATATTGGCACACAAGGATTTTAAATCATCAAAAAAATTATATTCATCCATACTTATCACACTCATTTTAATTCCATACTGCAACAGAAGTTTCAGCTATTTATGAAAAAGATTGAGCTGGGTCACTTTTAAATTAATGTGCCTCATCCAGACAACTATTAACATGGCTGTGAGCACCATTGTGGATTTGTACCATTACTTGTTGTGATGCACTCCAAATGATATTATTTTATACATTGTGGTTCACCCTGTGGTTATATTTTTCTTCATTGTCCATCATTACTTGATTCCATAATCCAGTTATTTCACTTAGTATTGTAGTGTGCGTGTTTATATCACTGTATATTTTTATCCTTTTTTACACTGCATTTTATGTGTTTTCAAATTTGTGTGCCTAGTTATACGCTTTATAACTGATAGATTTTCTCGAGTGCTATGGATAGAATTGAGAGCATCATCAATAGTATTGGAAGCCATTATGCATTTAGATCAGTAACTGCTACACACAAATATGTTTTCAAATGTACAGAATGTATTTGTTTTTCTCAGCCTCTTCATATCAGTTCCTTCTGCCATATCACCTTCTTCTTTCCGCCAAATCACTCCCCTTCTTCATGTCAGTCCCATTATTGCACTCTTCTCATTAGATCCATTTCACAATACTTTACTACTGCACATACTAGCTCTACATCTAATATAATTGTTGTGTCCCTTCTATATGCATGTATGCTTCTAGTACAGTGACATCAATTAACTTTCTCTTTTCACCAATATCAGTTATCACACTAATTTATCCACCGTCTCAACTGGGGTTTTAGTTATCTTATTCCAACTACTACTGATCTGATAAACCAGTGAAAGACTATGTACTAAGATGCATGAGATAGATAACCAGTTGGCAGATGCTGAGTGCCAGTGCTAAGGTATATCAGATAGCTAACTAGTGGGCAAATGCTGAGTGTTCATGGTCTTGTGCCATAAATTCCCATTCACTGTTATATAATGTTTAGTGCCTTGTATACTTGCAGTTGTAGTGAACGAAAAATGTACAAGAAGCTTACTTCTACTTCTGTCAAAAATGTTTCACCCAAAAAGGGTCTCTTTTTTGGAAAGATAAGACTTGCTGAATATTTTAAAAATATATGCATGTTTCTTTGTGCTTAAGTTTATTTAAATACAAACATGTTTCCCTCTGCAAATACAAAGTTATCTGAACCTGCACCCTAGCAGAAGAATTAACATAAAGAATGTCTGGGTTTCCGTTCTGAAACAAAATATTTATCTTACCACACAGGGAGTAGGGAACGCCTAATCAACAAATTGCTTTAAATCAATATGCTGGAAGCTCAGCTACTAAACCCCAGTGACCCCCTGTTGACAGCATGCGCATCAATAGAGGCAGACTTTATTACAGAGAAAATTAATTTGTTTTGCACTTACAGGAGATTAAAAGAATATGAAAAGAAAAAAAAAGGACAAATGTAATTTAACAAAATAATTAAGTTTCTGAAAGAACAAATTCTTAGTTAGGAATACTTCAACTATTTATATATTTTCATATTTATATTTTTTTATTAATATGTATATTAATATACACATGACTTAGTTTGGTATACAATATGTTAGTCTGTGGTATATCCCCTGTAAAAATAATATTTGCCTTTGTAAATATTCACTAAATGATCTAGAACTGATTTTCATTATTACAGTGTAGGGATATAGGGAAATAGTAGCAAATGGTGTTAAATAATTATCTTGAAAATAAGCAGGTTAATAAATACAAGCGCTCAAGGTCATTTAAGGCCGTTAATTCTTTTTGTACTGCCCGTTATTCTGAATGCCTGAAATAGTCTCACATGGTTTGTATCTGCAAAATGTATAATTAAAATGGTGAGATTAAAGGTTCATCTCACCTCAACTCACCTTTTATTGAATAGACCAGTAGACCACACTAATCCTCAGTCCACAGAGGCGTCGCTAGGGGAGGGCTACAGGGGCTATAGCCCCGAGTCCCCCCTTCATAGCCCCGAATGGAGACTCTGGGGCTAAAGTATTCTTTAGCCCCGAGATTCCAGGGCTATAATTGTTTAAAAAAAAAAATCCCTCAGTGAGTTTTCCTCCATCTGGGACATGGTCCCAGAATAGGAGGATTAACCTCACGCGGGGCTGAGGGCCGATCGGGAGGAGAGGCTGCTATAGGGAGCTCTCTCACTAGCCTCTCCTCCTCGAGGTGCGGCCCACAGTGCAACGGGTGCAAGCTCCGCCCCGTTGCGCTGTGAGAGCTGCTCGCCGGATATCAGGTGACATGTCTTTCTCCTAGTATAAGGTCTATCCTCGAGTAAGATAAGTGTGTTTTGGAGAAGCATGAATAATCTCTTTCGTTAGGATGGTATATTCTACATAGATCCAACAGGGAGTGTTTATTTAGTAAATCCAGGCACGTCACGGCAAATTGAGGACTTGCCAACAGCTGACGTGCCTGGCACGTCATGCACTAAATAGAGTAAAGAAAGCGACCTCTAGGCATTGTGCAACATTAAAAAAAAAGTGCAGGGGCACGCTACGATCAATCCCCGATCAATTAAAAATGGCTGCACCGCCTGCACACATGTGCTTTGGAAGCGAACGTTCGCTTCCTAAGCATCCGAGGCACTTAGCAACACAATGATGCAGAAGCATTTTTTATATATTTTTTTTACTTTTTTATTACATCCATTTCCGGTTAATTGTACCTGTTAGGGGTTATGTTTAATGTCAATTTTTTTTTTTTTAGCTGTCTGATCGCATGTATAGCGATCAGTAAGAGCTGATCAGTGGCAAAGGCGGTTTGGTGATTGCAAACATGAGCATCACATTTCGCCTGGTCAGATCAATATTTGTTGTAAATATTGATCCGACCCGTGTAGATCTGCCTCTCTCTCCTCACTTGAGTTTTAGTGAGGGAGACAGACAGAGCTGTATAATGGAAGTTTGTAATTATAATATTTTTTTTTAAAAATTGAGACCCAAGGGCTTTTATAAAAGCCGTTTCCAGCGTTTAACCCCTTTCCTGCCATTGATCGCTGTGTACGCAATGATCTTCCGCAGCAGCACATTTTTTGTTGTCTGTGCATTTTTTAGGGGTTAATTTTTTTACTGTCATTTATTACAGTATATCAAAGTCTCTTTTAAGAGCTATTAACTCCTTGCTTGCCATATATCACTGCCTAAGCAGCGCATATGGTCACTGCCTAAGCAGCACATATGGAGCAATCTGGCTGCAGAAGGATTTTTGTTGCTATCATCATTTTTTTTTGTCACACTCGCTATGGGTTAATTTTACCCAGTAGGGGATTACGTGTATTCCTTTTGAAGCTGTCTGAACGCATGTATAGCGATCAGTAACAGCCGATCAGTGGCAAAGACGGTTTGGTAATTGCTCAAATGAGCATCACCATTTGTCAGATCACTATTGGTAAATATTGTTCTGACCCATATGGATCTGCCTTCCTCTACTCACTTGAGTTTTAAGGGAGAGAGACAGATCTGTATAATATGTTTTTAATTGTACTAAATTACCGTATTTATCGGCGTATAACACGCACTTTTTCTCCCTGAAAATAGGGGGAAAATGGTGTGTGCGTGTTATACGCCGGAAAAAAAAAAATCTAAAACTTACCTCGTTCCTGCTCTGTCCCCCGGTGCTCTGAAGCTGCGTGGCTGTGAGGGAAGCGTTGTGAGCTTCTCTCCAGCCGCGCTGTCAATAAAGTCTGTTTTTTTTAAAACAAACTTTATTGACCGCGCGGCTGAAGGGAAGCTCACAACGCTTCCCTCACAGCCACGCAGCTTCAGAGCACCGGGCGACAGAGCAGCAAAGAGGTAAGTACTGGGGTCTGGGGAAGAGGGTGGAGGAGGGTGGCATAACGAGCATACTAAGGGGCAATATCCTGGCATATTGGGTGCAATATCATGGCATATTAAATGGCATATTGGGGGCAATATCCTGGCATAATAAATGGCATATTGGGGGCAATATCCTGCATATTAAATGGCATATTGGGGCAATATCTGGCATATTAAAATGGCATATTGGGGCAATATCTGGCATATTAAAATGGCATATTGGGGGCAATATCCTGCATATTAAATGGCATATTGGGGGCAATATCCTGCATATTAAATGGCATACTGGGGGCAATATCCTGCATATTAAATGGCATATTGGGGCAATATCTGGCATATTAAAATGGCATATTGGGGGAAATATCCTGCATATTAAATGGCATATTGGGGGCAATATCCTGCATATTAAATGGCATATTGGGGCAATATCTGGCATATTAAAATGGCATATTGGGGGCAATATCCTGCATATTAAATGGCATATTGGGGGCAATATCCTGCATATTAAATGGCATATTGGGGGCAATATCTGGCATATTAAAATGGCATATTAGGGGCAATATCCTGCATATTAAATGATATATTGGGGGCAATATCCTGCATATTAAATGGCATATTGGGGGCAATATCCTAGCATATTAAAATGGCATATTGGGCTTCAAAGTTCTTAACTTAAGTTCTTAAGTTTTTTTTCCTGAAATTTCCTTCTTAAAATTAGGTGTGTGTTATACGCCGGCGCGTGTTATACGCCGATAAATACGGTAAATAAAATGTTACAAAATTGTGAGACACAAGGGCTTTTATAAAAGCCAGACACTTTGTATTAACCTCTTCCCTGCCACTGATCACTGCACAGCAGAACATTTTCTCTTGTCTGTGCATTTTTAGGGGTTAATGTTTTTGCACAGTACTACAAAAGCTCTTATAAGAGCTATTAACCCCTTTCTTGCCCTACATGTCAAAATTCCAAGTTAGAAAATCAAAAAGCACACATCTCAAATGTGGCCTTTTAACCCCAAAACAAGCTGACAAACCTTTGCATGGGTGGTATTCCTGTGCTCGGGAGATGTTGCTGAACACATATTGGGGTATTTTTTGGCAGTGACACATACCAAAATCTGTGAATGTGTAAATTAAAGTACAATTTATGTAGGAAAAAATACACAATAAAATTACTACCACAAACTTTGACAAAGGCTGGTGTTAGAATTGGTGCATGGAAAGTGTTAAAATACCACCATTTAAAATAGCCTAGGGTGTCTACTTTTACAAATATATGCTTTTTTTGGGTAAAACACACTGTATGGTATCAAAAAAAAGTCCCAAATGAAACATGGGGGCGCAGGCTGACTACACGTCAAAATTCCAAGTTGGAAATGCGCCTTTTAGCCCCCAAACAACCCAACAAATCTATGCATGGATGGTATCCCTGTACTCAGGAGATGTTGTTGAACAAATATTGGGTTGTTGTTTTGAAACATACCAAAATCTGTAAATTCATGTCTGAATTACAATGTATGTGAATAAAAACCACAAAAAAAATGACTACCACAAACTTTGGCAAAGGCTGGTGGTAGAATTAGTGCATGGAAAGTGTTAAAATATCACCATTTAAAAGCTATGATTGAGAAAATGTGTTTATTGTTTTGATTTCATTTTATTTGCCAATATGCCTCTGAGACTTGACATTCTGCCCCCACATTTGCCAATCTGCCCCACAGACCTCAAAATGCATACCCAAACTTACCACTCTGCCCCTCCGACCTGTCAATCGGCACCTCAGACTTGTTAATACACTCCCAGACTTGACTATCTACAACCAGTCTTGCCAATGTATTCCCATAGCCAGGTTGCCAATATGCATGCCCTAATTGCCCATTAATATGCCACTATTTGCCCATAGTTATGCCACAGCGAATTTGCCAATTAATATGCCACTATTTGCCCACAATTATGCCACAGCCAATTTGCCCATTAGTATATCACTGTTAGTCTGCCCATTAAAATGCCACTGTTAGTATGCCCATTAAAATGCCACTGTTAGTATGCCCATTAATGTGCCACTATTATGCCCATTAATATGCCACTATTAGTATGCCCATTAATATGTCATAATTAGTATGCCCAATAATATGCCACTACAAGTATGCCCATTAATATGCCACAATTAATATGCCAAATAATATGCCACAATGAATATGCCCAATAATATGCTACTATTAATATGCCACTATTGATATACCCACCAGTATGCCACACTTATTATGCCCACCAATTTGCCACAATTATTATGCCCAATAATATGCCACTATTAATATGCCCACCAATATGCCACAACTATTATGCTACTATTATCATGCCCAATAGTTTGCCACTATTAGTCTGGCAAAAAGTTACTATTACCACCTCCCCAGTACTCACCTCCGTTCTGCTCTCTCTCCAGTCATCTCCTGTACTCCCCGCTACACACAACACGTATTGTCATGTGATAGGCGGAAGGTCACATGATCAGCAGAAGGTCACGTGATCGCTGGCAGGTCACGTGGCGCACGTCGATCATGTGACTTGTTACTTTGAGAGGAAGGGGAGGTTGAGACAGGCAGTATAGAGACTTGTCTGTGCGTGCCAAGGCTCTATGCTGCCTGCTTGCCGACAGTGAGCTGGCGAGGGGAGATTGTTTTTTTTTTATCAGTTTTTTATCATATTTTATACAAATTTTTATAGTAACGTATATGATATGAGGAAAATAAAGGTATCTAAAGAAAGCCCTTCTAAACAATCCCATTTTGCTTGAATATAAGACTACCCTGATTACAAGACTACACCACAAACTTTAGATATTAATTTAGAAGAAAAAAGCCTAAATATAAGATGACCCTATAGTAAAAAAAAAGTTTTACTAGTAAATATTAATTCACAAGGAAACTTTTTTTTTCATATTTAAGAAAAATTATGATTGAAAAAATTTATTTCTTGTTTTTATTTCCATGTATTTGCAAATGCACCCCCCAGTGCATCCCCAGACTAGTCAATCTGCCCTCAGACTTACCAATGCATTCCCAGACATGCCAATCTGCCCCCAGACTTGCCAATGCATCCTCACACTTGACAATCTGACCTTAAGTCTGTAATAATTTCTTTGTCTCCATAAATGTCATATTTCTTCCATAAGAATTATTAACCAATCTTATTTTCTTGCTAAAAAAAACATCCGAAAAACAAACTTCAAATCTATAGGACCAATAACATAAATGTCTTGATGTTATCCTTTGTGTTGTTAAAATGTATTGGTACAGATCAGAATTTGCAATAGTTTCTTTTATACCTCTATCAAGTTAAACACTCCCATAAGGTATGCTATCACTTAATAAGAAAGTTTAAGTTACTAGGAGGCGTGTATATATGTATGTATAAAAAATAAAATGGTAGTATTATAATAAGGGATGTGGCTTAGTATCCATTTTGTCTATAATTAAAGCCAAATGTTATAATGTAATTATACTTGGGCGGGAAAATAGCTAACAGAGGATACCACATGTTTTTAAGGAAAAGGAATATCAGTGGGGCCTCTCAGTTACAAAGGAATCTAGTCTGAAATTTGGGTTCAAAGGTTATGGTAACAACTAGACATTCTGGCTAGAGAAATATGAGCATCTAACTTAACTGGAACCACATGTTCTTGGGGGGTCACACACATTTCATTGATCTCTTGGGGGGTCACACACATTCTATTGATGATTGTAAATATGAACTTATACAAAACATTAAATATTGATATTTTGAATATATATATTAAAGCCTTGCCAATCTGCCCATCAGACATGCCAATCTGCCGCCAAACTTTCTAATCTGTCCTTCAGACTTTCCAATCTGACTGACCAAATTTGCTTATCTGCCACCAGATTTACCAATGCATCCTCAGACTTGCCAATGTGCCTCCTAGGACCACCAAGGCACACACAGACTTCCCTTGTGTCTTCTGGGGGCAGCCAGAGGATGTTTGTGTGCTGCTTGGTGCACAAACAGATCCTTTGATGCTGCCGAACACTGCTCCTGGGGTTACAAGACCCCTGCATTCCGTCATAGAAGCCCAATGCAGAAGAGTCAGGCACTTCGTATTGTATTAGAGCAAATATGATTTATAATGTGACAGAGTATAATAAACGAAAAAGAGAGGAAATTTACAGCTATACACAAACACCACATAAGTGTTCAAACATTGTGTCACCAAGGGTAAGACATAACCAAAAAGTTGTGTCACCAAGGGATGACAATATTTAGGTTAGGTCCCTTTAAGTGTTGCTTATTCGTATTAATGAAGATTTCCCACATGCATTTTAATTGAATTTTGAGCAAGAAATACAAAGTTGTATTCCCTTTTTGTAAGACTATTTAATGTTTATGGTTGGTAGCAGGGGAAGGCTGGCAATTTTGTGGACATAAACAATTTACTGGATCATGGTGCAGCTTCATCAGTCCACCCATTATCATCAGTGATAGACACAAATAGACAGGCAAGACAAGAAATTGATTAATAGACAGACAAAACAACCAAAGGATAGAACGATTACTGGAACATTTAGAAGCAGAAAAATAGTGCAGCCCCAACCCACTGAGTTAGGTTAGAGAGCGGCCCAGATGACATTCAATCGACAGGTAAGCCTTCCCCTGGTTGGTAGTATTTGTTTTAACTACACTCCTTTATTACTTGCAATAATGTCTAGGCTTTGAACTCATGGCACAAACAATTGCCTTTTTTCATAATACATTTTGACATATATTAAAAACATTTTAATCTTCATTCAATAACGGTATAAAATGTTCCAAAAACATGGATGAAGTGAATTTGTATAAAAGATTTGTATTAAACCTACACGAGTATGTTCACTGTTGTTCCTAGCTGAGAATTTGTAAAATTATGATAATATAAAAAATGCAATTAGAAATAATGATGAAATTAATTCACCAGGAATTTGCTGCATTTGAAACAGACATTGCAGCCACCTGCTCAGTCTCCTAAAATGAATAGATTGATTCTATATTGGTTTATGTAAAACGGTTACCTTGGGAACAGAGCCATGTGCAAGAGGCACCGTGAACATTATTTGCAATTAGGAATAAGCCCTTGAGGAGAAAACAATACAAATCTATAGAAGAAAAGTATGTAAGATTAGGTCACGACAAAATACACTTGTGTTTCTTCTGTAATTGAAGTCAATCTAAACAAGCTGTTGAAAAGCCACCAGAAATCGGACATAGGCACATTTACTGTAATAGAGCATTACTTGCCCTTTAGCCAGTGCAATCTGCTAGTGGCTTTATTTCACCTTTTCCAGTGTACTGATGTTTTATTTTGAATTGAATTCAAAATAGAAAGCTTCTGCTTTAGAATTAGGATGGAAAATTATTTGTAATTTAGGGTCAATATATAAAGCGCAAAATAAATATTTGCTATAAGACAATCAGGGATTTTGACTTTTTGGAAGCCTGGTTTATATATTTTATACACAGAGACTATGTTTGCAAAATGTGTGATTACATAAATGCATGCTATCAATTAATATACTTTCGGGCTCTGCAAATCTAATTTAATAAGATAAGCTAATATGTAAGGACAGATCACCATTTTCTAATCAAATATATCTGTTCCGTTTAAAGGAATTGAAATCCCTGCAGACAGAAATTGTAAACAATATGATAATGAATTGTACAATTAGTATATTTCATAATAAGAAAAAACAGTAATAACATAATGTAATTGAATAAGAACATTGGTTGAGTATCCCTTATCCAGAAATTCGTTATCCAAAATGATCCGTTATCCAAACATTTTTACGAATTTTGCCATAAGTTTCAAATTCCACACACACCTGTCAGAATGCAAGCACACAACAGATTATTCAGTGTCCAGCCGCCTTAAGCTGTGATATAGCCTTTCCATGCATGCCCAGATTTTCCCATGCCTACAAAGGGTAATAAACTGGCATGTTTGCAGGCCTGACGAGCCAACGACAGGTTCCCAACTATGCCTTATATCACAGTAAAAGAAATTTACTTGCTCTATACAGTATTTGCATTGATACTACTGTATTTCATGAGTGCTGAGAGACTTTAATATATATATATATATATATATATATATATATATATATATATATATATATATATATATATATATATATTCTTGGTGGAAATTATGCATTATCCAAAATTATTAGTTATCCAATGTACTTCTGGTCCCAGGCATTTTGGATAAGGGAAATTCAACCTGTAATAACACTGGCGATAATATGTATTGGTACAGTTGCTACAATAACCTGGCAAGGACATTTTCTATTCATTTTTATATTTATATTGTCATGCAAAGTGAGCAAAACGTGTAATATGTGGCTGTGACTCATGTAATTGCACAGCCTGTATGTGTCAGAGCAAGCAGATATTTAAATCCTTGGAACATTAGTAGTCCAGCCAATTTTCACACTTGCTGTCCAAAACTAATTGTCCGAATATGATATTTATGATCAAGTAGGATTGCTGTCACTAAGTACTGAATTATTTCCTTCACAAGGAAATACATGTTTTATAATGCTTCAGCACCTATGAATGTTTCAATCTGAGCAAATATATGAAAGAACTCTCTGTTTCTAGATGAATTGATAAAAATGAAAAGCAAAATTAAAGATGGTGCTTTATAAACTATTAGTAAAAAAAAAAAAAAAGGAGATAAATAGAGTTGAGCGGACACCTGGATGTTCGGGTTCGAGAGGTTCGACTGAACTTCGGAAAAAAGTCCGTGCTCGAACTTGACCCCGAACCCCATTGAAGTCAATGGGGACATGGACTTTTGGCCACTAAAATGCCTCTAAAAGAGTCATGGAAAGGGCTAGAGGGCTGCATAATGGGATTAAAATGTGGGTAAGAGTAGGACAAGTGCCCTGAAAACAAATATGGATAGGGAAATAACTTCAAAAAACATAAAATACATACAAATTAAATATACTGTACTATTTAGCACCCAAAACTATTAGAATTTTTCAAAGTGCGCTGTAAGCACAGTATTTGATGGTTCTATTTGACTCTCAGATATGAAGTGCACCGCAAGACGCAAATGTACTATTTACCACCCAAAACTAATAGAATTTTTCAACGTGCGCTGTAAGCACAGTATTTGAAGGTTCTATTTGACTCTCAGATGTAATACATGTAATGCTATTGCTATTCTATAAACCGAAATAGAGTCCCCATTCATAAGAATAGGTCAATTGACCTATTCTTATGAATGGGGACTCTATTTCGGTTTATAGAATAGCAATAGCATTACATTTATTCCATAAACCGAAAGTCTATAAACCGAAAGACATTCGGTTTATAGACTTTCGTTTTATAGAATACATTTAATGCTATTGCTATTCTATAAAAAGAAAGTCTATAAACAGAATGTCTTTCGGTTTATAGACTTTCGGCTTATGGAATACATGTAATACTATTGGCTTTCTATAAACCGAAATAGAGTCCCCATTCATAAGAAATTCTTATGAATGGGGACTCTAGTTCGCTTTATAGATAGCCAATAGCATTACATGTATTCTATAAGCCGAAAGTCTATAAACCGAACGACATTCGGTTTATAGACTTTCGGTTTATAGAATATATGTAATGCTATTGGCTATTCTATAAACCCAAAATAGAGTCCCCATTCATACGAATAGGTCATTTGACATATTCGTATGAATGGGGACTCTATTTCGGTTTATAGAATAGCAATAGCATTACATGTATTCTATAAACTGAAAGTCTATAAACCGAATTGACCTATTCGTATGAATGGGGACTCTATTTCGGTTTATAGAATAGCAATAGCATTACATGTATTCTATAAACTGAAAGTCTATAAACCGAATGTCTTTCGGTTTATAGACTTTCGGCTTATAGAATACATGTAATGCTATTGGCTATTCTATAAACCGAAAGTCTATAAACCGAATGACTTTCAGTTTAAAGACTTTCGGTTTATAGCCGAACCTTGAACTCCAACACGGACATACAGTGAAATGTTCGGGTTCGTGGCACGGACACCGTAATGTCCGGTACGAACCCGAACAGTGCGGTTCGGGTTCGCTCAACACTAGAGATAAGCACATCCTATAATTTGGCTGGAAAGGTCAAAGGCTGGGTAAGGCAGTGATCAAGACTACAGACAAAGGCTGAGGGGGAATAAGGATATTAACTTGGATCAAATGAACAGTAATAAATGAATATAAATAATGCAATGATATAAAGTTTGCAGCAGGTCTATGTTTTTATTAGACTTCCATGATTTTGGTATAGATTGTAAGCTTGCGAGCAGGGCACTCTATGTTATGTATCAATTTCTCTCACCATAATCCTTTATCCGAAATGCTTCTCACCTGAAGTGGGCATCCTTCCCGCTCAAGAAGCTGAGCCATCTGTGCTGCTATGCGAGCCGTGAGTACAAGTCCTGCAAGATCCACATTTCCTCACGTGGTATCTCGCACACTCCCGCAATCTTTATCTACCCCTCTGAGTACCACTTGGGACACACGCTCCACCATTAGGAGGTTGGCAGGCCCAGGGGCTGCCACTAGGTCCAGAGCAGCCCCGCTGCCTCTTCCAGCCCCAGCTGCTGCTTCATGCTCCTCGGGCCCAGAGTTTACCTCCGGGAAGTGCCCCAGCTCTGGTAGTACCGAGTACGGGTGGTTTGGCTGAACATCCATCCATGGCTACTTCTGTGGGTCCTCCGGCCAGTGGTTCTGGTGAGTGGGGGTTGCCTACACCCAGGGGGATTGGGTTTGGTGGGCATGGGGCGCAGGGCCCACAGAATCAGGCTTGGGTGGGGTTTTTACAGTGCTTACGCGAGCTATGGGATCAGGCGCAGATGGGGTCACAGGGCTGGCAGGCTACTCTCCTGGATTCTCAGGTTGGGTAAATACAATGACGGCCAGTGCTAATGTGGCACAGGCTGCCATTTTAAGCATAAACTGAACAGCTGTGGGGGATCCCACCTGGCTTCCAAATGCTTTAAGCAAAGCAAGGCCGGGGGCAAGTCTGACTTGGGAGAGAAGGGGGGTGACACCAGTGGGCAATGCTGCAATGCAACCCTGGCAAAGTAGATATCGTAATAGCAAAGTGGTGGAAATCCTCTTGCGGGGTTTTGAGGACGGCTTCAAAATCCATTTCCAGGAGAGGGAGGTCCCTTTATTGTTGCGTAACCTCAAATCTGTCCAGGACCACCTCGGGGTGGTCAGGGACAAATTCGGTAAGGAAGTGGTGCTGGGCGCCATGGCCGACCCCTTTTATATTGTTGTATATTTATGTCTTACAATGTTTATTTTGTCAAAGGGGAGGGGGGGGGGGGTTCATGTCCTTGCTTGTCAGGGTTGAAAAATTGAAATAGAGGAGTCAGATCCAATGGTTGAAGTTTTGGGATCAGCCCTCCCTTAACCTCTTTTAAGGTGATAAATCACCATATGGTACGTGCCCACTGAGTGAGGATGGACGGCTAGTGGTAAGCATGGAGAAGGATAAGGTAAAGGGTAAAGAGACCCTCGGCTGAGGGGGAGGGGAGTTCCACAGGTTTGATGCTAGTTGCACTATGTATAGTTATGTTTTAAATTAGGTCAGGGGATTGGCAAGGATATAGTTTTATTTGTTAGGCTGTATTCATCTGAGATTAAACTGTGGTGGTTGGCTGATACAGTCCTTTTTATTATGTTAAGCCCTTTCATGACCAATGATGGCCCTGGACCCTCATGAGGAAAAACTCTCTTCTTGACCAATGACGGTCTGGACCGTCATGCAGATTTGATCGCGGTATGCGCTCTGGCATGCGGTGATCGTGATTTAAATAGCATGCATAAGTTTCTCGATATCGAGACACTTAAGCCATGTTGGCTGGTGCCCCCCCCCCCCCCCGAAACATCCGGGCACTGTGACAGCCTATTCATGCTGTGACAGCCAATCAATGTTGATAGCTGTCAAAGCAGTTGCCTGCTTTGACAGCTATAGTCTCTCCCTATTTTTATTTTGCTAACCTTAACCCTTGGGTTAGGGTCAGAGATCATCAAAACAGTAATCCTAGAGTTAGAATTAGGGTTTGTACTAACCATTAGACATGTGCATTCGTTTTCGGACGAATGCATTTTCGTCCGAAAATAGCATTTTCGTCCATTCGTCCGAAAAACGAAGAACGAAAATGCTAAGTTAACGAAAGCCGAATGAACGAATGGTTAATAAACGAAAATCATTCGTTCATTCGTCCATTCGTAGTACTATTGCATTCTATAAGCCGAAATAGAGTCGGTTTATAGAATACAATAGCATTTAACTATACGGAGACAGTCTCCATTCATAAAATTATGAATGGAGACTTTGTCTCCATATAGTTAAAAGCCGACAGCCTATAAACCGAACGTTCGGTTTATAGACTTTCGGCTTATGGAATACATGTATTCCTATTGCTATTCTATAAACCGAACGTTCGGTTTATAGAATAGCAATAGGAATACATGTATTCCATAAGCCGAGAGCCTATAAACCGAACGTTCGGTTTATAGGCTGTGGGCATTTTACTACACGGAGACAAAGTCTCCATTCATAATTTTATGAATGGAGATTCTGTCCCCGTATAGTTAAATGCCCACAGCCTATAAACCGTACGTTCGGTTTATAGGCTGTCGGCTTTTAACTATACTGAGACAAAGTCTTCATTCATAATTTTATGAATGGAGACTCTGTCTCCGTATAGTTAAAAGCCGACAGCCTATAAACCGAACGACTTTCGGTTTATAGACTTTCGGCTTATGGAATACATGTAATCCTATGGCTATTCTATAAACCGAACGTTCGGTTTATAGAATAGCCATAGGATTACATGTATTCCATAAGCCGAAAGTCTATAAACCGAAAGTCGTTCGGTTTATAGACTTTCGGCTTATAGAAAACATGTAGTACTATTGCCTTCCTATGAACCGAACGAGAGCCCCATTCATAAGAATTTCTTATGAATGGGGCTCTCGTTCGGTTTATAGAAAGCCAATAGTATTACATTGTATTTCTATAAAACGAACGAATTAAAATTAACGAAACGAAAATAATGAACGAATTTCGTCTGAAACGAATGCAGTAATGAACGAAATTCGTTTTAGACGAAATAAATAACATTTTCGTCCGAATGGACGAAAACGAAAAGAAAATTTTAGTTTTGCACATGTCTACTAACCATAACCCTAGGGATAAAGTTAGAGTTAAATATAAATTTAAAAAAGTAAATAAAAAAATATTATTAAATTAAATAAAAATAAGACGTTAATCCGTAAAGGACCAGTGACATGTTAGGTCTGTTGGTGGTCCTCTAGGGATATTTTATATAAAAAAAGACTGCTAGTGGAAGTTGCTTAACCTATATTGGGGTGTTGTTTAGAAAAAAACAGAA
The DNA here is from genome assembly GCA_036172795.1 of Pelodytes ibericus. Classification (NCBI taxonomy): domain Eukaryota; kingdom Metazoa; phylum Chordata; class Amphibia; order Anura; family Pelodytidae; genus Pelodytes; species Pelodytes ibericus. The sequence continues at coordinate 121,144,566 of CM069859.1, read as the reverse complement.
CAACCTCTTTAAATTCATATCTAAATACAAAGTGTGTGGGGAAAAAACACAAAAACAATTACTACACCAAAACTTGTCAAAGATTGGTGGGAAAATGACTGCATCAAAAGTGTCAAAATACCCCAATTTGAATACCCTGGGATGTCTTCTTTAAAAAAAATGTGTACATGCGGGGCTGATTCACCGATGCATGACTGATATCGATGTTACAATGTCAGTAACACTAATTTTGGAAAAAATGGTTTTGAAACAGCTAGGTGCTACTTGTATTTATTACACTACAACATTAAAAAAAGCAAAAAAACATATAAACATTGGGTATTTCTAAACTCAGGACCAATATTAGAATCTAATTAGTAGTTTTTTTTATTTGCTTTTGTAACTTAGTAAAAGATTTTACAAATAAAATTCAGGAAAAGTGTTTTTTAATCCATTTTTCAACATATTTTTCAAATTTTTTCATAATAATATAAATGATATGAACAAAATAATGACATCAAAAGAAAGCCCTTCTTGTCCTGAAAAAAAGAATATATCGTACAGCAAAAAACAAAGAATAAAATTACAGCTAAACACAAACACCTCAGAAATGTAAAAACAGCCACCGTCATTAACGCACAACATTCCAAAAACAGTCTGGTCATGAAGAGCTTAATAAATTGCTGTGGCCTATATTCACCAACACCCAAGTGTCACATCTTTATTCATAAGGGAAGCGGAGTTAGGTCATCTAGTTTTATACATCAGCACTATCCACACTCCTTTTGGAGAATGTATCATTTTCACTAATGAAAAGGCTATTTGAAAGCCTCTCAGCACTCTGAAATACAGTAATATCAATGCAAATACTGTATAGAGCAAACAAATTGATTTTACTGTGATGTAGCTGTCACGACTGCACACATGTCAGGGTATTAATGTATGTGGGTGTGGGGGAATCTGAGCATGCATGGAAAGGCTATATCACTGCTAGACACTGAATAAACAGTTGTGTGCTTGCATTCTAACAGGTGTGTGTGTGTGTGTGTGTGTGTGTGTGTGTGTGCAATTTGTAACTTGTGGCAAGATTCTAAAAAATGTTTTACTAAAAGGGTTATTTTGTATAACGGATTTCTGGATAAGGGATCCTCAACCTGTATGTAGTACTCTTCTATGCTCTGTAGAAGTGCTATGTAAATTGTCCAAATCTCAGAGGTATTTCAAGTGCATGTATAGAAACAGAGCAGAAAATATATTAAAAATAAACTAAAGATAAAAAACAAACCAATATAAGTTCTGAATATATAGCATGTGCACTTATTTAAATTCCATCTTTTAATAATTTGTATTGTTTAAGAAAGAATGTATAATTGAACCATGAATATGAACAGATAACTACCCTGACCAACAAATATTGTGCATTTTCTGTAAATAATATCTATACAAATGTACAAATAGTTTGTTTAATGTAGACTGGTGAACTGCAATGAATTCTCTCCACTTGGGCAAGTGTGAAAATTAAAAATTGACAACATTGTTGAAAATGCTTATCAATTTTAAAACGGAACACTTTAAAAATAGTCATCTTTAATATAAATGTTTATTCCGTTCCCTTCATTATTGAGCTAGCAATAAAATAAAGTAATACACTATGAAATACACAATGTTCTTTTTACAGCTTTATTGCTAGACTCAAACAATAGTACATTTTGACCAATATAGGCATAATTTTTATCCCCTAGATGTTTGATGTATACTTTATCAGAAATGTAATTTTAGATAGATATGAGGAACATAAGACTGTAAAGATAAACGATATAAATATCTACCTATAAGGACAAAATAATATATAAATAGCTATAACCAGTAAGAGGAATGTGTACATAACATTCCAATTCAACATATTGGGCTAGATTTAATGCTGGTTAAAGCCAGAGACCAAAAAAGTATTCTTCAGTAAGCACAGAAATGAAGGGAACAGAATAAACATGTATATTAAAGATGACTCTTTTTAACGTGTTCCATTTTAAAATTGATAAGCATTTTTTGGAAGATGTTGCTATACCACAATAAATGTTAATTCCATGCTATCAGGACTTGGGGTGTAATAGCAAAAAATATATATATCACGGTGCAGGGGCCTTGAGAAATGTCCCTATATCACCCCATGTAATATATAGAGAAAAATGGCCATGCCCTCCTAAAATAAATAATGGGTCTATGCCCCATAATAGCCCATCAATATGTACGTCCTTAGTGGAGGACGGATGCAGAATGACTAATGCCTAAGGAGGCATTTAATTGGCTGCTTGGCTGGTTGTTCAAAATTATTCATTATGCCCACAGAGGGCATGTTTAGTTACTATGCCATTGACATATTATAGAGGGTCACATTTTAAAATAATATATGGGGGTCAGGGGCATTTGAGCAGTCCCTGGTACCATGTATTTTGTACGGCAGCGCTCAGGACATTACTCCCGCATAATGGGGGGGGGGGGGGGGGGGTCAGGGGCACTTTACCAAACAGTAATATACTAAAAATACATGTACATTTTTTCCACATTTTTAAGTACAGAGTGTAAGTTATGGTGCAGAAAAGTATGTATTTAGCACCACGAATATTACATTGTTTTTACCCTTCAGAGTGTGGAAACCCAACCCCAGGGAAAGATATTTAAGGTTATTGTACTTTTTAATGGTAAAATGTGGGTCTCTGGGGTGGAGTATCCGGAAGAGTAGAGTGGGCAGGTTCTTCATCTCACTTTTGGGAAGAGTGACTATACAAAGTCCAGGTTAGGTTTTTCTTTTATACCTGGCTGGCAGAAGTAAGATGATTAGGCTCACCTGTGTCTATTAGTGAGAGAGCTATTGACCTGACAGACAAACTGTGTTTTGGGCCCAGTGTGTTTGAAAACTTGAAGTAGAAGCTGACAATCTGTTTGCAGAGTTTATTTTGAAGAATAGTTTTACTTTCTGAGATCTGAACTAAATGGACATTTTGTATAATGGAAAACTCATCTTTTCTCATGGAGATTCATTTATATCTCCCACAAAGGCTGTGCGGTACCAAAGGTCCCAGTTAAACCTACACCTGTAGGAACAGGTTTGTTAAAGTACTTATGTCAATGTGTAGGACTCATGTGTCAAATTACCTTATTCTTGATTTAAAACAACTCATCTTTCTTATGTAGTTTGTGAAAACCGTTCCATTGTTCGATTTTCGCTCAGGATCACATATTTTGTCCCTCAAGCTCCCTTAGCTAATGTGTACCCTACCTTAAATGACATCACCACAAGCACTGTTCAGAGCAGAAGGTGGCAGAATCATAAACCCCTCTATCCTCCAACACACAAGGCTGCCACTGCTACTCTTCCTGGTGGGAATCACATGTAAGATGTGAAAGGGAGATCTGCACTCTTACTGCCATGTTCTCTGCCTATATTATGTGAGGCTTATTACACAGATTCATCACAAAAAACACTTTAATTGGACATCATTACGAAAGCATTGTATATGGAGATTTTCTATTTCCTCTTTAACCATGGCAGCAGTTCTAGAAGGTAGGCTCGGTTTTTGTATTCTTTATTTCCATTTTTTCTTTGTTTTCGGTGTTGGAACGCTTATGTGTTCCAACACCCTTTATTGGGTTCTTCCGGCTCTCTTTTCCTCCCCCTTTGCATGTTTTCGGCAGTGGAACACATATTTGCGTTCCCTTCCAGATCCTTAGATTCGGCAATGGAACACATATGCGTTCCACACCTCTTCTCCCCCTCTCCTTCTCATTCTTTGGCAGTGGAAGGCATATTTGCGTTCCACGCCTTTGTTTTCGACCCCTTAGTTCGGTGGTGAAACGCATTTGCGTTCCACACTTTAGTTTTTTGTTTTTTGAGCCCCTCCTGTTATCCTTGGTGCTCCTCCTTCTATCCCCCCCTTTTCTTTTTCCTTTTAAAGGGACACAGTGCTTTCCAGGCAGTCTCCCCTGGAATCTTTCTTCTTACACCTGCTTTGCTAGGTTTTTCATACACCAGCCTCAGGTTTGTATTGGGTCCTTTGGCTCCTTTTTTCTTCTTGCCTTCTGGTGCATATCCTTTATCTGTGTTATTTATTTTTCTCAACCTGCCATTCTTTTTGTTCAGCCATGTCATCCTCATCTTCACGTCAGTCTAGGTGAGTTTTTTTTTCAATTTTTATAAAAGTGCTTTCCTGGGATTTTTTTTCTATTAGGCTTTTTTTTTCGTCCAGTCCTAGGCCAGAGCCAGACCCTCCCAGGAAAAGGAAGGAGAAACAGCCACGGTGTCTGGTCTGTGATGCCACTCCTTTGGAGGGAAAACATCTCTGCAGAGATTGTTTGTCCCATGCTGCAGTACCTCCAGATCCGTCTCCAGATCTGGTGCAACTTATTAACCTGGCTGTGGAGAAAGGCTTAAAGGAACAGATGAGTAGATTATTTCCGCCCCAGCATGGTTCCCAGGAGGAGGATTTTTTTTATGGAGCACCCTGATCCTGAAGATCCAATGGGAGCAGAGAGTCATTATTCTTCAGCTGAGGAAGAACTTGATTTGGGGGTTGTAGCCATGACATCAGTCTCCTGGGCTTTGAAGTGTTGGATCCTTGATCTCAAGGAAGATATCGAAGGTGGAGTTCCCAGGGAGAAACTTTTGGTCTCCCTGTCTGACTTTAAGTTGGCAGTGGAATTCTTTATTAAACCTGTCTGTTTCAGCCAGATGGGCTTTATGGTTGAAACATTGACATGCTGATAATGCATCTAAGAATTCCCTGGTGTCCATTCCATTTGAAGGGCAGTTATTGTTTGATAAAGTCCTGGAAGATGCCATTCGTAAGGCTTCTGAGGGGACCAAAGTTTTCTTGCCCCAGGACTTCCCAGATCTGTTTGGAACGATCATCGCAACTTTTGTTCTTCCTTTCGAGACTCCAGGCAATACAGACTGGGTAAGGAGGTTGCTAGCTCTTCAACATGGAGAAGTGGATACCGCAGTTCTACTAGAGGTTTCCGCTCCTGCCCCGCCTCTTCATTTCTGGGAAAGTTCCAGTCCTGAAGGTCCTCCTGTCCGGGCTGCTCCGGTTGGGGCTTGCCTCCTTGCTTTTTTAGTGGTCTGGGCAGGTTTTTCCTCAGATTCCTGGGTCCAAGACATAGTTCAAATAGGCTACGGTCTGGAATTTCGGTTTCCTGCTCCTCCTGTTTTCATCAGAATGAATGTTCCTGTGAATCCAAACAAAAGGAAAACTCTTTAGGATTTTCTGCAGTCCCTTATTCAGGAAGTCGTTATTGTTCCAGTGGACTGGCCCAATCACTTCAAAGGAAATTACTCACCCCTGTTTTCATCACAAAGGCTTCGGGAGACTGGAGACCGGTCCCCGACCTCTCTACTCTGAACAAATCCTTGGAGGTCAAGAAGTTCAGGATGGACTCCCTCCAATTCATAGTGCCACTTATTTTCCCCAGTGATATTCAGGATGCGTACTTCCAAATACCCATCAGGGTACAACACCAACGGTTCCTACATTTTGCAGTTGTGGAGGCCCATTTTCAGTTCCAGGCACTCCCATTTAGTCTCGGCACGGCTCCCGGAATGTTCTCCAAGGTTCTGGTGGCTTGCATAATGTAACTTCACAAACAAGGCCTGACTATTTTTCCTTACTTGGACGACATTCTCATTGTGGCGTCCTCTCCCTGCCTTCTGGACATTCACAGTGACAGGGCCTCGTGCTTCCTGCAAAATGTCAGATGTAAGATCAATTTCGTGAAAAGCCAGCTCCATCCATCCATGTCCCTGGTCTTCCTGGGCGTGGAGTTCTCACTGCCACCGCTATGGTTTCCCTGTCGCTGCTCTACCAGTCACGTCTGATTCCTCGGGTGGTTGCCCATCAGGAAGCTTATGTCTCTACTGGAAGTGCTGGTCTCTACTATCGGCCTGGTTAGATGGGCCCAGTGGCACACTTGTTTCCTTCAATCGCTCAGACCGCCTCATCTTCTGGTTCCCCAATCGCTTGTGGACAACTTGGTTTTCCTGCCCGAAGAAACCAGTCATCATCTAGCCTGGTGGTTGAACATCCATCACCTCAGGAGAGGTTTTCCCTTTACAGATGTTTCCCACAAGGTGATTACGATGAATGTGAGTGCGCACGGTTGTGGGGCCCATTTGGAAGGCCTCTACGCTCAAGGCGAATGGATACCGTCAGAACAACATCTCCATGTGAACATCTTGGAGCTGAGAGTGATCTACAGAGCTTTACTGGCTTTTCAGCCTTCTGTTCAGGGCCATTGGGTGAAGATACAGATGGACAACAGAAAAGCAGTTGCCCACATCAACTGTCAAGGGGGTACCAGGAGCCTGACTCTCAGCCAGGAGTTCTCTCCCATTGCCCTCTGGGCCCAGGAACAAGTGGAGCATCTATCGGCTGTTTACCTTCCAGGGAAAGAGACCTCTGAATGGAAACTGTTGTTGCAGGTGTTCAACCATCTTTGCCGACAATGGGGTCATCCAGCATTGGATATGATGGCATATGCTTCCAGTGCACAGGTTCCTAATTTTTTCTCCAGGATTCCTCATCCCCTGGTGGAAGGTGTCAATGCCCTATCTCTCCCCTGGCTGAAGGAATTTCTGCATGTTTTTCTGCCTCTCCCCCTCCTTCCCCAGGTTCTCAAGAAGATCCAGATGGATTAAGCGGAGGTGCTGGCAATCCTGCCATGGTGGCCCAGAAGACCTTGGTTCCCACTTGTGAAGCGGTTGTCCACCCAGGAGCCCTGGATGTTGCCGCCGGACACGGATCTTCTGTCTCAGGGTCTGGTCTTACATCCTTGTCCGTGCTCTCTTCAGCTGGTGGCGTGGTGCTTGAGCGGCAGTCCCTTCAGATAAGAGGTTTGTCAGAAGAAGTTGTCTCAACTCTTTTGAGGGCTAGGAAGCCTAACACCTCGGCCATGTATTATCACGTGTGGTCTGCCTTCCTTGAGTCTGATCCTTTGTCTCCTTCCCTGCTGAATGTCCTGGCTTTTCTGCAATCTGGCCTGGATTGAGGTTTAGGTTTGAACTCCCTTCGTGTTCAAGTTTCCACACTGTCTGCCCTCATGTTGGTTCGTTAGGCATTGGATCCTTTGATTGTCTGTTTTTTCAAAGCCATCCCGAACCTTCATCCTCCAGTCTGTTCATTTCAGACTCCATGGAACTGGGAATCCGCCAGGGTGAAGCTGCTTCCATCTCCACTCTACGTCGTTGGATCGTTGCTGCCATCTCTAAGTGTTACGTCTCCTGTGATGTTCCAGTTCCCCCAGGGCTTAAAGCACAATGTACTAGAGCAGTTTCCTCTTCATGGGCTGCTGAGGCTGATACTTCTTTGGCATCAGTTTGCAGGAGAAAGAGTCGTCCTTCGCCCACTCTGTTTTTTCCTCTGTCTCCTCTCATTAAAGCTCTTTTTTCTTGCAGTATTTCTCTGTCTGTACTGTGTTTTTTGCCGGGGTTTTTCCGGCCCACCTCTGGGACATCTGCTTGGTTATGTCCTATACATAACTGCTGCCATGGTTAACCAGAAAAATTGAAAATTGGTTCAAACTTACCGTAATTTTCTTTTCCTGGTTATTATCCATGGCAGTAGTAAGTTCCCTCCCTTTTGTTAGTTGTTGTTTTTTAGCTTGGGACAAAGACTGAGGAGACTAGTGGTGGGGGCTTGCTTATAGTTTTAGTTTATGTCCTGCCTGCCTTGAGGGCCAATAACCAGGAAAAGAAAATTATGGTAAGTATGACAATTTTCAATTTCCATGTGCAATAGCATAGTCGGATGGTTTATAGAAGTTCTCCTTGCAGAGATGTCACAGACAGAAGAGGAGTTTGGGTAACTGGCAAATCTAATAACTTTCTATACCTTTTTATTCATTTTTTTTTTTTCAGGGGATAGGGAGCAATTAGAAGCCAAACACAATACCAGGTCTGCTTCTTTAGCTTCCATTATGAAGTTATGCTACATGGAGCAGCACCTATAACACAAGTTCTTCTCTAACAACTGTTTCAACCTTTACACAATACATTAGGGTGTACCCAATGAAGAGAGAATTGTAGGTAATTAATATGGGAATTTCAAGCTTAAGGCCAAAGTAGTAGAGTTAGAAAAATGATCCCATTTAGCTACATTGGAGAATTTTTCCAATGGCTACATTGGCCACAAGTACCCTGTAGTTATCTCATTATGGAGTAGATCCTAGTGTGTGTTTACTTTGTATATAACTGATAAAAGACAGATCAGAATATACTTTTGAACTATTTTGTGTTGTGAACATTATCTGTCCCAGCTGGTTAATGCTAGTCACACATTTTCCTGGGTGGATTTATTGATGCTTTGGAAATATTTTAAGCTGAGATTTTCTTACTAGCATTTAATTGTTGTTAAGGTTTTTTACTGTAGATTAAATTGATAAATTAGAATAAAACCAAAAGATTTAATTTGAGTCCTGTGTAGTGATCAAGTCTCCACTGTACAGAATTAAAAAACACAATATTAGTCCTTGCCAGCTGTAAAAGTTCTCCATATTATGTTATACCAAGGAATACAAGCATATATAACTCTGTTATAATACAACGCTAGAACTGTTGATGTAAAAGTCATTAAATGCAGAAATTCTAAAATATTTAAATTATTGGTAAATAAATAGAAATGCGAGGCTATTAGAATTTGTGCAGAAAAGTCTTACTTCTATATCTCATGGGTGACAACAAAGGAATTATTGTAAGTATATTGGTTAATCTGGGAGGGGAACAAAGATGAAAAATGTAATTACCAGCGGGCTGAGATTCCGTTATATCTTTAATTTGCAACTAAGAAAATCAATTTGACATTTTAACTGCAAATAGAAGAAGCATAGCAATTTGCTTAATGTTAGTAGAATTTTGATGCCCTAAGTCTTATGCCTGATATAACAAATGGCTTGATAGATGCATTTCCTTTTAGCAGCAAAAAAGCTCTTTAGAGATTGCAGAGCCTCCCATAACTATCTGAAGAATTAGTCACAATTTCAACAAGGATTCTTTAAGTCCCTTGGAAGAGATTACCTCTGAATGAAATACACAATTATTTTTGGTCTCCGTGGTAACTATGGAATCTATAGATATGTGTGGGAAGGAAGAGATACAATTGTCAATTTCATGTTACCACATGGGAGTTATATTCACACAACGAGTTGTAACGCATGGTGGTAAGATATTTTTATACAGTGATGTGGGAGCAAAGCAATTTACACTTTATTTTTCTTTGCTTAGTTTCAAGAAATAATGTAAATATTATCTTTGTACATGTTAAACTAAGACAGTTGTTGACAAAAGATTAAAGAGATGTTTTAGCTTTTACAAACAAAACAATAAAATAAAAGAGGATTCAATTTAATTGACAAATCCATTCTACTGCATGTTTTCATTCAACAATTATTAAGTGAGTTAAATACTGTTTGGAGCCCATGATAAGTAACCACTCCATATTTATTATCTTCCCATTTCAACAGGTGAAAATAAAGCTTTGAGTAGCCATGGGCAGGGCTGGCCCAAGACATTGTGCTGCTTGAGGCGAAAAACAAAATGCTGCCCAACCAAAAAACAAAATCCCACAGTCATGATAATCAGTCAAACTAAAATGAAACTTATCTGGAAGTGATAATTTAATGCAAGAGCACCTTTCTATATGCAAAATTATATGGCACGAGTATTGGCAGGCCATGATTAAAATGTGTACCCTAAATGTTTGAGCATTTAAACTTTATGTACAATGTTTGAGTCAAGTTATAGGTCAGTGGTTACATGTAATGTTTAGGGGAATTTCACCGCCTATTTTCATAATAATTACATTGACATTTATTTATATAGCGCCAACAATTTACGTAGTGCTCTGTTTGTTTTACCATTTCTTTCTTTTCACCTCATGGGTGAGCTCCTAGAACACATTTATTTATTTTTATATGCTCACTAAAGTACTTCTTATATACATAATAATATATTTTTTTCAAAGAGCTCACCTATAAAGTGAAAAGAGAGTAATGGTAAAACATTATTACTATAATAGGCTGTGCAATTCCCTAAAACATAATGTGACCAGTGACCTATAATAAAATCCAGATAGATATAGTCAGTGTCAGACGAGTTAGCCCCTGGATGGCTAGACAGATATAGACAGTGTCAGAGGTGTTAACCCCTTGGTGGCTAGACGATATAGGAAGTGTCAGAGATATTAACCTCTTGGGTGGTTAGGCAGATAGAGGCAGTGTCAGAGGCGTTAACCCCTTGGGTGGCTGGACAGATGTAGGCAGTAAAGGGAAGAGTTAACCCCTTTATCCACACACTCACTCACACAGTCTCTCACTAACATACACACTCACTCACACTGACACACTCACTCACAGTGACATACACACCCTCACACTGACACACACTCACTCACAATGACATACACACACTCACACTGACATACACACACACTCTCACACACACTGACATGCACACACTCTCCCTCAAACTGACATACACACACACACACACACTCACTCACAGTGACATACACACTCACACTGACACACACTCACTCACTCACAGTGACATACACGCACTCACACAGACATACACACACACTCTCACACACACACTGACATACACACATTCTCCCTCAAACTGACATACACACACACTCACTCACACTGACATACACACACATTCACACACAGACCGTTTTGAACTTACCTGCATCTCTCTTTGCTTTGAACTCCGTGTGAAGGGTGTCTCAGCCAATCACGGGAGGCTTCTGAATGCTCAGTCAATCAGGAGAGTTGAGAAGCCTCACCTGATTTGCTGAGACCTCCTTCAATCAAGCTCCCCTGGACATAGGAAAAAAAAAGAAAAATATGGCTGCAGGGAGCAGCAAAGTGCCACACATTATAGTTACAGGAGATGTGCATCCACCAGGGTTGTTTACTTATCTAAAATCTTACAGAGAATTTCCATTAATTACCCATAACCATCATAGTTCATGTATCCTTTCCAATCCACAGTCCATTCACCTCCACAGTGCACACTAGCTGCAAAGAAGCAGTGTTTACACTATGTATATGCTATAGATAGATAAATAGAAACATGAAACCTTAGAAAATACTGTCTTGAGGGAATATTGTTTAAATTCAGCAAAGTAGATTTGTCAAGCCACTGGTGAGTCTACTCTTACATTAAATATAACATATTTGGCAACAGGAAAATAATTTGTTTAGATATAATTTGCTACATTAGTGATAAAAAATGTGGTAGAATCAGCCATAATCAGTAATATAATCAGGGATGGCAGTGAATTCTATAAATATGGTAGTTACTATTGTGACAAAACTACGTTGTCTGAGATTTGCTGTAGAACCGGTTCGGGATATTGCTCGTCAGTTTGCAAGTTTTGCACTTTCCTATTTCGTCTGGTTGCCGGAACCCACGTGGTGAGAACAATAGGTGGCCGCCATCTTAAAGCACAAACTGACTAACAACCCCTGGACAAACTTTCAGCACGGTTGGTTCGTGCCTGGTGTCCCCTACAGAAGCATCATTCGGTAGTTGCAAACTACCGAGCCAGGGAAACCTGTTTCACAAAATGGATTGTGGCTAAGCGCTAGGGTTTCAGTGTAAATAGCACGAAAAGCTATCTCCTGAATGGCTAAACAGATCTGGGTGGATTTCCGGTAAATTGTGCACCCAGAACTCAGTTAACTATTGATGTATATTTTAGGGGGGTATTTTGTGTCACTTTGTTCATTATGGGGTTTTTGGTGATCATGTATCTTTGTGCCCTGTATACAAAGGGTTTGTCTTGATTTGTAATCCTATTATCTACCCAGGTGGTGGGGAGGAGTTTTGCACTGTATAAAAGAAATGCATGTGTTCATTAAAGCCTGTGCTTGTGTTGACTCTCAACACAGAGTCTTGTCTCGTGATTGGAGGGGGGAATCTCTTTTGTTCCTGTACAGCCGTTTGGATTACTGTATATACTCGAGTATAAGCAGAGTTTTTCAGCACATTTTTTGTGCTGAAAAATGCCCCTCTCAGCTTATACTCGAGTCGGTGTCTGGGAAAAAAAACAAAATTCTAAAACTTACCTCGTTCCTGCTCCGTCTCCCGGTGCTCTGAAGGTGCGTGGCTGTGAGGGAAGCGTTGTGAGCTCCCCTCCAGCCGCGCGGTCAACAAAGTGTGTTTTTTTTTAAACAAACTTTATTGATCCGCGCGGCTGGAGGGGAGCTCACAACGCTTCCCTCACAGCCACGCACCTTCAGAGCACCGGGAGACGGAGCAGGAATGAGGTAAGTACTGGGGTCTGGGGAAGGGGGGGAGGAGGGTGGCATAACGAGCATACTAAGGGGCAATATCCTGGCATATTACATGGCATATTGGGGGCAATATCCTGGCATATTACATGGCATATTGGGGGCAATATCCTGGCATATTACATGGCATATTGGGGGCAATATCCTGGCATATTAAAATGGCATATTGGGGGCAAAATCCTGGCATATTAAATGGCATATTGGGGGCAAAATCCTGGCATATTAAATGGCATATGTGGGGCAATATCCTGCCATATTAAAATGGCATATTGGGGGCAAAATCCTGGCATATTAAATGGCATATTGGGGGCAATATCCTGGCATATTAAAATGGCATATTGGGGGCAAAATCCTGGCATATTAAATGGCATATTGGGGGCAAAATCCTGGCATATTAAATGGCATATTGGGGGCAATATCCTGGAATATTAAAATGGCATATTGGGGGAAAAATCCTGGCAAATTAAATGGCATATTGGGGGCAATATCCTGGCATATTAAAATGGCATATTGGGGGCAAAATCCTGGCATATTAAATGGCATATTGGGGGCAAAATCCTGGCATATTAAATGGCATATTGGGGGCAATATTCTGGAATATTAAATGGCATATAGGGGGCAATATCCTGGCATATTAAATGACATATTGGGGGCAATATCCTGGAATATTAAATGGCAGATTCGGGGCAATATTTACCAGTAGCTGCCTCATTTCCCACCCTAGGCTTATACTCGAGTCAATATTTTTTCCCATTTCTTTGTGGTAACATTAGGTGCCTCGGCTTATATTCGGGTCGGCTTATACTCGAGTATATACGGTACTTGGGTAGCGGACTTCAAGCTTGGGGGAAAGAACATCCCTTGGAGGCGTTAACCCCTCACCTACTGGGGTGCCGATACAACTATTATTCTCGTTTTATAAATACAGGAGAGCTTTCTGTGGTAACATTTGAACAGGTTCTTAAATAAGATAAGAAATTCTAGACTTTACTTAAAAGTATTTTGTTCACAATCCACGCTTTGGGACCAATGCATATTTAAATTCACTAACTCCTTGCTGGCCAAATCACTGATAGGAAAATAGATGTAGGAACTCTGTAGTTCAGCTCACCGGCTGGCTCAGCTGCTGCTTAGACTCTTGCTTAAGCCAATTAAACCCGAAAATAGAAGGTGCAGAGGACTCTATGTTCTACAAAAAGTGTGCTTTATTTGAATCGTTAAAATCCACACTGGGCCAAAATAGTGCGGGCACAGACAGAAACAATTAGGTGTACCTCTTTATGTATTTTTGTGATCTGGTAGCACTTAATCATAGATAAGAAATTATAGACAATCTTGGCATTTAACCAGACACTTGTGTTTTAACTGTAGTGAGAAAGAGCAGACAAATGTTTGCAATCAGGTTTCAAATGTCTATTATGATTGAAACAGAAACACCATTTTATCTGATGTTGGACAGTTGCAATGGAAATAGGTATAACAATGTTAGACTTGCCTGCTTCAAATAAAAGCTTTGCATACTGTTGCCAATATTGCCTTTGTATTTTGAATTTTGCCTTTCTATTTTTGCAATGCCACATATATTTTCTGCTGTTTGTAGCAAATTTATTGAATTCATTATTATTTCATTCATTTGATTAGAGTATGAAAGATCTTTTCTAATCTTAATGCTAAATTGTGTATGGGTGAATGAGAGTTATTATGTATTCTGTTCTATGGGTGCCATGGACTGAGCCAGAGTATAATATCAGATTACTTTTACTATGTCTGTCAATTGAGTAATGCTATATTAAGTTGCCACATACGTGGTGCAGATGATTTATTGTCATTTATTTTCAAATAAAGAAGCTAATTTAAGAAGTCAAGTTTGATTAGTCTCTGAATAATTTATGGTCTACTAATCATAAATATCAATTTACATTTAAACAAGAACATATTTCTTTTTTATGAAACCTTGTAATACAGTATTTACTAATAAATACCACAGGCCTGTGATGAAAAACCTTTTAAAATATTTATTAATATATTTTTGGATACTGAATACGAAAAATATAATAAAAATGTAATAACACAAAGTTATTTCACAAATTCTTCCCTAACCCCCGCACTGCCCATTCATGCTATCCGCTGGTCCTACTTGCTTGCCACTCCCTTCCTTTCACTATCTCTTCACAGGACTCCCTAAAATAATAGGCATGGAAATTTGTCTCATCGACTACAACTCCCAGTTGGAGTTGGGGCATGGAATGGATGTGTTCTCAGCTACTGGTCAGGTCTAATAGTAGCCCTCTCAGTCAATAAGTTTGGATTGAGTATGTGAATCATGGCTAGCAGTGGATGTGTCAACAGTCCAAATAACGTTTGCTACATTTGTGAATTTGTGATCAAGAAACGTAACACATTTTATTAGAAAAGTGTACCATGTCTACTTTGGAGTGAAACTAGGAGATCAAGACAAATTATGGCCTAAACACAAAGTTTGTTTTATTTGTATAGAGGATCTAAGGAAGTGGTCTAATTTAAAGAATAAAGCATTCAGATTTGTTGTGCCAATGATATGGAGAAAGTAAAAAAAAAAAAAATCCCTTTTTTTTTCTTCGTTTTATTCTTTTAGTCTTTATTCGTTTTATCATATAATCATACAAATATTTCACAAAATAAACAGTTCTAATATTCACTCGTATAATAGGAAAAACAAAATAATTTCCGTCGCAATCTTAAAGTGCCTCAATTTAGGGAATTAGGTTAGTATAGTGTCCTTCAAAATCAGCAATGCCCAATCTATCAGAGTTGCCTCATCCTCTCCCTCCCACTCCCCCCATGGAAAAGAAGCAGGAAAGGGATTAGGAAGGAAAAAAGGGGGCCAAAAGAATAAAGAAAAAAGGGGTGCCAAAGGATATCAGGATATTGATATCGCTATATGTCGTAGCTAATAAACAGAACAACAGTATATGAAGCGTTTAAGTTGTAGGACACTAACATCAAGCTAATTATACTGCTTGTTGACTTTCCTTATGAGGTAATATCTGGGAAACCATTTGGGTAGTATACTACTGCATATCAAAAGCGTTTACTAATCCATCATCCGTCACATTCACTCCCAATTCAATCGACATTCATACATGTGTCCTCCACGTCAGGGATCCCAGATATTATATCAATATATCACTATAGGGTCGGGGGAAAGGGGCGGAGGGGCAAGCACTTATATATATAAATCATAACATGAATCTGGGTTTTATGGCGTCCCCGTCTACCTCTTCAGTCATAACCAATTTGTAGCTGTTCCATGGCAACCCGGAGGGGTCATTTCTCTTTATCATCGGACTACCCATTAGGAAGATTGTAACCAACCTGACCAAATGGCACTATATTTTTCCCAATCCGCTGGGATATTAGTACGTTGGAAAAAATATTTTTCTGCATTTGCCTGAAAGTCAATCTGAGTTTTGACCTCAGGCCAAGTTGGGGAGATTCTCTGTCTCCAGTATCTTGAGATACAAATTTTAAATGCAGAAAATAGATTAATGGACAAAATCTTCTGACATTTATCTCCGCGAGGGATTCCTAAATGAAACAGAAATGTGTGGGATGCAAGTATCTCCTCACTGCCACTTATGTCCTTATACAATTCTGCTGCCTTCCTCTTAAGGGGCATGATTTCTTCGCATTCCCACCAAACATGGTACTGCGATCCCGATAGACATCGCCAACACAAATCACTAGAGTTTGATTCAAATTTTGCCAATTGAATGGGGACCAAATACCACCTGTGCGAGAGCTTATAGTATTGCTCATGGATATTAATGCAGTGTACTGCTTTTCTAACGTCCACCCAGGCTTTGATCCATTCCTGTTTAGGGAAAGATTTTCCCAGCTCTACTTCCCACTGTACAAGCGCCGGAGGCTTAACAAGCATCACCCCCTTCTCGAGAAAACTCCGGCTCTTAGTAATCACGTTCTTTGTCCCTACCTGCACAAGAAATCTGTCCCAGTCTCCGGAATTTAATGGTGAGTATTCAGTGAGAAAGGATCTGATTTGCATATATGTATAAGCTTCTACAAAGGGGAGATTATGATTTCATTGTATAAATCTCCCAAACTATTAATCCCCGCTCGTTTCCAATTCTGAAATGATATATTCGGAAAACACAATTGAATAATCTGTAAGGTAGTAGACATCTGTGACGAAGTGCCCTTCGCCACTTGGTCTTGGAGAGGCCTGTTTGCCAGCCTCCTCCCCTGTGACTATGGCCCTGGGGTGTGTGGCCCTTTAAAAATGCCCAAAAAGGTAACTTTGGAACTTCTGGGTGGAATTGTTTGATTTTTAGTTATTTTCATATTTAAAGTATGCTGATTCTGAAAATGTATGTTTTATGTGAATGTGATGCATATTTTGAAAGTTATTAATATTGTATAGAACCTGTATATTTTAGCTTGGAGATAATTGAGCTGATACAAAGGTTAACTCAATTATCTCCCAAGCAGAGGAATGTACTGTAATTACTAGGATCCAAGTCTTTGTCCTATTCACTGTGTTTTCCCCAAGTTAAGATTGGATCCTATCTTTAATCCCTGTTTTTGTCACCTCTCCCATTGTCTTATGTAAGTCATTTATTTTCCTGTGTGTATCTGAGCTGGGCACCTTTGTATCCTGAAAGGTGTGAGGCAGGATTTCCCTTTGTATCTCCTTAGGTTAAATTATAATCCTGTTATAGTTCCTTTGTCTAATCTGGTTTGTCAAGATGTTCAACTGTATATATTCTGTGTTTCTGTATCATTAAAGAGTTCTGGTCAGTTATGCTCCTGAAACTGTGTGTCGTCCAGTTATTGGGATTGCTGTTGGGATATTGCTGTATTTGACCTGCTGGAAACCCTGCCTTTGGATTTACTATTTACTTGTTCCTGAGTCTCACTTGGATTATAAGCGGAGATAACCTGGGTAATATTGCATCTCCGCTACATTGGTTGGCAGCGCTGGGATCCAGACCCACAGAGGAGCAAGTACCAGGAAAGACAACAGCATTGATGGATCACGGATGGAGATCAATTACACCACTTTAAATTGATCCACTGTAAAGGACCTCCCGGAAGCAAGGGGTATTCCTGCCAGCAACAAGACCAAGGCAGTCCTGGTTGCAGAAGTCATGGCGGAGTACAGAGCAGAAGAGGGTCCGGCTTTGGTGCAGATTAAACAGGGGCAGTTGGAATTTAAAAGAGAATTGCAATTCCGGCTGTCATTTTATGGGGAAAACCCACCAACAGAGATTATCGCCAAAACCATGACGGAAGTACAGGAGTTTGTACTACGACAGAAGGTCCAACAAACTCCAGAGAGGAACCAGATTGTGCCCATGGTACAGGAGAACAAACCAAAGGTACCGTACCAGGCTTTTAAGACTTATGTGGAGAACCAAGCGGCAAGGTGCCTCGAGCTTGAGTTGTACAGGTCGCCTCTGTGGATACCCATGCAGGGTGAGTCCCAGGGAGAGGAGACAACCGGTCTCTCTCACCAGCAGCAGTGTAAACTGCAGGGAGAAGAGGCAGCCGGCCTCTCTCCCCAGCGGCATTGTACCCTACAGGGAGTGGAGGCAATCGGCCTCACTCCCCAGCGGCAGGGAGAGGAGACAACCGGTCTCTCTCCCCAGCGGCAGTGTAAGCTGAAGGGAGAAGAGGCAGCCGGCCTCTCTCCCCAGCAGCAGTGTACCCTACAGGGAGTGGAGGCAATCGGCCTCACTCCCCAGCGGCAGGGTGAGTTTCAGGGAGAGGAGACAACCGGTCTCTCTCCCCAGCGGCAGAGTATTGTATTGGGAGTGGAGACAGGCGACCCCCTTCCCCAGCAGCAAGATGCACCCCAGGGGGAAGAAAGTGTCATCCTTCCCCCCCAGCAGCAGTGTGTCCTACAGGGAGCAGAGACAGTCGGCCTCTCTCCCCAGCAGCAGGACAATATTATGGAAGTGGAGACAGTCGGTCTCCCTCTCCAGGGGCAGCCTGTGTTCAAGGGAGAGGAGCACGGCACCCTCTCTCCCCAGCTGCAGCTTAACCTACTAAGGGGAGACACCAATCTCCCAGACGGCGCAGATGGGACCGTGGTCTCTGTGCCTGACCCACAGGGATGCTGGACAGCCGGTCCAAATCCCCAGCTACAATCGCAGGAGTACAAGGAGGAGGGGGAAAGTGATGTCTCCCTCTACAGCCAAGTCCCCACCAGGCTACCCTAACAGAAGCTCTGGCATTGGGGCAGAGCGCAGCTGGCCTCTGCCCCCCAAGCCCCCACAGCGTGTTGCCCAGTTATCCCAGAGGAATACCTATGTGCAGTAATTGTTTGTTGTGGGTGGGCTACTCTGGCACTTGTTTACTGAGGGTGGGTGAATCGACTAACTTAGGTACTGACCGACAGAAGGTCAGGTACCTGGTTAGTCTCCCCCCAAAAGGGGAGATGTGTGACGAAGTGCCCTTCGCCACTTGGTCTTGGAGAGGCCTGTTTGCCAGCCTCCTCCCCTGTGACTATGGCCCTGGGGTGTGTGGCCCTTTAAAAATGCCCAAAAAGGTAACTTTGGAACTTCTGGGTGGAATTGTTTGATTTTTAGTTATTTTCATATTTAAAGTATGCTGATTCTGAAAATGTATGTTTTATGTGAATGTGATGCATATTTTGAAAGTTATTAATATTGTATAGAACCTGTATATTTTAGCTTGGAGATAATTGAGCTGATACAAAGGTTAACTCAATTATCTCCCAAGCAGAGGAATGTACTGTAATTACTAGGATCCAAGTCTTTGTCCTATTCACTGTGTTTTCCCCAAGTTAAGATTGGATCCTATCTTTAATCCCTGTTTTTGTCACCTCTCCCATTGTCTTATGTAAGTCATTTATTTTCCTGTGTGTATCTGAGCTGGGCACCTTTGTATCCTGAAAGGTGTGAGGCAGGATTTCCCTTTGTATCTCCTTAGGTTAAATTATAATCCTGTTATAGTTCCTTTGTCTAATCTGGTTTGTCAAGATGTTCAACTGTATATATTCTGTGTTTCTGTATCATTAAAGAGTTCTGGTCAGTTATGCTCCTGAAACTGTGTGTCGTCCAGTTATTGGGATTGCTGTTGGGATATTGCTGTATTTGACCTGCTGGAAACCCTGCCTTTGGATTTACTATTTACTTGTTCCTGAGTCTCACTTGGATTATAATCGGAGATAACCTGGGTAATATTGCATCTCCGCTACAACATCGAGAGAGTATCTTGTACCTCTTATTCTTTTTTTTATCTTATACAATGAAGACATAACATCTTTTACAAAAGTGAGGATGATTCCAAGTCTCTTATAGAATCTTGAGGGTAGCCAAACTAAAAGTGACAGGTCTAAGTTATTACATAAGGCTCTCTCTAGGGTGAGCCAACCAGCTTTGTAGTACTGCAAGGTTCCATGCAAGTGCATGAGCCAGTTGACATTACGTTTCAAAATCTGGCTTGGGAGACCTGGTTTTTTATTTGCCCACAAAAATCTTGAAAATAATAGATCAAACTCTATCAGGGTAGTTCTAGGTACCTTATATGGGAGAGCTCTAAGTAAATATATCAATTTTGGTAAAATATATGCCTTCAGAACATTAATTTGTCCCATCCAAGAGATTTCGATCTTTGACCAATTAGCCAAAAGCTGTCTCAAGTTTGTGTATAGCAGATTGTAGTTTAGTGGGACTGTCTTCTCGACCCGAGATGGAATCTTTATTCCTAGATAGTCTATTGAGTCTAAAGATGCTTCCCTCCCTCCAAAGCTCCGTAGTATGGGACAAGTAAAAAGACATAATTTGTGTCTTAGCAAGATTAATGCTATAGTTTGAGTATTTTCCATATATGTTTAAAGCCTCCTGGAGAGCAGGTACTGATGTTTTAGGGTGTGACAAGGTCAGGAGGACGTCATCGGCATAGAGGGTTATAAGATGTTCCTCTGAACCAATCATTATACCCTTTACTATCTGTGATTTTCTTAGATATTGGGCCAAGGGCTCTATTGTTAGTGCATGAAGAAGGGGCGCTAGAGGACAGCCTTGTCTGGTTCCATTACGGATATCTAGATATTCAGAAGCCAGGAAAGGACCCGTTATCCTTGCTCGCGGGTTTACATACAAAGCCATAGTAAAATCATACAATGGACCGGTAATCCCAAACATCCGGATGGTTTCCGACAGGAATTGCCAGTCCACTCTGTCAAAAGCCTTCCCTGCATCGAGAGCGACCATGACAGAGGGCAGTTTCTTTTGATGGATAATATCGATTATGTCAAAAACCCTCCGGGTGTTTTCCATGCCCTCACTCCCAGGCATAAAGCCTGCCTGGTCGGGATCAATCAGATCATGGATAACTCCTCGTAGTCTTCTTGCAAGAATATTAGAATATACTTTAATGTCCAAGTTAATCAGTGATATGGGTCTGTAATTACTCACCACTTCGGGTCCTTTCCTGGCTTCGGGATAGGTGTAATAGCTGCCTCCATAATTTCTGCAGGGAATCCCGTCCCTTTGCCAGCAGCGTTAAATAATCTAACCAATAGAGGTGAGACCGTAGAATTAAGTATCTGGTAAAATAATGCCGAAAACCCATCAGGGCCAGGGGCCTTTCCTTTCTTCAATTCCTTTATTGTATTGGTCACTTCTATTATAAAGATCTGACTATTAATAAGATCTAAATACAATAAAGTGAACATGTGAGCTAGTGACCAACACCAGAAAAAAAGAGCATTACCCTTTTCTATGAGACGAAATGCTCAGATATTATGCAAAGGGAAAAAAAACATATCTGGGCTGCCTCTGGAGCTGGTTTACAAGATCTACCTGCTCTTATCTGAGCTCACCCACGCTGTTTACCTTGAGCAGGGTATTGCTCATGTAAATGTGAGTGTACCATTTATGCACTTTGCACTATTATATCATTGCACTGATATACTACACTATTATTGTTTTTGTTTTTTTTCCCTTTGCATAATATCTGAGCATTTCGTCTCATAGAAAAGGGTAATGCTCTTTTTTTCTAGTGTTGGTCACTAGCGCACATGTTCACTTTATTGTATTTGTTTTCACTGGTTTGCTAGGAGTGAGACACTAGCTGTGCACAAGTGCTAGCTTACTCCATCACAGTTATTGGCGCAGTATACTGTATTGTTTGTTTATTAATAAGATCTAGTTTATCCGTCGTAAGCTTGGGTAGGTCAAGAGTCCCCAGAAAGTTCACTGAGTTATCAATAGACACCTCTGTCTGTGGAAGACTATATAAAGATTTATAATATGACTTGAACGCTGCTGCGATTTGTGTTTGAGCTATGCAGGCTTCCCCGTCTCGTATTATTTTTTTGATTCTTGAGCGTTGGTTCTGGGCTTTCAATTTTTTTGTTAGTACTTTTCCTATTCTGTTATTACTATAGTACCAATTGCTTTTTAGATGTAGCAACGATAGATCTGCCCTCTTATTCAGCCCTCTCTTAATCTGATCTTGAATCTCTTGTATCTACTTTACATTTGCTTTCGTAGGGTCTGTTTTATTTTATTTTTCTAGTATCGCTATCTCAGCATATAATTCTTCCAGATCTTTCCCATTTTGCTTCTTTAGCCATGCACCCTTCTTAATTAAATGGCCCCTCAAGACACATTTCATTGCGCACCAGAGATTATGGTCAGATGTCTGCCCATTATCATTATGGTCAATTAAGGTCCTTGCTTGGTCTATCAATTCTTGTCTGTTTTTTTGAGAGGATATACGTTGTTCATTCAGTCTCCACCTACTGCGGGTCTGATATGCTGGGTTGTCCTTGATTACCATAAGTAATCTGACCATGTCATATCCCCAATACATGAACTAGCACAACTTCCAAGCATATGGCCTTTTACCAGAAAATAGTCTATCCTTGATTAGGTAAAGTGGGGCATTGAGAAAAAAGTATAATCTCGGTCCCTTGGGTGTTGTACCCTCCAAGTATCATACAAATTATTTCGACACAGACAAGAAGAGAAAGCTTCAGCTCTAACCCTCATACGTGCCTCCTGTCTACAGGGATTTTTTGCCTTCCTATCTAGATCAAAGTTGGCTATTGCGGTCAGGTCACCAGCAATGATTTGGAAACCCCTGGAAACCCTTTTAATGCTCTCAATTACAGCATTCATAAATCTCAGAGTGCAATCAGATGGAGCGTACAGGTTAACCAGTGTGTATGTCAAATCATTAATCCTATAGACCAGTAGCAATATCCGTCCCTCTAGATCGGCTTCCTGGTATATAATAGACATGTGCATTCGTTTTCGGACGAATGCATTTTCGGACGAAAATAGCATTTTCGTCCATTCGTCCGAAAAACGAATAACGAAAATTTTAACTAACAAAATCCGAATGAACGAATGGTTAATAAACGAAAATCATTCGTTCATTCGTCCATTCGTCCATTCGTGCTATTGGCATTCTAAACCGAAATAGAGTCGGTTTACAATACCAATAGCATTGTACTACATTCCATAAACCGACATGAATGACTTTCGGTTTATGGAATGCATGTAATGCTATTAGCTTCCTATAAACCGAAATTGAGTTCCCATTCATACGAATAGGTCAATTGACCTATTCGTATGAATGGGGACTCTTTCGGTTTATAGAAAGCCAATAGCAGCATGTATTCTATAAGCCGAAAGTCTTTAAAACAAACGACGTTCGGTTTATAGAATACATGTAATGCTATTGCTGTTCTATAAGCCGAAAGACATTCGGCTTATAGAACAGCAATAGCATTACATGCATTCTATAAACCGAACGTCGTTCGTTTTAAAGACTTTCGGCTTATAGAATACTATTGGCATTCTATAAACCTAACTAGAGTCCCTCCTCATTCATAAGAATTTCTTATGAATGGGGACTCGACTCTAGTTCGGTTTATAGAAAGCCAATAGTATTCTATAAGCCGAAAGTCTTTAAAACGAACGACGTTCGGTTTATAGAATACATGTAATGCTATTGCTAAACTATAAACCGAACGACTTTCGGTTTATAGAATAGCCATAGGATTACATGTAGTACATAAGCCGAAAGTCTATAAACCGAAAGTCGTTCGGTTTATAGGCTGTCGGCATTTAACTATACAGAGACAGAGTCTCCATTCATAAAATTATGAATGGAGACTTTGTCTCCGTGTAGTAAAATGCCGAAAGTCTATAAACCGAACGATCGGTTTATAGACTTTCGGCTTATGTAATACATGTAATCCTATGGCTATTCTATAAACCGAAAGTTCGGTTTATAGAATAGCAATAGGAATACATGTATTCCATAAGCCGACAGCCTATAAACCGAACGTTCGGTTTATAGGCTGTGGGCATTTTACTACACGGAGACAAAGTCTCCATTCATAATTTTATGAATGGAGACTCTGTCTCTGTATAGTTAAATGCCGGCTTTTAACTATACGGAGACAAAGTCTCCATTTATAATTTTATGAATGGAGACTCTGTCTCCGTATAGTTAAATGCCCACAGCCTATAAACCGAACGTTCGGTTTATAGGCTGTGGGCATTTAACTATACGGAGACAAAGTCTCCATTCATAATTTTATGAATGGAGACTCTGTCTCTGTATAGTTAAATGCCGGCTTTTAACTATACGGAGACAAAGTCTCCATTTATAATTTTATGAATGGAGACTCTGTCTCCGTATAGTTAAATGCCCACAGCCTATAAACCGAACGTTCGGTTTATAGGCTGTGGGCATTTAACTATACGGAGACAAAGTCTCCATTTATAATTTTATGAATGGAGACTCTGTCTCCGTATAGTTAAATGCTATTGTATTCTATAAACCGACTCTATTTCGGCTTATAGAATGCAATAGTACTACGAATGGACGAATGAACGAATGATTTTCCTTTATTAACCATTCGTTCATCCGGCTTTAGTTAGCTTAGCATTTTCGTTCTTCGTTTTTCGGGCGAATGGGCGAAAATGCAATTTTCGGACGAAAATGCATTCGTCCGAAAACGAATGCACATGTCTAGTATATATTCAAATGTAAATTGCTTTTTAAATAAAAAATTATGATATAAAAAAATCTTGTTTTTATTTCCTTTTATGTGACAATGCTGCCTCTCTCTTTCCCTTGCCCCCAGATTTGTCGCTCTCCCCCCCTTAGTGTTGTCTCTCTCTCACCCTCCCTTTGGCTCCCCCCTCGCTCCCCTTGTGTCTGTCTCTTCCCCCCTTCCCTCCCCTTGTTTCTCTCTGCCCCCCCCCCCTTGTTATTCTGTCCCCCCCTCACCTGTTTCTTGCTCCCTGGTGGCTAGTGGGGGCAGCCGGGGGATGTATGCACTATACATAATAGACGGAAGTGTCGGGCAGCATGGAGGTTGTCTGCACGATTCGTGCAGACATCCCCCAGCTGCCCGATTCTCCCTGGTGGCTAGCGAGGGAGCGGAGGATGTCTGCGCGATGAGCGAGACCTCTCCTGCTGCCGCCCGGCATGACCGCCGGGACTTCTATGATGAAGCTGGGTACTTCCGGCTTCCTCATAAAAGTCCTGGCTGTCGTTCCGGGCGGCAGCAGGGGAGGTCTCGCTCATCGCGCAGACATCCACCGCTGCCTCGCTAGCCACCAGGGAGAATCGGGCAGCTGGGGGATGTCTGCACGAATCGTGCAGACAACCTCCATGCTGCCCGACACTTCCGTCTATTATGTATAGTGCATACATCCCCCGGCTGCCCCCACTAGCCACCAGGGAGCAAGAAACAGGTGAGGGGGGGACAGAATAACAAGGGGGGGGGCAGAGAGAAACAAGGGGAGGGAAGGGGGGAAGAGACAGACACAAGGGGAGCGAGGGGGGAGCCAAAGGGAGGGTGAGAGAGAGACAACACTAAGGGGGGGAGAGCGACAAATCTGGGGGCAAGGGAAAGAGAGAGGCAGCTTTGTCATATAAAAGGAAATAAAAACAAGATTTTATTTATATCATAATTTTTTATTAAAAAAGCAATTTACATGTGAATATATACTAGACATGTGCATTCGTTTTCGGACGAATGCATTTTCGTCCGAAAATTGCATTTTCGTCCATTCGCCCGAAAAACGAAGAACGAAAATGCTAAGCTAACTAAATCGAATGAACGAATAGTTAATAAAGGAAAATCATTCGTTCATTCGTCCATTCGTAGTACTATTGCATTCTATAAGCCGAAATAGAGTCGGTTTATAGAATACAATAGCATTTAACTATACGGAGACAGAGTCTCCATTCATAAATTTATGAATGGAGACAAACGTATAGTTAAAAGCCGACAGCCTATAAACCGAACGTTCGGTTTATAGGCTGTGGGCATTTAACTATACGGAGACAGAGTCTCCATTCATAAAATTATAAATGGAGACTTTGTCTCCGTATAGTTAAATGCCGGTGTTCTGACAAATTTCTGGAGCAAATTCTCCTGCGCAATCGCAGGAGAATTTGCTCACTGCGCATGCGCATAAAGTTACAGCTGATAACTCAGCTGTAACTTTGTGACCACCGTGCATGAGACAGCTGCGCAACCCACCTCCCGCCCCCTCACACCCGCCGCACACCCCTTCTTACCAGATCATCGACCACAGCGATACACAGCGCATGCGCACGCCTATCCAGCCGTTTGGGAATGCGCGCGTCCGTTGTTGTGTTCTTAAGGTGGTAAGTAACACGGGGCGTCGGGACATAAGGGGGCAAGCATCCTGGTGAGGGCTGCCTCATCTTGATGGGATTTGTGATCCTCCTGCTGTATTATTGATGCAGCAGGAGGATCACAAATCCCATCAAGATGAGGCAGCCCTCACCAGGATGCTTGTCCCCTTATGTCCCGACACCCCATGTTACTTACCACCTTAAGAACACAACAACGGACGCGCACATTCCCAAACGGCTGGATAGGCGTGCGCATGCGCTGTGTATCGCTGTGGTCGATGATCTGGTAAGAAGGGGTGTGCAGGGGGTGTGAGGGGGCGGGAGGTGGGTTGCGCAGCTGGCGCATGCGCGGTGGTCACAAAGTTACAGCTGAGTTATCAGCTGTAACTTTATGCGCATGCGCAGTGAGCAAATTCTCCTGCGATTGCGCAGGAGAATTTGCTCCAGAAATTTGTCAGAACACCGGCATTTAACTATACGGAGACAGAGTCTCCATTCATAAAATTATAAATGGAGACTTTGTCTCCGTATAGTTAAAAGCCGGCATTTAACTATACGGAGACAGAGTCTCCATTCATAAAATTATGAATGGAGACTTTGTCTCCGTGTAGTAAAATGCCCACAGCCTATAAACCGAACGTTCGGTTTATAGGCTGTCGGCTTATGGAATACATGTATTCCTATTGCTATTCTATAAACCGAACGTTCGGTTTATAGAATAGCCATAGGATTACATGTATTATATAAGCCGAAAGTCTATAAACGGATCGTTCGGTTTATAGGCTTTCGGCATTTTACTACACGGAGACAAAGTCTCCATTCATAATTTTATGAATGGAGACTCTGTCTCTGTATAGTTAAATGCCGACAGCCTATAAACCGAACGACTTTCGGTTTATAGACTTTCGGCTTATATAATACATGTAATCCTATGGCTATTCTATAAACCGAAAGTCGTTCGGTTTATAGAATAGCAATAGGAATACATGTATTCCATAAGCCGACAGCCTATAAACCGAACGTTCGGTTTATAGGCTGTCGGCATTTTACTACACGGAGACAAAGTCTCCATTCATAATTTTATGAATGGAGACTCTGTCTCCGTGTAGTAAAATGCCGACAGCCTATAAACCGAACGTTCGGTTTATAGGCTGTCGGCTTATGGAATACATGTATTCCTATTGCTATTCTATAAACCGAACGACTTTCGGTTTATAGAATAGCAATAGGAATACATGTATTCCATAAGCCGACAGCCTATAAACCGAACGTTCGGTTTATAGGCTGTCGGCATTTTACTACACGGGGACAAAGTCTCCATTCATAATTTTATGAATGGAGACTCTGTCTCCGTGTAGTAAAATGCCGACAGCCTATAAACCGAACGTTCGGTTTATAGGCTGTCGGCTTATGGAATACATGTATTCCTATTGCTATTCTATAAACCGAACGACTTTCGGTTTATAGAATAGCAATAGGAATACATGTATTCCATAAGCCGACAGCCTATAAACCGAACGTTCGGTTTATAGGCTGTCGGCATTTTACTACACGGAGACAGAGTCTCCATTCATAAAATTATGAATGGAGACTTTGTCTCCGTGTAGTAAAATGCCCACAGCCTATAAACCGAACGTTCGGTTTATAGGCTGTCGGCATTTTACTACACGGAGACAAAGTCTCCATTCATAATTTTATGAATGGAGACTCTGTCTCTGTATAGTTAAATGCCGACAGCCTATAAACCGAACGACTTTCGGTTTATAGACTTTCGGCTTATGTAATACATGTAAACCTATGGCTATTCTATAAACCGAAAGTCGTTCGGTTTATAGAATAGCAATAGGATTACATGTATTCCATAAGCCGAAAGTCTATAAACCGAAAGTCGTTCGGTTTATAGACTTTCGGCTTATAGAATACAAGTAATACTATTGCCTTTCTATGAACCGAACGAGAGCCCCATTCATAAGAATTTCTTATGAATGGGGCTCTCGTTCGGTTTATAGAAAGCCAATAGTATTACATTGTATTCTATAAAACGAACGAAAAAAATTAACGAAACGAAAATAATGAACGAATTTCGTCTGAAACGAATGCACTAATGAACGAAATTCGTTTTAGACGAAATAAATAACATTTTCGTCCGAATGGACGAAAACGAAACGAAAATTTTAGTTTTGCACATGTCTAGTATATAAGCTCAAATTTAAGTCTAGCCGAGATTAATATTGCAACCCCTCTTTTCTTTTTAGTCAATAATGAGGAAGAATATACATGAGGGTATCTATAATACCTCCAAAGATTTACCTGATCCTGCCTCCAGTGGGTCTCCTGAACAAAAGAAATATCTATCTTCTCTCTCAATAACAGATCATACAGGTAGGATCTCTTATAAGGAGAATGTAGCCCCTGCGAGTTAACCGTCACTAACTAGACATCGAGATAGTGAGCTCCACCAGTCTAACCCATATTTAGCCCTCCACCCCAGTCCGGCCGGCCAGGCCACAAGTGGGAACTCGGTGTGGACACACATTCACTCCTACACACAAACTTGCCTAGAATATCCACAGTTAACAGAGATATCATCTCCATCAATGTGGGTCAAAAAGCTCCCTATTACCACAAGGAAGCAAAAGGGGGTGCACTACTTAATACAAGAGGTGGTGACCTGTTTCAATTCTCTTTACCTCATGAGCTCTTATATTATCTAGCTAATAGAATGTAGGGGTAATCAAATATCAGTGAAGTTAGTGCAGTAGAGCTAAAATTCAAGTGACATTCCTCTAGTGCCCATTATTTTCCCCTATGATGAGCCATTTATTTCCCCATGTCCGTTAACAAATATCTATAAACATTACTACAATACCCAATACTATAGCTTATAATATAAAGGGGTTCTCCCAAGTCCCCATTATATCTCTTTATTAACTCAGTTTCTCAAGATAACCCTATAAGAGACACAAATGGTGAACAATTAAGTCCTTTATATCTGGATGTTCTATACAACACTATACAGGTTGTATCTATAAAAAAAAATAATAATAAAAAAACACATTTGTATATCTCTAAGCGTGTCTGTATCATCTATACAATCCTTAGTGCAATAATATCTCTAATAATGCAAAAGAAAAAGAAACAGAACATAAATGAAAACACTGTAATATATTGCTCTATTACGAGTGGGTACTATATACTTCCCTATTACTTTCCTTCACTTCCAAGTTATTCCACAAAAAATACAAAGATGTACCTATTAATCAATCCTTAGTGCAAATAGTGTCTCTAATTTGTTGTGCAAGTAATCAGACTTACTTCCTTAAGTCCCTATTTCAGAGAAGGAAAAGAATATATATATATATATATATATATATATATATATATATATATATATATATATATATAGAAACATAGAATGTGTCGGCAGATAAGAACCATTCGGTCCATCTAGTCTGCCCAATTTTTTTGAATACTTTTATTTGTCCCCCGTTCCCGGTCATATAGCTAGGATAGACTTGTGTCTATCCCACACATGCTTAAAATCCTTGACTGTGTTAACCTCTACCACTTCTACTGGAAGGCTATTCCATATATCCACTACCCTCTCAGTAAAGTAATACTTCCTGATATTACTTTTAAATCGTTGCCCCTCTAATTTAAGACTATGTCCTCTAGTTGTGGTAGTTTTTCTTCTTTTAAATATACTCTCTTCCTTTACTGTGTTGATTCCCTTTATGTATTTAAATGTTTCTATCATATCCCCCCTGTTACGTCTTTCCTCCAAGCTGTACATGTCAAGATGCTTTAACCTTTCCTGGTAAGTGTTATCCATCAACCCATGAACCAGTTTAGTAGCCCTTCTCTGAACTCTCTCCAAAGTATCAATATCCTTCTGGAGATACGGTCTCCAGTACTGCGTACAATACTCCAAGTGAGGTCTCACCAGTGCTCTGTACAATGGCATGAGCACTTCCCTCTTCCTACTTCTAATACCTCTCCCTATGCAACCAAGCATTCTGCTAGCATTTCCTGCTGCTCTATTGCATTGCCTACCTACCTTCAAGTCCTCTGAAATTATTACTCCTAAATCCCTCTCCTCAGATGTTGAGGTTAGGACTGTATATATATATCACTAAATGTGTATAAATCTTCTATACAATCCTTAGTGAAATAATATCTCTGAATGAATTATCGTGCAAAAAACAAACAAAAAAAACATACATATGTATATATCACTAAATGAAACCACCTTAGTATAATGCTCTGCTACCATTGGGATCACAGTACTCCCTAATATATTCCTTCACTTCCCATTTTTCTCAGGGCAATTCATATTACAGGAAATACAAGGGTGGACAAATGAATTTGTTATGTCTAACTATTCTTTACAATCTTTAGTGCAATAATATCCCTGATTTCTCGTGCAGAAAAAAACAGAACAAAAGCAAACATGTAGATATATATCACCAAGTAAAAACACCTTAGTATAATGCTCTGTTACCATTAGGATCATATATATATTCCTTCTCTTCCCTTTTTTATCGGGGTAATTCATATTATAGGAAATACAAGGATGGACATATGGACCTATTGTGTCTAACTCTTCTATACAACCTTTAGTTCAATAGTATCCCTGATTTCTCGTGCAAAGGGAATAAAGATATTAACCAACTGTGTCTCCCCCCCACCTTGCCCCCATCCTTCGTAGGTTTGTGCACCAATGCCCATCCTCCCCCCCCCCCCCGGGTGTTTTTCGAATCTCACAGGGAGCATACGGGGCAAACCAATAGATCTTTACAGACTTTGTGCACTAAAGCCCACAGTTATAGTAAACAATATCATTTCTTCAAATCACATTGCTTTCACTAATTACTTTTTCTCACGTTTTTTCTATATGGGACAGGTAAAAGTATCTCTGCAATCCTAGTAAAGTAATACCTACGAAACAATTATTGCTTCTTTAAGTCCCTCTTCAGGATGGAGGAAGAGGAAAGAGAAGAAAAAAAAAAGATCTCTCCCCTCCCCCCCGTCAGCCCTCTAAACCCCCACCCAAAGGAGGAGCAAAAAGTCATGGTTTTAAGAGTCCCCACAGAATTAATTTATCCTTTGCTTGTTGTGAGTCATAACATATGTGTGTTTTGTCCTTATAGGTTATGCGCAGTTTTGTGGGGAATCCCCATGAATTCAGGATGTTGTGTCCTCGTAGAGAGCTAGTTACCTCCAAAAATGTTTTCCTTGCAAACCTTGTTGCCCAGGAAAGATCCACATATATAGAAAGATTAGAAAAGTTTGCTAGCGTAGCCAGGTTTTTCCTATGTTCACGTACAAATTCCTCTTTAATTTTAAAGCTTTTGAAGCATACAATAAAATCACGAGTCATGATATCCTGGGCTCTATTAAGTGGCTTTGGTAGTCGGTGGGCTCTCTCAACTAGAGTAGGACTCAGAAATTTAGGATCAAGATACGATGACAAATAAAAATCACTCTGATGACTACTATTTTTGCTCTTGTGATGTTAGAGGCTGTAATTCAAAAAATAAGAATGTTATGTGCTACACAAATCTTCCATCTTCTTTACAACCTGCTCCTCCTGGCCCAGAAATTCCAGTTCCTCTTCCACCTGAAGAGCAATTGCAATTTGCATAGAAGCAGAGAAAATTAGTTTACTGAGTACTTTTTACAAGAGGGTGGTTTATTTTCCTGAAGTGATAATGAAGGAAATTTGACACTGAGTACAAAGCAGATGAATTGAGACTTTTCATCGACTCGTCTAAAAGAAGTCTAAAAGCTGTTCTTTTGCACAGTGGGAACCATTATTCCTCTGTACCTGTTGGTCACGTGGTAAAAGAAAAGAATACACCTACTTTTTGCAAGCCTATAAATTACAATATATGTGGTATAAAAAATAAATATTTTTATATAAAACAGAAATTACTTTGTCAGAAGTAGGGAAAAATCTTGAATGCTGCACTTTGGAATTTTTATATGAATAAAGTTGAGTAATTTATCCTATTCATAGAACATAAAAAAAAACTTTATTAATATGCACAATGTAATGGAACATTTAAAATGATACATATTTGCATATCACCAAATATACAGTAATATCCTAGTAATACCCCTCCTCTTTTCTTGTGTTCTATGAATGAGATCCATTACTTAACTTTATTCATATAAAGATTCGGACAGAATCTTGTAAACTCGCTGGGTCCGGTTGCTAGCAGAATCAAGGGAATACAGAGGTGTCACACAGTGGTATTGTGGAATGTTATTTATGCATGTCTTCCTGGTATACATCATGTTGGGGATGTGACAGGATCCCATAAACATTCTAGGGTAATTGTTATGCTTAACATGGAAATTGTCAGATAAGGTGTGTGTTTTAACTACTTCAGA
Source organism: Pelodytes ibericus (assembly GCA_036172795.1). Lineage (NCBI taxonomy): Eukaryota > Metazoa > Chordata > Amphibia > Anura > Pelodytidae > Pelodytes > Pelodytes ibericus. The sequence goes on along the minus strand of CM069859.1, from coordinate 121,112,181 downwards.
GGACTGATAACCAGCAGCAACAATGCGTACCCCTGCATAGCAAATGGGAGCATAACGTTTTTGTAACCAACCAAATTGAAACATTTATATCAGCCCCTGCCAGAGCAGAGAAAAGAACCACAGGCTAGTCCGCAAACTCGATTTTGTATAAGTTGAAGACTGTTGTATAGTACACAGGCTTTCTTTCCAGTGTGATTTGATGCAGGCATTCTGCATAAAGCCCTCCCCCAATGATTGCTCTGCATGTTTACTTCAGGTGCGGTAGCACTGATTGTGTAGACAATTGATATAAAGTTTTGTTTCATTTAGTCACTTCCCTTGCTAATGGAATAGAATACATTGGGTGGGCTATGATAAACTTGCTCTTGTACACAATACAGTACTCTTAACAGTACAACATATTGTCTGATGACATCACTAGAGAAACAGAAAATTCCATTAATTTCCATGGCATTATTCTCATTTGTTCCTGCAACAACAAAATCAAGGAAATTGACTTTTACTCAGCTATTGTGGGCAGTCCTGGTTTCCTGGGCTGTAATTTCACAATTTCAACTAGATGTAGGTATTTAACATTTTAATCAATGCAAAATGTAAACCATGCATTTCAAAGTACTTTAAAAGCACATTCATATGCATTAACTTTTGGAAGATGAATTTTGGGCACCAGACATTCCTTAAAGTTTTGGATGCACAGCAATGGGAAGCTAAGTCATTTACAAAAATAAATACTGTATTTAATTTTTTTTTTAAATTACATTTTATACCACATATATTGCACAACAAACCTGTGCTAAAAAAACATGCCTCATTCATGTGTATTCAGCTGTTGCATTCACTGCATGCAAAAGATATTGAAATTGGATTAATGCAACTTCAAATACTACAGCATACATTTAACATAATAATCTCTGTATAATTACTGAGATGAGTTAGATTAAGGGTTTGTGGATAAACAACTGCTTTAAACTAATACCATGTTAATAATGTTTTAAATATAGTGTTCCATATTTTACATATACATAATTAAATAAGGAATTAAAAAATACTGATTAAGACTGTGATTGCCTGAGAAATAAATTCTACATTTCATGTTTAGCCCTTTGTTGTAAACCAAATACAACAAAGAAATATTACATAATTAGGAAGCATTTATTGATGCAGTTTGATCAAAATAGAAAGCAAACCCACACTAGAAATGTAGCTTTATTGAGGTGTGAAAAAACAAAACAAATTGAGCTTAGCCGGAAATGGATAACTGCAATGAAATGTAAAATAGTAACATAGTAATTTAGGTTGAAAAAAGACCACAAAGTTCAACCCATCAACCTATCATTCCAGCTTTTGATCCAAAAGAAGGCAAAACCCCCTAAGGAAGCTATTTCAAATTTTGCTTCCTAGGGGGGGAAATTCCTTCTTGACTCCAGAGGGAAATCAATTTTCTCCTTGGATCAATAAGCTCCATTATTACTGCTTATTCTATTATTAATAGCCCTGTATGTTCTGCTTATTTAAAAAAAAACATCCAGACAATTTTTAAATGCATCTATTTTGGTTGATAGCACTACCTCTCTTGGCAGTGAGTTACATAAGTTTATTGTTGTTACCGTAAATAATCCCTTCCTTTGCTGTCTATGAAATCTTTGCTCTTCCAGTCTCAGGGGATGACCTCTTGTTCTTTGTACATTTCTGTTAATGAACAGGTCCCTGGAGAGCTGTTTATATTGGCCCTGCACATATTTATATAATGTTATCATATCCCCTCTGAGATGCCTTTTTTCTAATGTATAAAAATCAATTTTTTAAGTCTCTCTTTATAACTAAGATACTCTAATGCCCTTATTAATTTTGTAGCTCTCCTTTGCACTTTTTCGAGTTCCTTAATATTCTTTTTAAGGACTGGTGCCCAGAATTGTACTGCATATTCAAAGTGATGTCTTGCCATTGATTTGTAAAGAGGCAATATGATATCCTCCTCCTGTGAATCTATACCTCGTTTTATACATGTCAATATCTTATTGGCCCTAGCAGCTGCTGACTGGCATTGGGCACTGTTGCCAAGTTTGTTACCTACAATTATTCCTAAATCCTTTTCATTAGTAGTTTTTTCCCAGGGAAATACCATTTAAATTATATGTTGCTTTGTTATTATTTTTCCCATAATGCATAACTTTACATTTGTCTCTATTGAACCTCATTTGCCAATTTATTGCCCTGCCCCCACTCTGTCCAACTCTTCCTGTAAAGAAAAAACATCAAGATAATTTTCATTACCTTACCTAATTTAGTGGCATCAGCAAACACTGAGACATGGCTCTCAGCACAACGTGGGAGATCATTAATAAACAAATTAAAAAGAAGAGGGCCCAAAACAGACTCCGCTCAATACCCTGGTCCAATTTAGGATTTGCTTAATTCTGAACACAGCTACATCTCCAGTTATAAGAGGGTGTGCACACTTATGCAACCACATTATTTTATTTTTATATTTTTTCTTCCCTCTATCTAAAAGATTTCAGTTTGTTTTTCAATTGAGTTGTACAGTTTATAGGTCACAATAAAGGTGGAAAAAGTTCTGAAATGATTTATCTTTGTCTCATTTTTTTACGCACAGAAACCTGACATTTGAACAGGGGTGTGTAGACTTTTTATATCCACTGTATGTCCCTGAACAGATTTATAGGACCATATTTGCCCCAACAGATTGCCAGCACCATATTTGCCCCAAACAGCTTACAAGTGACATAGTTCCCTAACAGCTTTTCTGTACCATATCCATCCCCAAGCAGCTTACCAGAACAATATCAGTTCCCAATCATCTTTGCACCCAAACATCATGTCAGGGCCACCTTTGCCCAAAAACAGCTTGGCAGTGATATCACGGTCACCAAACAGCTTGACAGTGACATATTTGTCCACAAACAGCATCGTAGTGCCAACTTTTGCTCCCCAAACAGCTTGTCAACACCATCTTTACTACCAGGAATGTAACACGGCTGCATCTGTCTGTGGTGTGGCAACGCCTTCTACTTCCACCATCATAGGCAGCTAAAAAAATCCTCCTTTATCTACTGAATTCTTCAAAATATTTAAATAGTAAGTGTTTATCACTGTGCACTATGGGTCATTTAGTATAAACTGAAAGAGAATACCCTGCACTCCAACCCTCTCTCAAATGGATAATTCTGTTGATCCTCCTGGCAGCCATGCTTTAGATTTCGATTTATGTTCTTCCAAAGCTAAAATCAAAGATTCAATCTAGTGCTATTTTATGGCTCAGCTGTATTTTTAATTTGTATGTATTTTATGTTAGTTATTTTAAGTTATTTCCCTATCCACATTTGCTTGCAGGGCACTTGTCCTACACTTACCCACATTTTACTTCCTTTTGCAGCCCTCTAGCCCTTTCCATGACTTTTTTAGCGGCATTTTAGTGGCCAAAAGTTTGTGTCCCCGTTGACTTCAATGGGGTTCATGTCCAGGACAAGTTCGAGCACGGACCCAGACATTTTTTCGAAGTTCGGCCGAACCTGCCGAACCCGAACATCCAGGTGTCCGCTCAGCTCTACTTATTAATAAACAAAGATTAAATAAGAAATTAACTATGAATTGCTTTAAAAGGCAGGGATAGGCAAAGTGTCCCTACAAGGACACCAGTGTCTGTGCAAGGTCTACAAAGGTCTATAGAAGATCATTAAATTGTCTGGCACAAAGTCCAGAAAATGTCCACCATGAACAATTGTGGTCTCTATAGAATTTTCATAGAAACTCATGAAAAGACTCAGTATTTAGAAAAAATAACTTGCGATAGACAGGAAAGCTGCTTTGGCTATTTTTGACATAGCATTTGAGTAGATTATGTAGACTTGGACCTTCGAACTAATTGTGCTCTATATTTGATAATTAATCATACAGGAAACCGTATAAACAAGGAAACAGATGGGTGGCAGTGATTAATTAATCTCCTGATTGCTCAATGAACCAATACAGCTTTTAAAATGTATAATGAACAATCTGTAAGAGCCAACCATGGAAAAGTCTAAACATTTAATTAACCCCTTCATAATCAGAATCTTTAAAAACAATTTGTCATACTGGACTATGGCTTACTATGGCATTGGAAGTGGTTGGAAGTTAGGGGTTTGGCTGCCCATTGCCAACATGCCATCCAGTGTAAAGGTTTTTTTTTAACTGTTACACTGTTATTAGTTTTTCTCCTTGCCTTATTATTGCTGTAGGGCAGGGAAAGACGAAATCTGTCAAAGTCAGGCTCAGGCTTTGCAAATCCAGTTGCCATGATTGGCTGTCACATCAACCGGATATGTGATTGGGGGCCTCAGCCTAAATGGCTGAATAGCCTTGGTCCTGAAACACTCAGTTTGTACAGTATACAACAATCCGACCTGCAGGAGGCAAGGGGTCAATCTTCCAAGTACAAGAGTGTTGTGTAAAGTGATAGATTGCTAAACCATCTCAATCTCAAAGGGCAAAGGGTAAACATTTTTACTAAAAACTTTTTTCAATTTCCAGATTTTACTACCAGTCTAGATATATGAATGGAAAGAGGTTCAAACTCACAGGTGAGTAGTTTAGCTTACGAGTTGTGTGTTCCCACTTACTGATTCTGGTGCCTCTGCAGGTACGTGACCAGCATCCTTTAATCATAGGAGTAGAAGAAGAAGCGACAATGGCACTCATAGAAACCAGATTATAGCAAAAGATGGTTTTAATTATCACAGTAAAATCCAAACAAATATACACAGCAGAATGGAAAAAGGTGGCAATTCAAATCGGTTGTGGAGCTTGACGCATTTTGCGCATGTAGCTAACATAATAAACTTAAGACACTTAATAGATTTTATGTTAATACACAGAGCTATACCTTTTTTTCTATTATGAAAGGGGACCATAGGTCCTCACAATACTTGATCAAAGTCTATCCCTTTTACAAAGTGTAGTATGTTATTCTTTACCACTTCTATCTTCTGCTATCTATGCATAATGCAGCATTCACAGAATAAAATGTAGAAGCATTAATAGAATAATATATTTGCTTAAACACATCTTGCCATAGTGGTTTTATGAGGATGTGTCTGTGATAACTAGAGCCACACAGAGATTGTAACAGTTAATTTGATTACATTGGCAATATCAAATTGTTTATAGGGGATATCTGGAAAGTGGGTGGTGCAGTAATTAATGTTTAACATGTCACTGAAAAGCTTACTTGAAACAGAAACAGCATTTTTAAATGCCTATTTAGTAAGAGAAGTAAATCTTAGAAGGTAATAGACATAAGGGCCTAGATTCAATGACCACCGTCATTGCAAAAACTGAATATGGCTGTAAAATAACAGGCATTAATGATACAATGATAGCATCATGCATTAAATATACAATCCAGTACAAAAACTAGATATTGAAGTCAATGGAAACAGTTGATGCATTTGTTATTTGAGAAGGAATATTATTGTTTGTTTTTCTTCCCTGCAAGCAAAGATCACGTCTAGAATACCCAGGCCTGGTGGGAAAATCTGTGCTAAATTATGTAAGGTTGCTCTCAAACACAACAAGCTTGAACTTTAAGCTTCCACAAAAGAAACAACTAGAAAACAACCCAGTTCACACAATGATATAATACTATTGCTAGTCTTCTTGCTCCTCACAACTTATAGTGCATCCAAAACAAAGGACACCTCAACTACAATGTATACCATTACTCATGATTTCAAATTTGCAACTTAATTTCTGCACAGACACATAATAAAAGTGATTCATCTGTAATAACTAGGGTTGAGCGAACCCGAACCGCACTGTTTGGGTTCGTACCGAACATTACGGTGTTCGTACCCCGAACCCGAACATTTCACTGTATGTTCGGGTTGGAGTTCGGGGTTCAGCTATAAACCGAAAGTCTATAAACCGAAAGTCATTGAGTTTATAGACTTTCGGTTCATAGAATAGCAATAGCATTACATGTATTCCATAAACCGAAAGTCTATAAACCGAAAGACATTCGGTTTATAGACTTTCGGTTTATAGAATACATGTTATGCTATTGCTATTCTATAAACCGAAATAGAGTCCCCATTCATACGACTAGGTCAATTGACCTATTCGTATGAATGGGGACTCTATTTCGGTTTATAGAATAGCAATAGCATTACATGTATTCTATAAACCGAAAGTCTATAAACCGAAAAACGTTCGGTTTATAGACTTTCGGCTTAAAGAATACATGTAATGCTATTGGCTTTCTATAAACCGAACTAGAGTCCCCATTCATAAGAATTTCTTATGAATGGGGACTCTAGTTCGGTTTATAGAAAGCCAATAGTATTACATGTATTCTATAAGCGGAAAGTCTATAAACCGAAGGTCGTTCGGTTTATAGACTTTCGGTTTATAGAATACATGTAATTCTATGCTATTCTATAAGCCGAAAGTCTATAAACCGAATGTTGCTCGGTTTATAGACTTTCAGTTTATAGAATAGTATAGAATTACATGTATTCTATAAACCAAGAGACTATAAACCGAATGTCTTTCGGTTTATAGACTTTCGGCTTATAGAATACATGTAATGCTATTGGCTTTCTATAAACCGAACTAGAGTCCCCATTCATAGCATTACATGTATTTTATAAACCGAAAGTCTATAAACCGAATGTCGTTCGTTTATAGACTTTCGGCTTATGGAATACATGTAATACTATTGGCTTTCTATAAACCGAACTAGAGTCCCCATTCATAAGAATAGGTAAATTGACCTATTCTTTTCAATGGGGACTCTATTTCGGTTTATAGAATAGCAATAGCATTACATGTATTACATCTGAGAGTCAAATAGAACTGTCAAATACTGTGCTTACAGCGCACTTTGAAAAATTCGAATAGTTTTGGGTGCTAAATAGTACATTTGCGTCTTGCGGGGCACTTCATATCTGAGAGTCAAATAGAACCATCAAATACTGTGCTTACAGCCTACTTTGAAAAATTCTAAAATTTTGGGTGCTAATTAGTACTTTTGCTTCTTGCGGTGCACTTCATATCTGAGAGTCAAATAGAACCGTAAAATACTGTGTATCCTTACAGCGCACTTTGAAAAATTCTGGCTACCTCCTCCTCCAGCGCCGCTTCCACCTACACCGCCACGGTCACCGCCTCCTCAACCCATGGGTCACTTAGTATAAACTGAAAGAGAATACCCTACAATCCAACCCTCTCTCAAATGGATAATTCTGTTGATCCTCCTGGCAGCCATGCTTTAGATTTAGATTTATGTTCTTCCAAAGCTAAAATCAAAGATTCCATCTAGTGCTATTTTATGGCACAGCTGTATTTTTAATTTGTATGTATTTTAGGTTTTTTTGAAATTATTTCCCTATCCATATTTGTTTGCAGGGCACTTTTCCTACTCTTACCCACATTTTAATTCCTTTTGCAGCCTCTAGCCCTTTCCAGGACTTTTTTAGAGGCATTTTAGTGCCCAAAAGTTCATGTCTCTATTGACTTCAATGGGGTTCGGGGACAAGTTCGAGCCCGAACTTTTTTCCGAAGTTAGGCTGAACCTGCCGAACCCGAACATCCAGTTGTCCGCTCAACTCTAGTAATAACCAATAGGCAATGCTATATGGATTCAACACAAAATTTAGAACAGCTCTAAAACTATTTCCGATGTGATAATCCATCACAATTATACTGCAGTATACAAGACGGAATGAAAATTCAGCTTCAGGTCCTACATAGTATGCTCCTTTTCCAGTTCCTTTATTTTAGAACACATCTGTATTTTTTTAACTGCAGCGAGGTAAAAATATGCAGTGCTACCAGGAGGCTGCAGGATTTTGCTCTAAACTAGAGGAGAAAGACCTAAATACACAGTTGAGAAATTAATATTGGAAAGGTTCCTTGAGCAGTACAGAGTAATTAAGGGAAAAAAATAATAACCATTTTCTTACTAACTAGTCTCTGACTTGCCTGTAAGAATGCTATGTGCTATGAATTTGTTGGCATCTGGATCATTTCAATCCCCACAAGGCTATATACAGCATGTTTTATCTGATAGGTTTTGTTCTGGAAGGGGCCTTTAAAAAGAGGGCTTAGAGGTAAATTCATTTTTACAATGCCCAGCAGTATTGGCACAAACAGAAATATAAATGATATCTTAAGTAAGTATGTCAGATGTTATGTGGGCTAATGATTGCATGTATATGTGTTTAGTAGCTGCCAAGAATAATGAAATCCTATGTAGAAATGGAAAACTTGTTCATTTAATTAATACACAAATGGTTTGTGAGGCAGACATAAAGGTCACAGTTGTTGAGCAAGTATGTAGATCTAATATCACACAACTGTTATTATCAATCCCTGAACGATATAGTCATTGATTTACCTGGAATTCCATTTATAAGCCATGTTCTAAAGCTATGGTCTAAACCAGTCAACCTGCCTAACCTTAGAAACCCCATGTTGTTCTCGGTCATTAAGTCCTGACCCAAAAATAATTTCATTCAGAAGTGTTAAAATGTATTCCACAAAACAATTTTTGACACTTTTGTGATGCCCTGAGCTCCTGGAGTTTTCATTAAACATACTGAACTATTTTTTCTGCATAGGCTGACTTTTTTTTTTCCTAAATAGCACTTTAGTTTTGAAGGCTTTATGCTTTCGTCAGCTACACAATAACACACTGAGGTTTTTGTCTGCCTTGGTTGTCTTCAAATGTACACAAATCCATATTTAAAATATTCTGTGTTATATTACATTTTGAGGCAATGTTGACTGAGAAGCACTATTTTAACTCAGTGAACTCCTGTGTTCAATTTTCGCTTAGGTACATAGTAGATTTTAAGTGTGCCACTGGTTAGTGTGTGTTGTGTTCTTTGCAGTGATAATACTAGTTCAGCAGTTTTTATTGACACTTTGAATTTGTGTTCTAGAATGCATTCATTGGTCATGTGCCTAATAAAAGCGCACCACCTGAAGTTCAGTAAACTTGTATATGTATAAAAAAAGTTGGACTTTTTAATGAAGCCAAAGCACACATCTGCAAACCACTCCAGCTCACGAACCTTTTTTGGGTCAGGACCCGCCAGTAGAAAAACAATAGTAACTATTAATGCAATCATATTGTTATGTTCTATAGTTATAACAGAATGTTTCTCTACCAATTCAGGCAATTCACGGTACAGCGTATGGATGCCCACCCAACCCCTGCAGTGGTTTCAAGTGCAGCTCAAAGGCAATAAGATGCTCAGAATGACAAAGAACATTACTGAAATCACGATTGACCTTCTCAAAAAGAGATTTAGATAAATGCATAGAACTGTTGGTCTTACACCAGTAAAAGTGTGTGAAAATATTCTGACATGTTCACTTCCACATATGATGCTGCAGACATACAACTATTGGAAGTTAATATAATATTTTGAGTTATAGGATAGAATCATTGGGAAAGTCTTTTTTTAAGGATAAACAAAGTAAATTCTAGCACAAAATGGAAAAAAGTAGATTAAAGTGAATATCTACAAAACCCATGGAGTTTATTGAAATGAAAATTAAACAGATGAGGGGCCAGTGTGAGAGGGAAAATGTCTTAGGTGTTTTGGGATGCAAATTAGACCTTACTATTGCTTATGAGTAAGGACTAAGTTGCAGTCTGAAACATGTTAGGCGTGTTAGTCCCCATTATTTTACACACAGAGATAACAGCACTTGTGAAATAACACTAGAGCTGATGCCATGTTAGCTATAGTGTGGTATCACTTCACCGATTATTGATCATCATCAACAGCTGTACCCTCCCACCATCATGTCACATGTATCAGAGTAACATTTCTTATCAGCAATATATATTTTAATTGGGATTTTTTTTTTTTTTGTTTAGTCAGGACTTTGTGGGGGATTTCAGAAGGAATTCGCATATTTTTGGCAAACCAAAAAAATAGCCACAAACATCATTGGTTTTGTTTAACTTATATGAAATCAAAATGACATTGATATGAAAACTTTCTAATAATTATAAAATTGAAAATTACATTGTTTTAATATATTTTATAATATGTATTATTATGCAGATAATTTATCTAGCTATGTAAGGGCATGGCATTGCTCAAGAGAAAACGACACAAGTAATCATGTAATGTAAAATAATTATTTTCAATAAAATTATAGAGCTTTAATTTATAAATGTATTTATTCCTCAGTGTTTCATATATAACTCGCAAAGAATGAAGAGGGAAAATAAATATAAATATTATTTGGAGTGTCTCTTTATTACAAAACGTTTTACTAGAAATCCATGTTAAATGTATTCTTATTCTTTTTTCTTGGAAGTGGGACAGAGGTACATTATCTGGATATTAAGTATGTCTTATGAATTTTCTGGTAATGAATGATGAATACCCCCCCCCCCCCTCATTGCTGATTATGATCTGCTCAGGTTTTGCTCAGACAAGCCAATGCTTTGCTGCAATTGCTCATCACCAGCAACATAAATCATATGTGACAAGCATGGTGGCAACATGACCCATGACATCAGTTATAGCAGAAACAATATTCCCTTTGTATTGCCTGATATTTTGTATTGGAAGTGGCCCAATTATCTTTGGATCTATATAGACCATAAGTAGCTTAGATACATATTGCTCAATATCAGTGATCTCCTCGGGCACTCCTCTTATTTTTAAATTCTGTCTCCTTGATCGGTCCTCTATATCTGCAATTTTAAAATTCATCTTGGTAATTTCTAAGTTCAGAGTTGATTTCTGGTCTTGAAGATAGTTGATGTTTTGTTGAAGGAGAATAGTCTAATTTGACTGTGAGAGAATAGTGGTTTTTAAATGCAGGAGTTCTTCCTTATAGTCAGATAATTTTTGGTCGAGATCTGCTCTTATTTTTTTGATAAAGAGATTCCAAGGCAGTTGAAAGATCCAGATGAGAGATTTAGTTAGCCAAATCCAGGGTGCTACCCTCACTACTTCGGTCGGAGGATAGCTTTTCGGACAGAGCAGAAACATCTACTTGACTGCGCATAGCGTAAAATGAGTTTATGGGGGGTATTTTAGTTGATTTCCCAGCATTTTTGTTCTTCTCAGATTTTTCCTTTCTGTCCTTGTCCACTCTGTGGGTTTTGTCAGCTTTAGGCGCCATTTATAAAGCTGGGATATTAACAAGGGTATCAAAACTTGGCGCAGAGGGTATCTTCATCGGCTGTCACCCCCTAAAATAAGTCTCTGTATCAGCAAGTGGGGGGCCCGAATCACCGGTATTTAATACTTTGTGCACCTAGGCAGGCTATATTGCACACAAGGCAGGTAGCGAGTTGCAGATCCCTATGTGTCAATAGAGCTCAACCTTAAATGGGGTTGATTCAAGCTAACTTCTTCACTGGTTCACTTCTTACTTGGCTGTGTATTAAGATTAGCTATCCCCTATCAGTCTCATATATATCAGTATGAGAGGTTTAATTAAATATGTTTTGGGTCATCACGGGGGCAGGCCCTATATTGTATTGCTTGTAGTCTGGGTTATGGTTGACTCAGTTGGATTATCTCAATATAAATCAGCCCTTTCTCAGAAGAGCCAGCGATCTTTGTTTCCCCTCTTTATTTTTTCTGGAGACTGATATTTTCATGAGCATTATGTTAGTTTTCAGTGCCAATAGATTAACTTACAGCCAAGTTCACCCCTCCAATAAGTACAAAATAACAGGTCACTTATCTGTGCGTTTTCCTGTTTAGCACAGCCAGGGGTCAGTTCCGCTCTGCCCTCGTGTCCAGGTGGATAAAGTTTAACTGCAGTGAAGCGCGGGGTAGTATAATTCCTTTATCAGGATTGTTGTTACTGATAATGCTATGGCAACTCGATTCCACGGGCACCCCAGGATCCAAGGCCGAAATTCCCAGCTAGCCCACCACCAACAGTGCGAGCTTTGCTCCAGCTACCCAAATGCCATCTTCGTCTGCCTTTGTCCCCCAACCAGGCGTTGTTAGAGACCACTTCTTTTCTGGAGTGGCCAAAAGCTTCCAAATTGCTACGCTGGGGGTAGGGAGCTGGGAGAGATGAGGTTCTGTTCGTTGGTCTGCACGTTGGTCGCACGTTGATCGCTCATAGGTGCTCCTCCCACTCACGTCGAAGTGTCTACGTCATGCTCCCACCAGAGCATTCATTCCATGATGACACGCTCCTCTGTGACAGGATGAGTATTGCCTGATATTTTGAATTACTTGCAGCCTGAAGTGACGGTACCTTTCTGTGCTTACAAAATAGGCAAATAGTGACACAGGAACAGGCAGCTCCAACTCCAATATGATTGATTTCGCAAATCTGGCACAGGTGAGTGCAGCAAACGCACAGCGTTCCTTTCCGTATTAAAATGTTTGAAATAGAAAATGGAGCAATCGGTTCACCTCTCCAGTGCTAATAATCGTAACGAAATAGGCAGGCTTGACTTGTAAAATCTTCAAAGTTTTATTTTGGCATGAGATAAAAAGACAAATACAGGATCAAGCGCAGTCTTATGCGTTTCGCCTGTGAGGCTTAATCATAGACTGACAATTACAAAAAAGAGCTTGATTAAAAACATTTGTAGAACCGCCCAAAGAATATTCCTATTGGCTGGTATTAGCTTCACAGGTGAACTACATTTGAAACAAATGAACGAACAAACACTGCAGCAAATAGTTTAAAGACACAGAAAAAGTACATTCCATGTATTGAAAATGTGGCAAATTAAACACATATTTGTTAAAGTTGCTATTCCTTTTGATCCTTGTAACATATGAGTGTGCATACATATCATATGCATTTGTTGTATAATTATCACTGCATGTATATGTATCATAGATATAAATATAAAATAACCTATGTATATAGATATTAGTTAACATGCTAATGTGTAGTGAAGCAGAAATGCAGAGATACATAAAGCACACAAGAGTGAACTATTTAGAATATCGTTAAATTACTATGTAGAAGCATTTTCATTGCTAAGTATAAGATACACTTACATTCCTCTATTCATATAAAGAGGGGGGAAAAAGGGGAGGGGGAGAGAAGAAAAAGGGGGGGAGGGGAGGGGGAAAAAGGGAACAAAATAATTGTATAGATATATATATATATATATGTACACAAGAGTGAACTATTTAGAATATAGTTAAATTACTTCTTTTCCATTTTTCCCCCTGCCCTTGCACTCATATTGCACCTACATGATTTGGCATTCCACAGGGTCAATGCCCCACAGAACATACCACAGTGTCACTTTGCCCCACAGAACTAGCCAGTGTCACTTTCCTCATAGTACTTGTTATTTTGCCCCACAGACCATGCCACAGCATCACTTTGCCAATTAAAATAAACCAGTTTTCCCATTAATATGCCAGTGTTTGCCCATAAATATGGAACAGCCATTTTGCCCAATAATATGCCATTTTTATTTTGCTGTTAATAAGCCAGACAATTTGTCTAATAATATGCCAGTATTATTTTTAATATTTAATATACCACAGCCAATTTGCCCAAATATATATACCAGTACTATTTTGCCATTTAATATGCCACAGCCAATTTGCCCAATAATATGCCAGTATTATTTTGCCATTAATATATTACAGCCAAGTTGCCCATTAATATGCCAGTATTTTGCCATTTAATATATTCCAGTATTATTTTGCCACTCAGTATTCCAGTATTTGCCACTCAATATGATATTCAATATGCCAGTATTTATCCATTCAATATGCCATTATATGGTCACTCAATACGCCAGCAATTTGCCACTCAATATGCCACTCAGTATGCCAGCAATTTGCCACACAATATGCCAGTATTTTGTCACTCAGTATGCCATTATTTTGCTACTCAATATGCCAGTATTTTGCTTGTTATATATCACCCCCTTCCCCAGTACTTACCTCCTTGCTGCTCTGTCTCCCGGTCATCTCCTCCGTGCAGTCTTCCATCATGCATGGAGGAGGGAAACACCTAACGTCACATCCAGTCGCATTGATTTTTTTTTTTACTTTTTATATCCTCTCCTATCAAATATCCTCTACTGGCAAACTGGTTTTAGTAAAATAGGCTTGGAATAATGATTTATTTTCCAGATTTTTGATGATAAATGTCTCTTTAGAAACAATTTGAATATATAAAACAAAAGCATAGTTCAAAGTGTTTACATTAGATGTAAATGCCATTAAAGTTCATTAATGTTGAAACTTCCTTAAATGATGATCAAGCAAGGAGAAAGTTGCATTATGAAAAAAGAAAATAAACATAAACATGACTCATTAATCTTCCAGCGCTAAATAGGTGAAGGCTGCTTTTTGTTTTGATATAATAATGGTGAACAAGCTTGACGGAAGAAAAAAAAAAGATTAAAAAGGCTGGTAGAGGTATGGTAAATAAAATGTAACCACATAAATGAACACAATAGATATGTAAATATATAGTACATACAACAGATACAATGAAGATTGTATAACCCTATTTATGCGATAATGAATGCCTGATGCGTTTCACCATCAGGCTTCCTCAGAAAGTTCCAACTTGTAACAATCAGTCTACATTGGGAAAGAGAGAGAAAGGCACAATAAAAGAAATGTATAGCATGAGCAAAGACCCCTAATAATAAATTTACTAGGTATTTATAAAATGCCCTAAAAAGGAAGAGAACATGACAATCACAGGTATAGTCAGCTTAAAATTAGCTGCTTTTTGTTTTGCATGTAAAGCTTTATTATCTGTTAGATTTTTTTTAGGAAAAGTAGTTACGTTATACATTTTGAACTACACTGATTAGCCACAACATTATGACTGCCTGCCTAATATTGTATAGGTCCCCTTTCGCATCCAAAATAGCCCTGACTCCTCAAAGCATGGACTCCAGTAGGTCTCTGAAGATGTGTTGTGGTATCTGGCAGCAAGATGTTAGCAGCAAATCCTTTAATTGTTGTTAGTTGTGAATTGGGGCCCCATGAATTGGACTTGTTTGTCCATCAAATCCCAAAGCAGCTCAATTGGAATGAGATCTGGGGAATTTGAAGGCTTTGAACTTGTTCCTCAAACCAATCGTGAACCATTTTTGCTTTATGGCAGTGCACATTATCCTGCTGAAAGAGATGCCATCAAGGAACACCGGTTCTATGCAATAGTGTACATGGTCTGCAACAATGCTTATGTAGGTAGTATGTGTCAAAGTAACATCCAAATGAATGTCAGGACCCAAGGTTCCTATCAGAACATTGTCCAAAGCACCACACTGCGTCCACCAGCTTGCCACCTCTCAGTGGTCATAATGTTATGACTGATCGGTGTATGTTATTATTGTATTTCCACAGTTTTTATGATGCTATACTTATACATTTATTTTCCAAATAGAGGAGGCACCTGTTGAGAGGTGCTACATCATTAGTTCTAGGGCATTAATTACCACGTGTTAAATATTGACCTCTATTGCATTTCACCAAAGTTAATGTGTTTTTTTTTTTTTATCACTTACTTACCATTTTAAGCTTGACACATTTTTTTTTTTTTCAGAATCAGAAGAAATTAATTATGGTTTCAGTTAAGTATCTCAATGAAGAGTGGAGCATCTTAATTAGCCATCATACCAAACTGAGTCAAAATTTCCAATTACATTAATTGGTCCCAGCACTCCTACAATTTATGCAATTTTGGCTTGAAACCATTTTTTTTGAAACAGTGAACAAACATGGTTTTGTCTTCTGCCAAATGTAACAATTCTCTGCATTTTACAGTGACTGTGTAGGAAAAAAAAAAAAAAGAGAACAGTGGTTGATAGGCCCTCATGTTTCAAAATCTCATTAACAAAAATGAGTCTATTACCTTAACTTTTGTCATCTGGATGATTGTGGATCCAATGTTTGATATCTAGAAATATGTAATAGAAATAATAATGAATTTAAAAAAAAAAGCAATTGGTAGCAGTCCCTTGAAACACTAGAATGGCTTAAAATCTGGTATGCAAATGCACATTAAGTGGTTGATTGATTAAACAGTGCATTGTACTAAACTGACAACAAAGTTGCAAAGCGTAGAATAGGATAGAAAATCAAGGGGGGCAGGGACCCTTGCATTGGGTAAATTATCATACTATGCATATGTCTTTTTTCTCTCATATTAGAAATTGTCTCCTGGTTTTAACTAGTGTATTGTGATATTGATTAAATATAGTCTGCCTGAGAGTGATATGTGTGATCAGCTGCCTCTTCAGAGCTGTTAAAAGATAGACCATCTTATATCTCTACCTTATATTATGAAATATAACATTATATGGTCCATTTCTCTTGTTTTGCCCTTTGTGTTGATAGTGTTGCTTGCACTGCTTAACAATCCTCATATAAGTATTATTTGTTCTATGTTAAGCAAATTCATAAATATTGCAAGTGTAAACTGGAAATAAATGTACACACTTCACTTGGGTTTATGATGATTTTGCTGATTTGAGTTGTAAAGACACTTGTTAGTTTGCTACTACTTTTAATTAAATGTTGTTTATTTACTTGTAACTATTTGACTACACTGTGTTTTAAGTAACTAATCACTAAATCAAGTAAGTGCACCTTTAAATCTGCAAACAAAGAATAGAAAATAAATGATGCCTGTCTCAGATAGATAAAAGCAATTTTTGGTTTCATTGTATTACAAGGCTTCTGCAATACTCCACTGTCTATTGTAACTATACTCTGAGTAATGTTATTTTAAATGTCTAGCAGACAATTAAATTAATGTGAGTTCTGTAGTTCTGGTGTACTTCCTCCTTCAAATGAAGCTAATACAAGTGTTTTAATTGGAAGAAAATCCGAAATTCTCTGAAAATGAACAGTTCAATAACGCCTCAACCATTACAGTATTATCTCAGTTGGGCACATTTGTCTTTAGAGACATATTGATTGCCACACATTTATGAGGCTGTATTTTTAATAAGTCTATGGCAGAAATCAATTTGTGGCATTTGATTCTTTATGCACACATTGCAGGAATCTTTTAAGCTCTAGGAGAAAAGAAAGAGAAAAAAAAAAAGCATGTTTGAATAGTTAGACTATTCCTCATAGATCACCAGTCAGTGAAGAGAAGGCCAATGTTCAATGTAATAATTGGATTACTTAGCTGATTTCATAGCATAGAAATTGGTGGGAGACGTTTCTATCCTTTCGTTTTCAGAAAAGGTGGGAGGCTGAGATAAACGTCTCCCTCCAACTTCTATGCTATGAAATCAGCTAAGTAATCCTTTGTCCCGAGCGAATTCACAGTCTCCTCCCCGCTATGCCGGCTATGCGGGCAGGAGACGCGTCACCATGACAACGGAACTCCATTACTAGGGTAACACCGGAAGCTTTCTCATTACAACTTCCGGTTTCATGAACTTACATGAGATATGAAGAAAAAAACACAGCTACAAAAATGTTAAAACGTGCTCACTGTTCAAATCCATGAACCTAACCCAGCTTATTTCTTCTCCTACTCAGATGAATCCAAACAGCTCTAACCATACGCTGCTGGATTGGATCCTTTCATCTTGTCCCCAAAGAATCCAGCAGTCTGGCAGCCTACCCAATGTGTTCAGTGATCATTGCTTAGTGTACTGTGCATAAAGTAAGACCCATCAAATCAACTCCTAGAGTAATTGTTACAAGATGATTTAAGAAGTTTAATCTCCAGTCTTTTCTCAGTGACTTGAACAACTGTCTGTGGAGCAGGCTAAGTTTGATGCCCGATCTGGACCCTGCAATTGAATATTTTCAATCTAAGTTCATGCAGGTCTGTGATAAACATGCCCTGCGTAGAGTGAGAGTAAGGGTGCCCATATGCCCTGGGTCTCAGCTGACCTCCTAGACTTATTCCATTTCAGAGATGCTTTATGGTCAAAATTTAAGCAAACTGGCTCTGACCAAGATCACAACGCTTATCGGCGCATCCGCAATAGATGGAAGACTCAAACCAAACTTGCCAAGACAACTTATTTCTCTAATTGGCTGAATAGAAATCTAAAGAAGAAAAAATGGATCCCACCTGGTAGACTTCAAATAGTTTCCCGCTCCTCTGTGCTTCCACCGAGCAAAAATTGGAACATGTAGTGAAGAAAAAATAGATGAAGGTCTGGAGAAATAAGTGGTACAGGCAACGAAAAGTCAGACTGAAATAGGTGCTTTAATTCTCAGATAGAGAGACAGCCTCACCGCCACTGTCCTCCTACCCGGTGTATCCCAGACGCCTATGCGTTTTGCGCCAAAACACGGTGCTTTCTCAGCCTTGAGTAGCCTTGAGAAAGCGCCGTGTTTTGGCGCGAAACGCCAAAAATACGTTTTCTAAAGTTGAAAATTGGATAGTTAGCAACAAATTATTTCTCAACACTGGAAAAAATGTGTCCATATTGTTTGGGACAAATGCTAAACTACTTAAATTAAACAATCCTCAAACAAACATCAAGGTTAAATCCAGTTATAACCTGACCCAGATAAATTCATATAAATATCTTGGCATGTGGCCAGTGCAGTATTTACCACGAGGCATCCTAAGCAGATGCCTAGGGCAGCAAATTTCTGGGGGCGGCATTGACCCCCAACACAAAAAAAAACTAAGAAAAAAAAGCCACTGGGCAACCCGATCATTGTGATCAGGCTGCCCAGTGGCTGACTGCACCGGATGACACCCCCGCTGCTGATCTTTTTTTTTTGGGCAGCCACATCCACTAGATTCGGGGGGGTGCGACCGGCTCCAGCCCAAAAGCTGCCTCCAGGTGCTGTAACACAGTGAGCCTACTCCCGGCTCAGGTAAAGCATAGATATCTACACAAAGAGCGTGCCAGCAGAAATCATCAGGAGAGCAGACAAACCAATTTCCAAGTTGGCAGTGAAAAAGTATTTATTAATGGCATCAAAAAAGTAGAGGGACGGAGACAGGCAATACAGACAAACGCTTGACGCGTTTCGCACCATCTGGTGCTTTCTCAAATCAGTCTGACTGATGAGGCATGTGATGGGGAGATGGGGCATGTAATGGGGTGATGGGGCATGTAATGGGGTGATGGGGCATGTAATGGGGGTAATTGTGGCATGGTAGATGTGGGTTCTCTTTCAGAGCGCCTCATATGTGGAATAGCCTTCCTGTTTCTGCTAAATCATCATCTACTCTAAGATCCCTGAAAATAAGTATCTCCCAAATCCTCAAAACAGATTGTACCTGTTATTAGTTTACAAACTCTTTCGTATACTGTACATGTTGTTCCTTTTTGTATCAATAATGATTTACCCTGTATGTTCCCCTTCCAACTTGTTTAATATATGTATGTATGTATTTTTGAATCTACTGTTAAATGTGTTACTCTGTGTAACTCCATTCTGGACTGGGTCCCCAGGACATACTTGAAAACGAGAGAAATCTCAATGTATTTTTCCTGGTAAAACATTTTCTAAATAAATAAATAAATATAATGGGAGAGATTTGGCATGAAATGGAGGTGATATGGCATGTAATGGGGGTTATGGAGACATGCAATGGGGGTGATGGGGGCATGTAATGGGGGTGATGGAGGCATATAATGGGGTCAATGGAGGCATGTAATGGGGTGATTGGGCATATAATGGGGGTGATGAAGGCATATAATGGGGGTAATGGAGGCATGTAATGGGGTGATGGGGCATGTAATGGGGTGATGGGGCATGTAATGGGGGTGATGGGGCATGTAATGGGGGCATGTAATGGGGGTGATTGGGCATGTAATGGGGGTGATTGGGCATGTAATGGGGGTGAGGGAGGTATGTGATGGAGTCATGTAATGGGTCGATGTGGTTTATGGGGCATGTCGTGCGTGGGTAGGGGGTTGCCAGAATTTTGTCTGCCTAGGGCAGCACAAAACCAAGATACACCACTGCATGCGGCTAGACCCAAACTTATCTTTTGGTCTCCATATTGACAAGCTTGTGTCAAAGCTACATCCTAGGATTGGATTCTATATAGAAACAAATCAAACCTAGGTTCCACAGTAAGGAAATGTGTTGTGCAGGAAATGTTAATGCCGAACTTTGACTATGGAGATAATGTGTATGATTCTGCACCGCAGACTCATCTCAGTAAACTCGACACTCTGTAAAATACATTGTGTCATTTTGCACTACAGTGCGATTATAACACTCATCACTGTAAAATGTTAAAAGAGTTAAACTGGCTGACGCTTGCCTCCAAACACACTGTCCACCTAGCTTGCTTAATGCATAACCACTTCTCTGGAAAGCACACCCCCTACCTGAGCTGCATGCTCACTCTTACTCCCTGCACATCCTTCAATCTCAGATCCTGCACCAACCCTTCACTAGCGATCCGTCACTTCGAAAAGGAAGCAGGTTGAGGTGCTTTCTCTTTCAGAGCTCCTCATATGTGGAATAGCCTTCCTGTGTCTGCCAAATCATCATCTAGTCTAAAATCCCTGAAAATGAGTTTCTCCCAAATCCTCAAAACAGATTGTACCTGTTATTCGTTTACAAACTCCTTTGTATACTGTACATGTTGTTCATTTTTTGTATCAATAATGATTTACCCTGTATGTTCTCCTTCCAAATTGTTTAAATATATGTATGTATGTAGTTTTAAACAACTTTTAAATGTCTAACTCTATGTTATTTCATTCTGGACTGCATCCCCAGGGCACACTTGAAAACGAAGGAAATCTCAATGTATTCTTCCTGGTAAAACACTTTCTAAATAAATAAATAATTTATTTTAGAGTTTCACTACTTATTTAGTCGGCCAAAGAGAATCCTTTCTGAATATCAGTATCCTATACAAAATACATCTTTTGCATATCAAACTTGGTGCTTTCCTGCATAAATCATGTACATTTGTTTAAATTATGTCTGATGTATGCACAAGCCTACAGATAAAAATAAAACTTAACAATAAGTGAATAAGAAGTTAATTTATCCAAAACGTTTTTGATGTCAGTCCTAAACTTTCCTTAATTCCCTATTAGTTAGAATATTGGCTAACTTATAGATTCATCTTTTTCGAATATGAATCTGTCTATTCTAAATGACTACGCATCTTTTGTCTGATTTTCACTTACCTCCCTCAAAAGAAAAATCAATTTTTCATGTGCTGTTGTCATATGTGTGGAAAGAGTACATGCTTTTGTTTTTGTATTGTATACTTCTAGACTGGTAGAGGGTGTCTCTATTGCTTCTGTCCTATTCTTACTTAATTGAACCCTACCGGCATTACAGCAGTCATTGATTTGGCTATTAACTGATTTCTATCCTCGAAGCTAAACTAATTTAGTGCAATACTGTAAAAGCCAGAGACCAAAAGAATTTGCAAAGATATTGATCGGTCCCACAATCTAGATTAGCATAAATGTCTTATCAGTCATCGTATATTGATGAAATCATCCCCTGTGAGTGTAGCAAATAGAAAAAAACATAGGTTTCTCCCTCTAAAGTATTAAAAACAAATAACAATTACATTCAAGTGCACATCGTTTAATAAAAACAGTGACAGGGAATCTGTCGAAGATGTGTGAACTATATGGACTGCAGAAATATTGATATATATTTTTTTTATTTTTTTTCATCCTATTTCTCCTCTCTAAAAGTACTTTTTTACAAGAGTATGGCCATATTGTTTGTACTGTTGTTTGTATCCAAGTGTGTTTTAAGTGATGTGTGTTTGTTAGTGTGAATGAAGTCTCTCTCCAGGAAACAAAGTCTTTTACCATATCCTTGAATTCAAAGACCAAGGATAAAGATAAGATGAAATCAATTAAACTGTAATGTCTGCACATTTTCTTTGTTTGCAGCATGATTCCAAATAAGTGGAATTTAACTAGTTAGACTAGCTTTTAGTTAGAGGGTATCTACGTGACCTTTAAGATAACTTGTCCAGTTACATAAGAGGTTCATAAATTAAGGTGGGTAAACATCATAGGTGTGGAATGCCATGTCATTCAATGAATGCCATTCAATGAAGTTCAAAAGTGTATAACTTGGAGTGGGACTGCATCACTGCGGTGAATTGCTTCTGTCTTTACACTTGTAAAGCTCAATAAACTACTAAATACTTTTAGAACCAGGCTAATCTACTTTCATTGAGCAGGTAAAAAAAAAAAGGCCGCAGCCACATATACCTCCATTAATATCACCAATGGTTTAATTTATGTTAAAAGAAGTCTTAACCCCTTAACGCATTTGGACGTATATATACTGCTTTGGATCCCCCTCACCTCCCCCCCCCCCCCCCCGCGCGCATACGATCACCACGAATGTGATCGTATGCGCGTTACACACATAGGCAGTGAAAGCTGATCACTGCCTATGTGTGTTAAAGTGTTGCAATGAAGCTTCAATAGAGGCATCATGCAACACCTTCTGAGCCCCCCTGGGCACCGGGTGATCGCGGGTGTGTGCTGTATCGGAGGAGCATGCTCCTCCAATACAGCGTGCCCAGAGGAGAGCGACGGAAGAGAGAAAAAAATATATCTTCCGTCGCTCTGAAACCGCTACTTGACCTAGAGGCAGTTAAGTATATTACAGTGTGTAAGAAAAAATGAATGAAATAAATAAAATAAATAAATAAATGGAAAAAGCTAACCCTAGATCTACTAAACCTAGATATAGGGTTAGGGTCATAATTAGGGTTAAAGGTGGGTTCGGATGATTACAAGGGTTAGATTAAGGGGTGGGGGTAGATTTAGGGTTAGGGTAAATTTAGAGTTGGGGTAAATTTAGGGTTGGGGTAAAAAAGTCACCGTAGAAGAAAATGGTTAAAAAAAACCACTAATATTGTTTATTGCCCTATTACTTGAAATAAAACATAGACAAACAAGGAAACATTGGTATTAATAAACTCAGGACAAATATTAGAAATATATAGACTGGGTCTTTTTTTACCATTTGTAATTGTGTAAAAAAAATTAGGTCAAAGTTAGAAGAAGTGTTTTTTATGTCATATTTTCATCATATTTTATATTTTTTTAATAGTAAATTATATCATATGATGAAAATAATAGTATCAAATGAAAGCCCTATCTGTCCTTTAAAAAATGATATATTATTTGTGTGGGTGGACTGAACACAAAGAAAGAAATTCATAGTTCAGTAAACGTATGACAAAAATAATGGAATTCTGGTCTTCAAGGTACATCAAATGCAACATAGCACTCGGTCACTAAGGGGTTAAAACAGAAAGGGTAGATGGAGGAATTAAAAAACAAACCCCTGAAAAAATCCACTCCACCTCTTCCAAACCTACAAAAAGTAAATACCTGATATCCAAAATATAAACCCTCTGAAAACAATAAAAGTATGCAACTACAAATACATAGGGGGGTCATGTATAAAAACGTCGCACAAGCAGTTTGCCCCAAATACAGGTGCAGTTGGCATGTGCTTTAATGTATAAAGCAAACTCCTGACAAATGTCAGTAGTCTGCGCTAAATACGTTGAATGTGTAGACTTTAGTTGAGCCGATATATAAGAAAGTTAGACACCGGAAAGCACTGTTTGGCATAGTCCCTATCCCTCATTGCAACGTGTCGGGAAATATAAAAAAGTGCCATCATACATAACAAACAGCGATTGCACCTTTTTTATATCTATATTTTGCAGTGCGGGAGTTGTTATACATATCCCCATACATTACACATCTCAACTCAGGAAACAAGTGAAAAAAAATATCAAAGTAATCAGGTGGATAAAAGGTTTTAACAAATTTATTAAAGGAACTTTTTGTTTTCATTAACATTTTTTGGGGCATACGTTTAATAAACAGTAATACAAGCACAATAATTGCCATTTTGTATTTGTGTGGTAAACAAGTTACATGGGTGATAGCGGGTACAGTGTACAGGTCAAGAAAACATATCTTTCACCTTTACTTCAGCACATATAAGATGCATCAAAGAAAATAAAAACAAGGTGCATCAATATTTTAACAGTGATGTCTACTTAGGTAGGTTACAGAAAAATAACTTAATAATAAGAGGAACTGAGTCTTTTAAATTCCTGTTCAGTAATAAAGTTATGATCTTGTTTATATCCTATGCTTGAGAGAAGGAACATTATTGTTAACATGCAGAACTTAAACCTCCGTGGGACATCTTGATGCATAGGCTTAGCCAAAGACTCACAAAAGAAACTATATACTATTATTACTACTAAACATATAAAACAAAATCATGATACAAGAATATTGTGCACCTGTCCACTGTCCCTCTTTAGCCGTGATATTGGCACACGTTTCCTTAAATATTTGACCTTGTTGTGGTGAAACAAGCACAAAGTGTGCTTAAACACATGCACATTATGGGCAGTGCCACTCCATGAGCTCATACTGCGATATGCTACTGTCATTTTAAAAATGAAGTTCTCCTGCATTTTACATTACCTTAATAAATTATAAATCTGAACCAGTGTTAGTATATCCAACAGCAGCCATGTGTAAATAACCACAGAATAAGCTTTACTCATGTTCTCAGAAAATGTCTAATTTTACTACGTTGAGATTTTATAGTGCAGGGCTATAATATGTTTCTCTGTACAGGAAAATGCAATGTGCTGAGTTAGTAAATCTAAGTATAATAAATCTCATTCTTCTAGATAAAAATACCCTGCTAGCTGAAGCAATGTCATAGTCCAATGCCTACATTACTGGTCTTCAACATATTATAATAGAGCACTGTTAGGTGGAATCACTCATGTGTATGAAAACATGTCATCATCATTTACTTCAAAGATAACCTTGGAGCCATATCGCTGTGATATCTTAAATCACAGAAGGCAGAACAACTGAAATTGGTACTCGTATTAAAAAACTCCTCCATAGTGACACTCCATTAAATGATTTTAACAATAGCTCCTCTTATGTTACAAATCAGCACTTACTTTTCCCTTATTCTTTAGAGACAATGCTGGTCCTTTGAAAATGTCCAGAGTGACAGGAAAAGGTGACATGGCAGTGCTGGAAATTGAAGCTGTTGTAGAGTTTGTGAACAAAACACTGTTTTACAGAGGTGGCACTCTAGATAATTGTATGCTACGTTTTGTGATAGAAATGAGGTAGAATTCAATCTTATTTGTAAAGTAGACCTGTGGAGAAAAATGCTGCATTCATCTAGTGGGTATTCAAAGGTAGAAGGTGGTTAGCTGTGCTGGTTTAAATTGACACAAAAGTCTATAGCAATGTACCGCTGATAGGTTGTACTAGGCTTAAAAAACAAAACATGGTACTCTGTATTAAAATACACAGAAGTCAAATTGCTATGCAATGGGAATGTATTTGAAAAGATAACTGTTTTGTTACATTTAAATGAAGAGTTATATCATGTCATATGAGCTCCATAAATGGGGTCCAGAGAAATTTAGAAATTGCAGAAGTGTCTCAGTGTATGTAAATTAGAAGACCTTTGGTCCCTTGTAAGTAATGGAGCTGAATAGATTATTCTCCGATGAAACAAAATACTGTTACTGTTGGGACCCACCAATAGTAATGTACTTTGTCACAATTGCTGGCCAAGTTCTACATTTAAATAGTTTTCACCTCAGATAAGGGTTTTCATATACATTTGAGGGAAATGGTAAAAGAGTCTTGATAAAGGTCTGTGTTGTGGACTGAAACGTTAACAGTATGTAAGAAATGTGTTACTTATATATAAATGTTCGACCGAGAATTTTGCCTTATCAAACAGATAAGAGTTGATCTACTTTTAAATGATTATTGTACTTTGTGGTTGCAGAGGAACGGCTCTTAGCTTCCATGAGTTACCAATCTTTGCTCAGTTCCATTTATGTGAAAAAAAGAAAAATAATATAGGAGTGTTTTAAATGATACACTAGTGTGTTCATTTTCAATAAACAATATTTATGTGTAATGTTTTCAAATGGAGAGTCTTCATTTAGAGAAAACATGCACATTATCCTCTATGCATATGGGTTATTCTGGCTCCTGGGTTTCTGGGCAATGGTACCGGTGAAAATAAGAAACAATTGCACCTGCAGCAGTGGTTTTTCCTCCAGTTGCTGGCTTCTGGTGATGTCACACACTACCTGTTTCATCCAGCCTCAGACTTCCTCAGTTGATTCATAGTGATGGGTAGTGAGTGAGTAATGCTTAATTAAGTCAGTGAATTCAAATGTTCATCTTACTCACCAGCAGCTCAAAAGCATCTCACTTTATGTATCTTGATTAGATTGAAATTAAACCAGTCATTTGAAGTACAGAAAAGGGTAGCGTGAAAAGGTATGGGCAGTGAAAATATATTATTGCAAAGCAGACTGTTTTTTATGGATGTCCAATTTCTGTATTTTTTGAACATAGGGATTGATGCACATTCAGGAGACCAGTAATTTATTCAACTTTTGACATTATTCAACAAGAGTACATTTTGTCAACACTTACAATCCCTACTGTATAGGTCTTCATTTCTATCAAGTGTTATCTTGTTCTAAAATAGCAATAGAGCAGCAAATTATTTCTATCTTGCATCGGATTCACCTAAGACCCTGCAGAGCAGTAGGTCCTGCGGGTAGAGCAGCAAGTATGTTAACAGCTCTGATGATATAATGAAGCTTCCTGACTAGAACAACACCATAGATCAAACATTCATTTCACTGTGGGTACACAGGGGACATCAAAGATTCCCTTCACTTATAACTAACCAAAAATTAATCCATTGAAGAATACCTTATCCTAACTATTGTGTTTAAGAGAGCTTCTGGTGCCTGTCAAACTTATATTTCATATTCTACACAGGGCCTCAAACATTGCTTACGCATGCCAAGCATATCTGTCTGCAGCTGAGGAGGTCAATTTTCAGTGAAGACATTTAGATGGTAAAACACAAAATAGACAGAGAAGCACTCCAAAGTGATATCAATACATGTAACGTGGTGCATCACCCCAAGGGGAGTCCATAAAGCACCCCAAAAGAATAGTATATACACAAAAAGGACAGGAGGAGCACACAGAACGAAAATCAATAAGATAAATCATACAGTGCCATAAGTTTGCAAACAATTTATTAGAGAAAAGCTATATAAAAATATAATCCAGGTAATAAATTACATCATTAGTACAAAAGCACAACAGTAAATAATCACATATACAAATAGCACCAGCAAAAAAATCGTTCTAGATACAAAAGTAAAGAAAAAGAAGGACAGGGGGCACACACTATGCACAAAAAAACGGAGGTCACCCAACGTTTCGGCTATAGAGCCTTTTTCAAGGGGACCACAATACATAATGAACAGATTGGTACTTATATAGAGCAAAAATCGCGGGAACAAATAATGAAAACAGATGATTGGATGAAGAAACATAGTTAATTTACCATCCTATCGTAACTGAAAGTGTGTACCCGATGGCGGCCGCCATATTGACGCACAGCGTGGCGTTGTGACGTCACGTCATGCGTCAAGTAACTTTAATAGTACCGACGGGCATACAAGCTGTGTTCGTCAGGCTAGACTTACAAACTCCAAAACGGATGATAATTGAAGGCAGATCATCTGATTAACTCCATCTATGATACAAAAAGCAACTATATAATAAAAAATAATACTAAATATAAAAGGCAACTAAATAGAAAACGGGAAAAAAAAAATGTTCTTTAAAGTGTCAGAGGTATTGAAAAGTAATCTTGGGACTGGTACATATGAATAAAGCAGAAGAAAAGGATAACAAGATGGATGCCAGCAGCCTCCATTTTGTGTCAGTTTTTGGAAATCCTTCTGTGTGTTCAAATCTTATTCTGTGTCCCTGAAGCTAAAAGAAAGTCCTCCACATTCCTAACTCTGTTATCTAGTATCACTGGAACAGATAAGGTGGGCATTGTTAGTCGTTTATGACTCTCATTGTATTTCTAAAGACACAGCTGTGTCTATATACATATTAGAGGAGAAGGGGGGCTTCTCTGCAACTTGCTAGCCCACCCAAACTGGCAGAAACTTACAAACACAGACACACTGAGATTATTGGGATTTTTAGATTTGTACAATCTAACAAGGGTTATTATAAATACACATAGTTGATTCTAATCGCTAAAATAAAATATATTATATCACACCTTCACTAATAAATATTTAAAGTATAATTAACCCTACATATTAATTAGAATATTGTTTTTATTGTTTTATTAGTGTGATATACATTTATTATAAGTTTTATTTAATGTGCAATGATAAGAATAAGAATGATGAATATTTACTCCAATTTGAAATTGTATTAACACTTTTAGACATTTAAACATATATTGTCTTATATTATACTCACAATCCAGGTGTAGCTATAAACCATGACATCATCTCATTTAAATTAAATACACCCATCCATTCAATTGGCTAGAAGTTACAGAAACAGGGTGTGAATCTGAGATAAGGTTTGGTTGATAAGTTGGTACCAGAGGTGTAGAAGAGAGAGCGGAGATACCTGAGAGACAGGGGGGGAGACTGATTTTGGGAGAGCTGCCACTAGTAGGGTGAGAAATGGGAATGTTTTAGAAACGGGCTGAGTCTCTCTCCTTCTGGGGAGGACTCAGGAATATGAGGCTTTTAATAGCACATGTTCATTATAAAAATAGAAATCTCCATACCCATAGTATTGAGCTAAGTCCCAGGAGTAACTCCCATCACTCAATTCTTCAATGGAAGGAGTCTCAACAGCAAACCAACCTCTGCCGGTAATGTATAAATGTAGTAATTTGTTTCTAGCATAATCTCAATTTTTATGGATGTCATTAGCAAATATATTTGGGTAAATTTAACTGAAATCCCACAATTTCTGGGATCTATATGTTTTAGCCTGGTGTTTATCTGTCATCCTTCCTGCAGAAGGAAGCCAGAGGAATATCCTATAGATATTAACAAAAGAACCATAAGTTCTTATAGTCTAGCTATTTACCCAAATATGTCATATCTAATCTCCAGAGATTATCTAAGATTCTCATTCTTAAAGTCTGAGCTAGAATACATACATTATCATTTACCGAGCAGATTAAGAAATAGCCACCTTGAGTAGTGATTGATTTAGTAATATTACCTTACCTAAGCAGAGTATATGCTGGTAATTTGTAGGTAATTATGGCGTACTATCATTAACCATTTTAAATACTAATCATAATCATTGTAAGTTGTATCTAAATAAAATGCATGGCCATCTTATGATCAGAAACGTACTGCATAGTAAATTATTCTACATGTATGTTGATATAGGCACAGAGCTTCATAATTCATGTTTTGTCCTACTTACTTATGTTATAAGTCCTACATGTGAATTATGATTAACATCTATTGATATGGTATTTTGTTGTTATGCTATTTTGCTTACCGTTTGATCTTTATTCTATGTTCAATAAATTCATTATTATTTTATTAATAATTGTTGCATTGTATTTACTTTTGTAAAAACGTCATCCAAACTCTCACATACATAACGAATTCTTGATATGGGTATTTTTAGTCGGACCCATATATATGAATCATCAATTTTCATATTTTTATGATTCATAATTAATAACTCATATTCATATTTTTTTAGTTATTAATAATCCGACATCTTATGGAGGCACTTGCTGAGATGTATTAAAGATTTGATGCGTTTTTACAAATTGTAAATTAATTGTAATCCAGAGTACACTGTTTAACTTCATTCTATGGGCTCATAGTACTGAATCAGGTATTGGAACTACATTGCTATGTATTGTTGTAATAAGATCAATATGAGTAAGCCATTTAGTAACTCCCTGGGAAATAATTCTGTAACAGAGAATCCCAGTAAAATACACAGTATCTAAAACATGCACAAAGACTTAAATCGTCAGTCAGATATCAAGAAATGGATTAAAGAAATCCACATTCAGACAGAGAACTTTAATGATGATACTCTGTTTAAAAGTTTTCTGACGTGCATGTGTGAGGAAAAAGATGTTAAAAGAAATGTATTCATAAATGTGATATGCTTATTGACAACACAGCTAGAAGGGAAATGTAGTCACATAACTGTGTTACAGGCCAATTTGGCACCCTGTCCAAAATGTTTGTGTTAAGAGCAGATTGACTCTCAAAACTCATAATAAGAATTTGGGTAAAGATATAGAAGAGCTTTAAAAAGTACAGAGACCTGTACAGCTCTCTCCAAATGGAAAATAAGACATTCCAAAAGCCCCAAAATAATGTGTCCCACGTTCAGGAAAAATCACTGATCTGGCACTGAAGGGGTTAAACCCACCAGAGTCACAGTTAATCCCCTGCAAGAGAGCATTAATATGCAAATGCAGGCAATAAAGAACCAAATAAATCAAATGCATTAATTTGTATTGGTTCAGAAAAACATAGGTAACCCAAACCCTCTTAAAGCTAATATATCCCAAGCTCATGCAGGCAAGCCCCAAAGGGTTAACATCAGGATATCTGATGAAGAAGCCATCAGCATGAGATCAGGAGATTCTGATAATGACAGTTTCTCTAATAGTGTATAAAATGAGGTCAGTGAGGACAGGTACTACTTGCCCAGAGGGCTAGCTTACCCCTGGCAGGTAGACATACCTATAAGTGGCACTCCCAATACAGTGTATTCACCACAAGGAGTTGCAAGCAAATACCCACAAACATGTCTAACACACAGGGTATTATTCTCTATTCCCAGGTTCCCAAATCTAACCTGGAAGGGTTATCTAGTATAATTAACCATATTGAGTTGTAATCTCAGAATCTGTACTCAGACTCAGATAACATTAAATTACTAACATGAGTCTTTGATAGTAAGTACCACAATTTCTTTAGATCTATGATAAATAGGAATTTCCAAAATTGAATCAGGTAATCCAGGAGGTCACATTAGAATTTGGCCTACATAGGATTCGGCCTAAGAAGCAGATGGTGTAGAGCCAAATGTAGACCCTATCTGGGATTTAAACCCCAGAAAGTGAGCTATGCACAATAAGCCAAGTCTCCTAAGCTGGCAAGACAGGAAAGAGTTAAACTCACCCTTGTTAAGTACCAGTATCCTAATCTTAAGGGCATCCTCAGATATAGCAGCCAAAGGCCTATCATGCTTTGGCTGACTCAGGCCACTGAATCTAATAACTCCCATAAAGCTAAGCCCTATACCTACTATAAGGATAGAGAGGGGCCATAAGTCTGATCTGCCTAGAGGGTACAGAGACACTGATCCTGATAATTCCCCCGCAGACTCAGCTACCCACATCCATTAAGGATAATTATGGAAGGGGCCATAAGTCTGGTCTGCCTAGAGGGTACAGAGACACTGATCCTGATAATTCCCCACAGACTCAGCCACCCAAATCCCCATAAGGGTAATCACGGGAGGGGCCACAGGTCTGATATGCCTAGGGGGGACAGAGATACTGACTCTTATAGCTCCCATCAAGCTCAGCCATCTACCTCCAATACTTGGAGGCATAGCCGTAAACCTGGAAATTAAATATATACTCAGGTGAATAACCTGGATGATGATCTAATGGTACACTTACAAGAGCAGGTAAGTAAACTAGCTCAAAGCGGGGCTGGATTAATAAATAACCCTGCAACACCCAGCATGACCCAGTAAAACTCAGCAATAGAGGTTAAATTAAACACTAGGTAATCAAGTTGTTAAACTGCATCCTGTAATGTCTATTGTAACCAAAGTTTTATTTTACAGTGTTAAGACCATAAGCCTATTGCTAAAATGTTGTTAGATGTTTAAACCATCGCTTCTTATTAGATGGTGAATTTGTGTATCTAACTTCTCATCTATTTTTCAGACTATCCAGGACTAAGATAGTTCACTTCCTAACGTGTGCGTTTACCTAATGATTGAATCTTTAGGATTCAGCCTTGAAAGGGTTAGTCACAAATTGTCAGCAAGATGCTGCAATCAAGAAGCCCCTGAGAAGGGGGGCCAGTGGTTAATACCTGTCAGTTTCTTTCCAAAGGGTCACGAAGCTGCAGAAAGGTCAAAGAGTGAAAATTTACTCACATATAGTGAACTCATCTCCATAAAGATAGCATGATGATAGAAGAAGCTAACACACTTTAACTACCTACCTAAAGCAAGATCATTTAATTAAACAGACTTTAATGTTTAATATAATTTAACACATTTTTATTTACAGGTTATTCTAATAACATTGACCTGGAGTCGTTTTTGTTTTTCCACAACTTTGCGGGGCAGTGTTCTTTTTGTTTATCTTAATAGGTAATCTAACAGCTAATCGTTTGTTCCTATGCTGGAAGGACCCCATCTTACAAGGGGGGATGCCCAGAAAGAAAGTTTAAACACCACTGCGGGTACAGTAAAGAAACATCAACACAAGATCAGATGAAGATCAGATTGGTATCGTATAAACAGGGGTTTATTAATCCACTTGTTTGTCTCTCATCTGTTACTAACATTATGTTTTCTTGTACCCATATTATAACAAATATCAGAGATACTCTGCCTAGATGATCACTCCTATGTGTAATATAGTGGAATACATTCAGGATATAGTGAACCTAGTAGAGATAGTTCTCCCATGTTTTTATATATTTTTCTTGCTAGAATAAGCTAGCATTTTCCATATCTAGTAATTGGCTAGTATATGACAGATCTCATCGGGCCTAAGTCAGGTATATATGTATTCTCAATTCTGGCACAAATGTACTTATACTGTTTTGTTGATTTCTTAATTTTAGATTCATCTATCAAAGCCCAAATTCATGGGATCGCATGATGACTAGAGACAAGATGACGTAAGTCGGGATCATCCTACTTCGGGGACAGGACTTTCTGGACAAAGCGAATCGTGATGCAAATCTCATCATCCAAAAGCTCCAAAGAAATCCAAGGTCTATCCAGAAGGAAGAGGGGGATTCATCTCCAGATGTCCCAGCAGTCTGATCCCAAGACATCCCATCAAGAAAAGGTTCAACATAACAGATATCAAGTCGCCAGAAGAGACCTGCCGCCGCAAGACATCGTTCTCAAGTTCCTGTAGCCAAGTGCCGGACAAGCAAGGAAACCTGTGTCCCAAGTGTGCTAAAGGCTGAAGAATCCACGTTGCTACAAGGCCATTCAATTTTTATATTTCCAGTTGTTTGGTGACTGAAGTCACGAAGAAAGAGTTTGCTTTGCAGATTAAAGCTAAAGATACAGAGTTCATTATTTTAACCAGTCCCAAATACCTACTTCTTAATTTGAAACACAATCATTTTCTTAAGAATTATTGGTTCCAATTAGGGGGGAATTGTCAGAGGTATTGAAAAGTAATCTTGGGACTGGTACATATGAATAAAGCAGAAGAAAAGGATAACAAGATGGATGCCAGCAGCCTCCATTTTGTGTCAGTTTTTGGAAATCCTTCTGTGTGTTCAAATCTTATTCTGTGTCCCTGAAGCTAAAAGAAAGTCCTCCACATTCCTAACTCTGTTATCTAGTATCACTGGAACAGATAAGGTGGGCATTGTTAGTCGTTTATGACTCTCATTGTATTTCTAAAGACACAGCTGTGTCTATATACATATTAGAGGAGAAGGGGGGCTTCTCTGCAACTTGCTAGCCCACCCAAACTGGCAGAAACTTACAAACACAGACACACTGAGATTATTGGGATTTTTAGATTTGTACAATCTAACAAGGGTTATTATAAATACACATAGTTGATTCTAATCGCTAAAATAAAATATATTATATCACACCTTCACTAATAAATATTTAAAGTATAATTAACCCTACATATTAATTAGAATATTGTTTTTATTGTTTTATTAGTGTGATATACATTTATTATAAGTTTTATTTAATGTGCAATGATAAGAATAAGAATGATGAATATTTACTCCAATTTGAAATTGTATTAACACTTTTAGACATTTAAACATATATTGTCTTATATTATACTCACAATCCAGGTGTAGCTATAAACCATGACATCATCTCATTTAAATTAAATACACCCATCCATTCAATTGGCTAGAAGTTACAGAAACAGGGTGTGAATCTGAGATAAGGTTTGGTTGATAAGTTGGTACCAGAGGTGTAGAAGAGAGAGCGGAGATACCTGAGAGACAGGGGGGGAGACTGATTTTGGGAGAGCTGCCACTAGTAGGGTGAGAAATGGGAATGTTTTAGAAACGGGCTGAGTCTCTCTCCTTCTGGGGAGGACTCAGGAATATGAGGCTTTTAATAGCACATGTTCATTATAAAAATAGAAATCTCCATACCCATAGTATTGAGCTAAGTCCCAGGAGTAACTCCCATCACTCAATTCTTCAATGGAAGGAGTCTCAACAGCAAACCAACCTCTGCCGGTAATGTATAAATGTAGTAATTTGTTTCTAGCATAATCTCAATTTTTATGGATGTCATTAGCAAATATATTTGGGTAAATTTAACTGAAATCCCACAATTTCTGGGATCTATATGTTTTAGCCTGGTGTTTATCTGTCATCCTTTCTGCAGAAGGAAGCCAGAGGAATATCCTATAGATATTAACAAAAGAACCATAAGTTCTTATAGTCTAGCTATTTACCCAAATATGTCATATCTAATCTCCAGAGATTATCTAAGATTCTCATTCTTAAAGTCTGAGCTAGAATACATACATTATCATTTACCGAGCAGATTAAGAAATAGCCACCTTGAGTAGTGATTGATTTAGTAATATTACCTTACCTAAGCAGAGTATATGCTGGTAATTTGTAGGTAATTATGGCGTACTATCATTAACCATTTTAAATACTAATCATAATCATTGTAAGTTGTATCTAAATAAAATGCATGGCCATCTTATGATCAGAAACGTACTGCATAGTAAATTATTCTACATGTATGTTGATATAGGCACAGAGCTTCATAATTCATGTTTTGTCCTACTTACTTATGTTATAAGTCCTACATGTGAATTATGATTAACATCTATTGATATGGTATTTTGTTGTTATGCTATTTTGCTTACCGTTTGATCTTTATTCTATGTTCAATAAATTCATTATTATTTTATTAATAATTGTTGCATTGTATTTACTTTTGTAAAAACGTCATCCAAACTCTCACATACATAACGAATTCTTGATATGGGTATTTTTAGTCGGACCCATATATATGAATCATCAATTTTCATATTTTTATGATTCATAATTAATAACTCATATTCATATTTTTTTAGTTATTAATAATCCGACAAAAGAAAAAGCAAAACAAAAAGCAAAGCCCACAAAAACTATAAAATAAAAGCAAAAAAACCAAAACATCAAACAATATCCAAAAAATGTAAAAGAAAAATCTAAAAAATTTCATGAAAAAATTGCATTTATATCACAAAATATAAAAAATAAATACTGCATTGGTGTATATTATACCACCACTAGAAAAACAAAAAAGGACAAAAAAGACAAATATTAAAGAATGAATAAAAATGAAAAAAGTGAAAAAAGAAAAAAATGAAAAAAATATAGATACATATACTACACAAAAGAAGAAAATAGTAAAATGTGAAATAACACTAAACAATTTAAGTTTAAGTAGAACCAGTAATATGTTATTCATAAGCCACAACTAGAACCAATATGTAAGGATAGTCTGGTTCTCAACATCAAGCAAAGAGTCCAGAAGGGTAAAAGGGAACAATCCTCCTTAAAGAAACTCCAGCATACCTTACCAAGGCTAATCCCAAAACTCCTTTCTTGTATCTGCTGCCCAAGATTCATAAAAACTTACATAATCCTCCTGGCAGACCGATCAAATCAGGATGTGATTCATGTCTTCAGCCCCTTTCATCTTTGTTGATCTTCATTTACAACCTCTAGTACACAATATGAGATCATACATCAAAAATACAACGGTATTTCTTAGCCGTATTTCTGACTATCGGCGCTTTACTACAGACACCTGGTTGTGTACGATGGATGTCTCTAGCCTCTACACCTCCATCCCGCATGATGGGGGTCTTGAGGCTATTGGGCATTCCATTGACACATACCATATTGACATAGAATACAATAATTTTATTCTGGAACTCCTTCAGATTGTGCTCACGAAGAACTATTTTACTTTTGATGGTGATTACTATTTGCAGATTCAAGGTACTGCGATGGGGTCCAATGTGGCCCTGTCATATGCTATTTTGTTTATGGATTGTTTTGAGAAATCATTTGTTTACACGTATGATGAGTTTGAGTCTAGTGTTGGTCTGTGGCTCAGATACATAGACAATCTCTTTTTCATCTGGCATGGTACCGAATCGCGTCTCTTACAATTTAGGGATTACCTGAATAGTCAGTTACCGACCATCTCATTCACTATGGAGTATAGTAGTTCGAGTGTTCACTTTTTGGATGTCCAGGTAGCAGTTACTGACACAGGTCTTTCTTTTGATGTATTTAGGAAGGAGACAGATCGCATCTCCTTTCTGCACGCCTCTTCTTTCCATCCCAAGAGTCTTCTGGATAACCTGCCCTATGGTCAGTTTCTCAGACTTAGACGTATTATTGATTGTGATGAGAACTTTTCAATTCATGTGCATGAACTTACTGACAACTTTGTTCACAGAGGATATGATTTGGTCAACCTGGAACGGTGTGCAAATCATGCAAAACAGAAAACTCGAAATTAGCTTCTTACTTTTCATCAACGAAAAGATCCCTCAAACCGTATCCCATGTGTTACTACATATTCTACTAAATCAATTCAGGTATGCCATATCCTTAATAAGTATTGGTTTGTACTACAAGCGGATAAAAAGGTGGGTCCCTTGTTTCAACAGCCACCCCTTATGGCATATAAGAGGTTGCGTAATTTACGTGACCAACTTACGAACAATAAACGTGGTGCTCAGGTTGCTCCCACTTCTACCTCACTGTCCAATTGGTTGGTTCCACCACCTGGGATGCACACATGTGGAAGACAAGTTAATTGTAATAATGTCATACTTACGTCCTATTTCACTCACCCTATGAGGGGCACCAGATTTTCGGTGCTAGAATCTTTGAATTGTCAACATTCTTTTGTCATCTACTAACTCAAATGCCCATGTGGTCTTTGTTATGTGGGTGAGACCACCCGACCACTTACTATCCGGATAGGGGAGCACTAGGGTGCTATACGAACAGGCAATCATAAGTAGACATGTGCAAAACTAAAATTTTCGTTTCGTTTTCGTCCATTCGGACAAAAATGTTATTTATTTCGTCTAAAACGAATTTCGTTCATTAGTGCATTCGTTTCAGACGAAATTCGTTCATTATTTTCGTTTCGTTAATTTTTTTCGTTCGTTTTATAGAATACAATGTAATACTATTGGCTTTCTATAAACCGAACGAGAGCCCCATTCATAAGAAATTCTTATGAATGGGGCTCTCGTTCGGTTCATAGAAAGGCAATAGTATTACTTGTATTCTATAAGCCGAAAGTCTATAAACCGAACGACTTTCGGTTTATAGACTTTCGGCTTATGGAATACATGTAATCCTATTGCTATTCTATAAACCGAACGACTTTCGGTTTATAGAATAGCCATAGGTTTACATGTATTACATAAGCCGAAAGTCTATAAACCGAAAGTCGTTCGGTTTATAGGCTGTCGGCATTTAACTATACAGAGACAGAGTCTCCATTCATAAAATTATGAATGGAGACTTTGTCTCCGTGTAGTAAAATGCCGACAGCCTATAAACCGAACGTTCGGTTTATAGGCTGTGGGCATTTTACTACACGGAGACAAAGTCTCCATTCATAATTTTATGAATGGAGACTCTGTCTCCGTGTAGTAAAATGCCGACAGCCTATAAACCGAACGTTCGGTTTATAGGCTGTCGGCTTATGGAATACATGTATTCCTATTGCTATTCTATAAACCGAAAGTCGTTCGGTTTATAGAATAGCAATAGGAATACATGTATTCCATAAGCCGACAGCCTATAAACCGAACGTTCGGTTTATAGGCTGTCGGCATTTTACTACACGGAGACAGAGTCTCCATTCATAAAATTATGAATGGAGACTTTGTCTCCGTGTAGTAAAATGCCGACAGCCTATAAACCGAACGTTCGGTTTATAGGCTGTCGGCTTATGGAATACATGTATTCCTATTGCTATTCTATAAACCGAACGACTTTCGGTTTATAGAATAGCCATAGGATTACATGTATTATATAAGCCGAAAGTCTATAAACCGAAAGTCGTTCGGTTTATAGGCTGTCGGCATTTAACTATACAGAGACAGAGTCTCCATTCATAAAATTATGAATGGAGACTTTGTCTCCGTGTAGTAAAATGCCGAAAGCCTATAAACCGAACGATCCGTTTATAGACTTTCGGCTTATATAATACATGTAATCCTATGGCTATTCTATAAACCGAACGTTCGGTTTATAGAATAGCAATAGGAATACATGTATTCCATAAGCCGACAGCCTATAAACCGAACGTTCGGTTTATAGGCTGTGGGCATTTTACTACACGGAGACAAAGTCTCCATTCATAATTTTATGAATGGAGACTCTGTCTCCGTATAGTTAAATGCCGGCTTTTAACTATACGGAGACAAAGTCTCCATTTATAATTTTATGAATGGAGACTCTGTCTCCGTATAGTTAAATGCCGGTGTTCTGACAAATTTCTGGAGCAAATTCTCCTGCGCAATCGCAGGAGAATTTGCTCACTGCGCATGCGCATAAAGTTACAGCTGATAACTCAGCTGTAACTTTGTGACCACCGCGCATGCGCCAGCTGCGCAACCCACCTCCCGCCCCCTCACACCCCCTGCACACCCCTTCTTACCAGATCATCGACCACAGCGATACACA
This sequence comes from Pelodytes ibericus, assembly GCA_036172795.1. NCBI lineage: Eukaryota > Metazoa > Chordata > Amphibia > Anura > Pelodytidae > Pelodytes > Pelodytes ibericus. The sequence goes on along the minus strand of CM069859.1, from coordinate 121,073,382 downwards.
GCGCATGCGCACGCCTATCCAGCCGTTTGGGAATGTGCGCGTCCGTTGTTGTGTTCTTAAGGTGGTAAGTAACATGGGGCGTCGGGACATAAGGGGGCAAGCATCCTGGTGAGGGCTGCCTCATCTTGATGGGATTTGTGATCCTCCTGCTGCATCAATAATACAGCAGGAGGATCACAAATCCCATCAAGATGAGGCAGCCCTCACCAGGATGCTTGCCCCCTTATGTCCCGACGCCCCGTGTTACTTACCACCTTAAGAACACAACAACGGACGCGCGCATTCCCAAACGGCTGGATAGGCGTGCGCATGCGCTGTGTATCGCTGTGGTCGATGATCTGGTAAGAAGGGGTGTGCGGCGGGTGTGAGGGGGCGGGAGGTGGGTTGCGCAGCTGTCTCATGCACGGTGGTCACAAAGTTACAGCTGAGTTATCAGCTGTAACTTTATGCGCATGCGCAGTGAGCAAATTCTCCTGCGATTGCGCAGGAGAATTTGCTCCAGAAATTTGTCAGAACACCGGCTTTTAACTATACGGAGACAAAGTCTCCATTTATAATTTTATGAATGGAGACTCTGTCTCCGTATAGTTAAATGCTATTGTATTCTATAAACCGACTCTATTTCGGCTTATAGAATGCAATAGTACTACGAATGGACGAATGAACGAATGATTTTCCTTTATTAACTATTCGTTCATTCGATTTAGTTAGCTTAGCATTTTCGTTCTTCGTTTTTCGGGCGAATGGACGAAAATGCAATTTTCGGACGAAAATGCATTCGTCCGAAAACGAATGCACATGTCTAGTATATATTCACATGTAAATTGCTTTTTTAATAAAAAATTATGATATAAATAAAATCTTGTTTTTATTTCCTTTTATGTGACAAAGCTGCCTCTCTCTTTCCCTTGCCCCCAGATTTGTCGCTCTCCCCCCCTTAGTGTTGTCTCTCTCTCACCCTCCCTTTGGCTCCCCCCTCGCTCCCCTTGTGTCTGTCTCTTCCCCCCTTCCCTCCCCTTGTTTCTCTCTGCCCCCCCCCCCTTGTTATTCTGTCCCCCCCTCACCTGTTTCTTGCTCCCTGGTGGCTAGTGGGGGCAGCCGGGGGATGTATGCACTATACATAATAGACGGAAGTGTCGGGCAGCATGGAGGTTGTCTGCACGATTCGTGCAGACATCCCCCAGCTGCCCGATTCTCCCTGGTGGCTAGCGAGGCAGCGGTGGATGTCTGCGCGATGAGCGAGACCTCCCCTGCTGCCGCCCGGAACGACAGCCAGGACTTTTATGAGGAAGCCGGAAGTACCCAGCTTCATCATAGAAGTCCCGGCGGTCATGCCGGGCGGCAGCAGGAGAGGTCTCGCTCATCGCGCAGACATCCTCCGCTCCCTCGCTAGCCACCAGGGAGAATCGGGCAGCTGGGGGATGTCTGCACGAATCGTGCAGACAACCTCCATGCTGCCCGACACTTCCGTCTATTATGTATAGTGCATACATCCCCCGGCTGCCCCCACTAGCCACCAGGGAGCAAGAAACAGGTGAGGGGGGGACAGAATAACAAGGGGGGGGGGGCAGAGAGAAACAAGGGGAGGGAAGGGGGGAAGAGACAGACACAAGGGGAGCGAGGGGGGAGCCAAAGGGAGGGTGAGAGAGAGACAACACTAAGGGGGGGAGAGCGACAAATCTGGGGGCAAGGGAAAGAGAGAGGCAGCATTGTCACATAAAAGGAAATAAAAACAAGATTTTTTTATATCATAATTTATTATTTAAAAAGCAATTTACATGTGAATATATACTAGACATGTGCATTCGTTTTCGGACGAATGCATTTTCGTCCGAAAATTGCATTTTCGTCCATTCGCCCGAAAAACGAAGAACGAAAATGCTAAGCTAACTAAAGCCGGATGAACGAATGGTTAATAAAGGAAAATCATTCGTTCATTCGTCCATTCGTAGTACTATTGCATTCTATAAGCCGAAATAGAGTCGGTTTATAGAATACAATAGCATTTAACTATACGGAGACAGAGTCTCCATTCATAAAATTATAAATGGAGACTTTGTCTCCGTATAGTTAAAAGCCGGCATTTAACTATACAGAGACAGAGTCTCCATTCATAAAATTATGAATGGAGACTTTGTCTCCGTATAGTTAAATGCCCACAGCCTATAAACCAAACGTTCGGTTTATAGGCTGTGGGCATTTAACTATACGGAGACAGAGTCTCCATTCATAAAATTATAAATGGAGACTTTGTCTCCGTATAGTTAAAAGCCGGCATTTAACTATACAGAGACAGAGTCTCCATTCATAAAATTATGAATGGAGACTTTGTCTCCGTGTAGTAAAATGCCCACAGCCTATAAACCGAACGTTCGGTTTATAGGCTGTCGGCTTATGGAATACATGTATTCCTATTGCTATTCTATAAACCGAACTTTCGGTTTATAGAATAGCCATAGGATTACATGTATTACATAAGCCGAAAGTCTATAAACCGATCGTTCGGTTTATAGACTTTCGGCATTTTACTACACGGAGACAAAGTCTCCATTCATAAAATTATGAATGGAGACTTTGTCTCCGTGTAGTAAAATGCCGACAGCCTATAAACCGAACGACTTTCGGTTTATAGACTTTCGGCTTATGCACTACATGTAATCCTATGGCTATTCTATAAACCGAAAGTCGTTCGGTTTATAGTTTAGCAATAGCATTACATGTATTCTATAAACCGAACGTCGTTCGTTTTAAAGACTTTCGGCTTATAGAATACTATTGGCTTTCTATAAACCGAACTAGAGTCGAGTCCCCATTCATAAGAAATTCTTATGAATGAGGAGGGACTCTAGTTAGGTTTATAGAATGCCAATAGTATTCTATAAGCCGAAAGTCTTTAAAACGAACGACGTTCGGTTTATAGAATGCATGTAATGCTATTGCTGTTCTATAAGCCGAATGTCTTTCGGCTTATAGAACAGCAATAGCATTACATGTATTCTATAAACCGAACGTCGTTTGTTTTAAAGACTTTCGGCTTATAGAATACATGCTGCTATTGGCTTTCTATAAACCGAAAGAGTCCCCATTCATACGAATAGGTCAATTGACCTATTCGTATGAATGGGAACTCAATTTCGGTTTATAGGAAGCTAATAGCATTACATGCATTCCATAAACCGAAAGTCATTCATGTCGGTTTATGGAATGTAGTACAATGCTATTGGTATTGTAAACCGACTCTATTTCGGTTTAGAATGCCAATAGCACGAATGGACGAATGGACGAATGAACGAATGATTTTCGTTTATTAACCATTCGTTCATTCGGATTTTGTTAGTTAAAATTTTCGTTATTCGTTTTTCGGACGAATGGACGAAAATGCTATTTTCGTCCGAAAATGCATTCGTCCGAAAACGAATGCACATGTCTAATCATAAGTCCCCAGTAGCTCGCCATTTCAATGATTTACATCATGGTGTTTCGCAACTTAGGTTTTTGGCGATTGAGCATATTCCAGTCCGTACTGAGGGAATGGATAGAATTACGCTTCTTAAACGTAGAGAACTGCACTGGATATATACCCTTCAAACTCTTTTCCCTTTGGGGTTGACTTTGGGGTTGAATGAAGAAAGAGACCTTTCAGTTTTCCTTTAAATTAGTCTTTAAGTCTTGATGATTAAGGTGTCTAGTGATAAATGCAATTAATTTTTTTTTTAATTTTCTTTTTGGACCGTCTCTTTTCCACCTGCATTGTTTTTCTTGGTTGTTTAAATGTGTGTCCACCTCCAGCTGTGTTTTTTGGTAGTTTTTAATCATTTTTTACTTTTATGTTTTTATTTACAGTTTACCTTATGGATGTGCCGACCTATAAACTTTACTACACATTCTTGTAATTGGAGTTTATGTAAGGATTGTTCCCTTTTACCCTTCTGGACTCTTTGCTTGATGTTGAGAACCAGACTATCTTTACAAATTGGTTCTAGTTGTGGCTTATGAATAATTTATTACTGGTTCTACTTAAACTTAAATTGTTTAGTGTTTTTTCACATTTTACTATTTTCTTCTTTTGTGTAGTATATGTATATATATATTTTTTTTTTCTTTTTTCACTTTTTTCATTCTTATTCATTCTTTAATATTTGTCTTTTTTGTTTTTCTAGTGGTGGTATAATGTACACCAATGCTTTATTTATTTTTTACATTGTGTGATTTGATTCATGCAATTTTTTTGATGTGCAGTTTCTTTTTTGTATTATTTATCCTTGTAGCAGAAAAAATGTATTGTCTCTTTTTTTAGTCATTGATTGTTTTTTTTTTTTGCTTTTATTTTATCGTTTTTGTGAGCTTTGCTTTTTGTTTTGCTTTTTCTTTAAAGAAATTTTTTTTTCCCGTTTTCTATTTAGTTGCCTTTTATATTTAGTATTTTTTTTTATTTACAGTTGCTTTTGGTAACATAGATGGAGTTAATCAGATGATCTTCCTTCAATTATCATCTGTTTTGGAGTTTGTAAGTCTAGCCTGACGAGCACAGCTTGTATGCTCGTCTGTGCTATTAAAGTTACTTGTCGCATGACGTGACGTCATGACGCCACGCTGTGCGTCAATATGGCGGCCGCCATCGGATACACACTTTCAGTTACAATAGGATGGTAAATTAACTATGTTTCTTCATCCAATCATACGTTTTCATTATTTGTTCCCGCGATTTTTGCTCTATATAAGTACCAATCTGTTCATTGTGTATTGTGGTCCCCTTGAAAAAGGCTCTATAGCCGAAACGTTGGGTGACCTCCGTTTTTTTGTGCATAGTGTGTGCTTCTTTTTCTTTACTTTTGTATCTAGAACGATTTGTTTGCTGGTGCTATTTGTATATGTGAATATTTACTGTTGTGCTTTTGTACTAATGATGTAATTTATTACCTGGATTATATTTTTATATAGCTTTTCTCTAATAAATTGTTTGCAAACTTATGGCACTGTATGATTTATCTTATTGATTTTCGTTCTGTGTGCTCCTCCTGCCTTTTTGTGTATAAGACATTTAGAGGGTTCCTGGCAGAACACTGCAAAAGGTAACTATTAAATGTCACAAGAGTCAAACAAACAAATAATAAACTAGCTTATGCATAAATACTTTTGAAATATCTATAAAAAATAAATAAATGTTTACAGTTAAATAATGTCCAGCTAATTTTTTAATTATTGACCATCAAAATGCTAAATATGTACACAACGATCGGTCATAACATTATGACAACTGACAAGCTGGCTGAGGCAGCATGATGCTTAGAGCAATGTTCTGCTGGGAAACCTTGGGTCCTGCAATTCATGTAGATGTTACTTACCTAAGTATTGCTGCAGACCATGTCCAACCTTTCATGGAAACAGTACTCCCTGATGGCATTGGCCTCTTTCAGCATGATAATGCGCCCTGCCACAAAGCAAAAATGGTTCAGAAACACAATAGTGAGTTCAAGGTGCTGTCTTGGCCTCCAAAATCCCCAGATCTCAATCCAATCGAGCATCTGTCAGATGTGCTGGACAAACCTGTCCGATCCATGAAGGTCCATCTCGCAACTTATAGGACTTAAAGGATCTGGTCTAGTGGAGTCCATGCCTCAACGGATCAGGGCTGTTTTGGCTGCAACAGGGGACCTACACAATAATAGGTAGGTGTTCATAATGGTGTGGCTGATCGATGTATATATTAATGTGTTGTCATTGGAATAGGCAGCATACTTTTTTTTTCAAAAAAAGTATAAAAAAAAATACCCCACAGAAATATAATTAACTAATTTCTGCTTCCTCCTGGACAGTGGTTAGCCACACACAATGTAATATTGGGGGTTATCTGGAAGGAGAGCATTTTTTTTCAAGATGTTCCCAAATGTTGATAATTTTCCTAATTCTGGTTATGGTTGTTATAATTAAAAATTAATAATAATAAATTGGATGGGTTTTTCTTTTCTACATCTTTGTGATGAAAGGTCTTTTCTCTCCATTCCCCTACCCTGTACTATAGTGTAATATATCTTGATAGCCTCATATTGTTTTTAAACCAGCCTCTTTTTAAAATGATCGCCTGTTCCTCTAACGTAGAATCATCTAAGAAGTTCTGTTTGATTTGCATCAGTTGACTTTTTGGAACACCATCTAGCCATGTGGTATAATGGCAGATTTATATGCTAATAAAGCTCTTACTGACGACCTTCTTAAAGAACGTTGATTAAAAACAACAAACTTTCCAAGCATGTCATGAATGCAATTATATTCATGAAAAATAATGGTTTTATGGCCCAATTACATACTGCAAATGCAAAATGTCCTGAGTTTTAGTTTAGAGTCAATTGTCTTGTCCCATAAGTCAAGAACTTTGCATTGATCTATTAAAATCAATAAAAATGTGCTAGATAGCAACTAACTATTAGAATATTACTTGAATATAAGAAGACCCTGATTATAAGACAACCCCCCAAACTTTGGATATTGCTTTATGAAAAAAAATAAAAGCCTGAATATAAGACTACCCTATAGGAAAAAAGTTTAACTTGTATATATATTCGCATTTAAATTGCTTTTTAATATTTAATACAAATTATGATATAAAAAATGCATTTCTTGGTTTTATTTCCTTTTATGTGCCAATGATGCCTCTCTCTCCCCCTCCCCCCAGCTTTCTCTCTCTCTCTCCCCCCTTCCCCCAGTGTTGTCTCACTCTCCCCCCAGTGTTATCTCTCTCCCCCTCCCTCCCACATTGTCTCTCCCTCCCCCCAAACTTTTCTCTCTCTCCCCCTCCCTCCCCCAACCTTTTCTCTCTATCTCCCCCCTCCCTACCCCTCACCTTGTCTCTCTCCCCCACTTGTCTCTCTCTCCCCCTTCCCCCCCCCCCCCTCACCTTGTCTCTCTCTCTCTCCCTGGTGGCTAGTGGGGGTAGCCGGGGGATGCACCCTGCAGCTCTGCAGCGGACCTGGATCCCAGTCTTATAGTCTGACCTCGATTTGAGGTCAGACTATAAGACGACCTCAAATATAAGACTTGCTCTGAAAAAAACCTTATCTTATATTCGAGCAAATACGGTAAATCACAGCATGGGATATAGCAATAGCAAATTGAAATGCAACATATAAGTCACCAGGAACATATCAATGCTCTTTCTGTGATCTGTGTCTATATCATCCATAAAATAATTGCAAACATAAAATACATTTGTATCACACAAGGATTGGTCCATTTCTGCAAAATTATACCTGAACTCTAATAAAATGTCTGTCAAAAATATCAGACATTTTGAAATTGTTATGTAAAAGTCACCAACCAGAGCATGATGAGATGGATATCAGAGTGACATCTTAATATTACCTTTTCATTCTAATAAAACACAGTTGGCATAATAGTTGGTTAAACGTTGCTAATTAAAGAGATGATATTTAGAATATTTAGACTATATAGAGAATCAAACTAAATAAGAATCAAACTAAATTATGTGTGTCTTGGAAGTGTCATAATTAACAATTGCATACTTCTACTATTGAAATGAACATTATTTTCCTTAGGAAAAATGCAAGCAGTTCCATTTTTACAATAAAAGAGGAGCAAACTGTACTTTCAAGCAGGGCTCTCTACCTCATGTATTGGTCTGTACCTATTTGTCACCTCGATGCTCTGTACCAAGAGCTGCATTAACTGTTGGTGTTTGTAAGGCATCACCCAGTTTGCAGAACCATCCAAGCTGTTCCAGTGATTTCAGTATACTTTTTCTGTGCTTGCTTGCTTATTTTCTATGCTCGTTCCTGCTTTTGCTTTCCTCTCTGTCGTGCTTATTACCTATGCTTGTTCCTACCTTTGTTTTGCATACCTGTACATTGTCCATCCCTCTCTTGCTTGGCCACAGAGTGGAGCTCCCACAAAGTGGTAACCCTTCCCTTGCTCGGCCACATAGTGGTATCCCCCACAGAGGGGCATCCCTTTATAGTTTGGCCACTGAGTGGCATCCCTCTATAGCTCAGCCACATAGTGGTATCCCCCACAGGGTGGCACCCTTCCCTTGCTTGGCCACCGACTGGTCCTCCCCCAGAGTGGAACCTTCCCAATCCGGCTACAGTCCAGATCCTGCCCTGTTCCAGAGTAGCCCCTACCTGTGAGCACTCCGTGACATATGACCAGGGAATCTGTACGTGTGATAACTTCTGTTCCCTTAAAGAAGTTATCCAGCAAAGCAGTAGTGCTGGTCGCCTCATGTAATTGTAGGCTTTGTGTACTCTTATGCCCTGTATCCTGATTCCCTGTATATCTCAGCCCTGTCTCAGTACTCTGTTATACTCATGTTTCTGTTACTTTAGTTTCTGCTCTGATCCATTTCTAGCTCTGTTTTTCTATTGCTCCTTTCCAGGTTTTCTTAGTTTCCTCTTGCTTACTTCCACTATAAATGCAACCACACCCGTTTACTCTATTTGCTTCATTCAGCTCTGCAGGTATTTTCTCTGTTTGTATGTCTGTGTTTTGTTATTAGTTTGCTATTTAGTTTTAGCGTAGGGACTTGCCTTATTGTGAGGTACCTTGATGTGGTTGGCAAGCTTCATGTTATACCCATAATTAACTACCGTATTTGCTTGAATATATGACAAGGTTTTTTTCAGAGTAAATGCACTCTGAATATAATGTCTTATATTCGAGGTCATCTTATAATCTAACCTAAAATCGAGAGCTGCAGGGGGCCAAGATCCACCTCTCAAGCAGCCAGGGGATGTCTGCCCAATGCGCGCAGACATCCTCCCCTGCCACCTGGCACAACCGCCGGGACTTCTATGATGAAGCCGGGTCCTTCCGGCGGAAGTGCCGGGCAGCAGCAGAGGATGTCTGCGGGTATCGTGCAGACATCCTCCGGCTGCCTCCACTAGGCACCGGGGATATTTGGGCAGCCGGGCAATGTCTGCACGATAGCTGCCCAACACTTCCGTCTAATATGATGGACCGGCTGTCCGTCATAATGGACGGAAGTGTCGGGCAGCATGGGGAAGAGAAAGACAAGGGGAGGGATCGGGGAGAGAAAGACAAGGGGGGGAGGGGGAAGAGAAAGACAAGGGGAGGGAGGGAGGGGGAAGAGAAAGACAAGGGGAGGGAGGGAGGGGGAAGAGAAAGACAAGGGGAGGGAGGGAGGGGGGAGAGAAAGACAAGGGGAGGGAGGGAGGGGGTATAGAAAGACAAGGGGACTGAGGGAGGGAGGTGGAAGAGAAAGACAAGGGGGGAGGGAGGGAGGGGGAAGAGAAAGACAAGGGGGGAGGGAGGGAGGTGGAAGAGAAAGACAAGGGGGGGAGGGAGGGAGGGGGAAGAGAAAGACAAGGGGACGGAGGGGGAAGAGAAAGACAAGGGGAGGGAGGGGGAAGAGAAAGACATGGGGAGGGGGGAGAGAGAGACAACGTGGGAGGGGGAGAGAGATAACACTGGGGGAGAGAGAGAGGCAGCATTGGCACATAAGCGGAAATAAAAACAAGAAATGCATTTGTTTAATATCATAATTTTTATTAAATATTAAAAAGCAATTTACATGTGAATATATACAAATTAAACTTTTTTCCTATAGGGTAGTCTTATATTCAGGCTTTTAGTTTTTGTCCTAAAGGGATATCCAAATTTTGGGGGGTCGTCTTATAATCAGGGTCATCTTATATTCGAGCAAATACGGTATATCCTCACTGTTTAATCTAAGTGTTAGGTCAGTTCCTGCATGTTTGTTTGTGTGTGTGTATATATATATATATATATATATATATATATATATATATATATATATAGATATATATAGATAGATATATAGGGGAAAATTTATTCATACTTACCGTCATTTTCCTTTCCTGGTCATAGGCCATGGCAGCACAACAATGGGTAGCTCCTCCCCATCCCTAATTAGACAGGAACCAATTAAAACAAGTGCATAAGTACCCCCCTCTACCCCTCATACCCTCAGTCTTGTATTCCAGCAATATCCCAGGGCGGGATTCTTGTGCTGCCATGGCCTATGACCAGGAAAGGAAAATTACGGTAAGTATGAATACATTTTCCCCTTTTCTGGCCATAGCCATGGCAGCACAACAATGGGTAATACCCAAGCAAAACCAAGGGAGGGAATAAAAAGAAGACTCAGAAATTTTAGTAAGGCACGTGTATTAGCAAAACCAAGGTGCAAACAAAAAAAAAAACAGACACTATTTGGAAGCGGAGAGGACACTTAGGCCAAAGGCGTCCTGCCGGCCTGCTCTGACATCCAGTTGGTAATGGCGGATGAAGGTGTTCACCGAAGACCATGTAGCTGCTTTGCAGATAAGTTCCGGAGAAACTTTTGCTGCAGCAGCCCAAGAGGAAGAAAGGGACCTGGTCGAGTGAGCTCTAAGGCCGTCTGGAACTGGAACCCCTCTGGAACGGTAAGCTTGGATGATAGCGGAAACAATCCATCTGCTCAAGGCCTCTTTAGATGCTTGGCAACCTCTCCTAGCTCCACTTGGGATGATGAAGAGCTGATCTGAAGAACGCCAGCCAAGAGATCTGTCAATGTAGATTCTTAAGCACCTTACCAAGTCCAGAGGCGCAGGATCGCCTTCTGGGGGTTGATCCGCTTTTGTTAGGGCAGGGAGCACTATGTCCTCATTTACGTGAAAGGCCGTGGTTACCTTGGGGCGAAATTCAGGGATTGTACGCAGAATCACCCTGTCCCTCTGGAACACCGTAAAAGGTTCTTTCACTGATAAGGCCCTGAGTTCCGACACTCTTCTCCCTGATGCTAATGCCACCAGCAAAACGGTCTTGATAGTAAGAAGATGTGGAGAGATGGAATCCAGGGGTTCGAAAGGTGTTGACCCCATGGCTTGTAGTACCAGAGGTAGATCCCATGGGGGAACAAACGGCCTGATCGGGGGTCTGATCTTCAGTACAGCTGAAAGAAACCTGACTACATCCGAGTTAAAGGCCCATCTGTGGTCGGTGAGAGCTGACAGAGCGGAGACATGTACCTTTAAGGTGTTGTAGCTTAACCCCTTATCCAGCCCTGCTTGAAGAAATTCCAGGATGTCCTTAACCGCAGGATGTCGTATGTCGACCTGCTTAGAAGAAGCCCAGTAAGAAAAGGCATCCCAAACCCTATAGTAAGTAGAAGAAGTGGAACGCTTCCTGGCCTGTAATAGGGTATCTGTGACCGTAGCAGAGAAACCCTTCTCTAGAAGCCTTTCCCTTTCAACCTCCAAGCCTTCAGGTTGAGAGCTTCCGGGTCCGGATGTAAAATGGGCCCCTGGTGCAGGAGAGATGGAACTGCTGGTAGGTCCCAAGGAGGTTCCTGACAGAGGCTCAACAGAAGAGGAAACCAAGGCCGGCGAGGCCAGTATGGGGCGATCAGAATCATGAACACCGGCTCCTGCCGAATCCTCCTCAGTAGAGGGAATATGAGGGGCGGGTGAGGGAATGCATATCCTGTCGTGAACTCCCACCTGCATGAAAGGGCATCCCTCTCCCGGGCCTGTGGATAGTGACCTCTCGAGAAGAATACCTGTAGCTTGTTGTTGCTGCTGGAGGCCATCACATCCACCTGAGGGAGACCCCATCTCCTCACGATACCCTTGAAGACTTTGTCTGAGACCTCCATTCTCCTGGGTCCATCTCCACTCTGCTGAGGAAGTCAGCCACCGTGTTCTGTACTCCTGGTAGGTGAACTGCCACCAGCCCCGCAAGGTTCTTCTGTGCCCAGGACATTAGGGAATCATTAAACTGATCATCTCGCGGCTTCGGGTGCCCCCTTGGTGATTGATATGGGCTACCACCGTGGCGTTGTCTGTTCTCACCTTTACCCACTTGTGCTGCAAGGACTGCTGAAAGTGTTTCAGTGCTTTGAAGACCGCCAGTAGCTCCAGAACATTGGAGTGAGTCTCCTGTGTGGGAAATTCCCACTTCCCCTGAACCAGATCGTCTCGCATGTGGGCTCCCCAACCCCAGAGACTGGCATCTGTCGTAATTGTAACCCAGGGGATGACCCCCAGGGGAAACCCGGAGAACAGGGCTCTCTTGTTCATCCACCATACCAGGCTTAGATGGACCGAAGCGGGAATCTTGATGGGCTGGAGAAGACTTCTTCCTCTGTATTGGGAGAGACAATTCCTCTGGAGTGATCTCATTCTCCATTGAGCCCATCTTGTCAAGCCTATCGTTGACGACATGGAGCCCAGGAGGCTCATGACCTTTCCTGCTGCAGTAATCTTGTTCCGACGCATCTCTTTTACCTTCCTGATGATATTTAGTCCTCTTTCTCTGGAGAGCTGAACCGTCCCTAGTGCTGTGTTGAACAGAGCACCCAGATACAGCATGGACTGTGAAGGAAGAAGATGACTTTTTTCTGCATTTATCTTCCAGCCGTGCTCCTGCAGGAACTGAATGCAGATACGTCCCTGCTGACTGAGAGTGCCTCTGTCCTCTGCAAGGACCAAGATGTCGTCTAGATAATGAAAGACGGCAATGCCCCTCTTTCTTAGGTCTGCAATGAGTACCACCAGGATCTTGGAGAAAGTGCGTGGAGCCGTACTGAGTCCAAAAGGGAGTGCCCGAAACTGGAAGTGTCCACCTTCCACTGCAAATCTTAGGTATTTTTGGTGCAGCGACGCAATAGGGACATGGAAATAGGCGTCTTGTAGGTCTATAGACATCAGCCATTGCCCTGGGAAAACCGCCTTGATGATGGACTGGATCGACTCCATCTTGAACCTTCTTACGTCTAACCGCTTGTTGAGGGTGTGAAGATCCAGGATGGGTCTCCATGCTCCCGAAGATTTTCTTGTGAGAAACAGGTGGGAATAAATCCCCTGTTTCCTTTCCACCTGCGGGACTTCCACGATGACGCCTTGTTGCTGGAGGGAAGACATAAACTCCAGGAGAGCCAGTCTTTTGTCTTTGTCTCCTGGCCATTTTGTCATCAGAAAACTGTGACGAGGTGGGGCATCCTTGAACTCTAGCAGATAACCCCTGTGGATGATGTTCAGTACCCACTTGTCCTTGGTAGATGACTCCCATCTCTTTCGGAATAGAAGCAGGCGTGCTCCTACCCCTCCAGGCTGGGAGATCAACCCGTCATAATGTTCTTGGGCTCTTGTTGAAGGCAGATCCTCTGGATCTTCCTCCTCTGGTTGAAGACTGCCCCCCTCTCCAAGGCTGAGATCTTCCATACTCTCTACCTGGTCTGTAGGATTTGAAGTCCCGAAAGGAAGAGTGGTCAGAGGGTTTTTTGTACCGGAAAGATCTTCTAGGTCTGCGGTCTTGAGGCAGAAAGGCATTTTTGCCGTCCGCTGCCCTCTTAATGCATTCATCCAAGTTCTTCCCAAAGAGCATATCGCCATGGAAGGGTAGCGAACAGAGGCTATTCTTGGATGAAGCATCTGCCGACCAGGACCTCAGCCACAAAGCTCTTTTCGCTGAGACCGAAAATGCCATGCACCTGGCCACCGCCTTAACCATGTCCACTGAGGCTTCGGTAGGGAAATCCACGGCCAGCTTAATGTCCTGCAGACTGCTCATGAGGCTGGATCTGCTCCTGCCTTCTCTGATATCCTCCTCCAATTTCTCTAGCCAACTTTTCAAGGCTCTGGAGACAGAGGTAAGGGCGACCGCGGGGTGAAGGCCTGTACCAGCCGCCACATAAGCCCTGGACAGGCTAGAGTCCATCTTCCTGTCCATGGAGTCCCGTAGGGATCCTGCATTATCCACCGGCAACGTGGTGCGTTTGGCCAACGTCACCACAGCTGCATCCACTTTAGGGGCTGACGCCCAGTGGCCTGCGTCCTCCTTCTCAAAAGGACAAAGGCGGGAAATTCTACCCTGATTCGGGAGTTTTCTCCTCCGAGGTGGAAGACCTTTCCCCGTATGCCTCCTCCATAGACTCATCCGAGGAATCATATTGGAAGTAGTCAGGCGGATCCGGGTACCTGGGCCTTTTGTGGGCACCGCCTGCTTCTCTGATGCCCTGGGTTACTGCCTGTTGAATAATTTGCATAAGATCCGGGGCGGCTGCAGGAGGGCCTCCTGCTGCTTGGAGACAATCAGAGCAGAGGCGCTTCCCTTCCAGGGCCCTCTTGTCACATGCTTCACATCGAGATCACGCAGGAGACTTCCCTTTAGATGATCCGGCAGCCTTTTTCCCTTTAGAACTACATCATAAGGAAAAAACCGTGAGCCAGCACTCTTTTGTTTTAAAGAAGAAAAAGGAAAAGAGGAAAAATAAAATACATGAAGGGCTTACCCTTTAAATTCTGATAGTGACCGATTACTCCGGACTGATGAATCTGAATCCATGATATCAGAAGAAAAAAACTATAATCTGCACTGTAAAACAGGGTGAAAACCGTCCTGAACTGCTGCAAAAAAGTCAGAAATTCACTAGGCCCGAAAACCCTTTTGAATTTGGCTCCTAAATAGAAGCGATGACGTCATCGGGAAAACAGACGCATTGCGCATGCGCAACCGCACTACTGCGCATGCGCGAAAACGGCATGACGCGAAACCCGGAAATAACCTGAAATGAAGCCACAGAGACTAACCAGGACACGGAAAGCCACCCAAGCGGCGAAAACGGACACAAACAAAGGCAGGGGATACCCTAGATCACCAGGGAAGCCCTGTGTAAGAGAAAAGAAAAAATTAAATGGCCAAGAAAAACTGCCAAATGAGCAGGAAGAACAGGTAACCTAAAATTACAGCTGAAGAGGGTACCTTGCATCCACATAGTGTCTTGCCCATACCTGCTACTAGGGTCACTGCAGTCAGAGGGTAGAGGGTCCTTGTGCTTGCTATCCCTAGGGTCACTGCAAGACTTTTCCCCTGGTTACTAGGGGTTTCTCCAGGGGGACACCTTTGCGCAGGGCCGTGTACTGGAGCTTCCCAAGGAAGAGAGGCTTAACTTCTTTGAGGCCAAGAGTAAAAACTCTTTAGGTAAGCCCAAAAAAAAAAAGATGGTTCCCAGTCTGAAAAGACTAGTCTGTCCTAGGGATAGTACAGGAACAAAAAGACTGAGGGTATGAGGGGTAGAGGGGGGTACTTATGCACTTGTTTTAATTGGTTCCTGTCTAATTAGGGATGAGGAGGAGCTACCCATTGTTGTGCTGCCATGGCTATGGCCAGGAAAGATAGATATATAGATAGATATATATATATATATATATATATATATAGATAGATAGATAGATAGATAGATAGATAGATAGATAGATAGAGATATAGATATATAGATATATATAGATATTGATTTATCCTCTCTCCCTGAAACACCTGAGGATCTCAGCTCCTCTTCCCTAACCCCATGTCCAGCTTGATTCCCATTTTGAAGCATCTGAGGATCTCGGCTCCTCACTCAATCCCTTGTGTTCCTTTAGCCGTTACCCTGTCCTCTGTATGTTGTTCTGTTATATATGCACCTCTGTATATCTCCTTAGTTATGTACTTTTGTCTTATGCTTTGCCCCTTGTATGCTTTAGTTCTCCCTTTGCATCTTGCTCTACCCTGCAGCCCTGCACTCTGTATTTCTTGTTTTACTCTGCTTGGCTCATATGTTTGCTTTACCCTGCTACATCCTGCTAACCTGTTCTAGTTATACTCTATGTTTGCTACAGGATGTCTGCAGAATCACTTCAGTTACACCTAAGCATCAATGGATTGCATGGAGGAGGGAAACAGTCACCGGATGTGACACAACGTCACATCCGGCGGCAGTTTTCTTTTTTTTTTTTCGGTCGTCGCATCCAGCGGATACGGCTTGCCGGAAAAAAACGTTCACAAGCGCAATGCGCTGTGAACGCAGCAAGCAGGGGCTGGGGGCCCACGGGACAGCTGCCTTGGGTCCCCCCAGGAGTAACTGGGCCCAGGGCAGCTGACCCATTTGCCCCGCGTTAAAGACGGCCCTGCTTTAAACATGAAGCAGCATACATGTGGCTGAAGCAGGAAGGGTTTAAAATTGTCAGGAAAACTGCTAATGATGATATATGGAAGCTAGAACCCTGGAAAAATATCCCTTTATAACCTGGTTTATCAGATATATGTGCAATGTGGTAGACTCTATGGTAAGAAAACTACCCCCTTACACGGAGTTGTTTGTGGTATGTGGGCCCTAAACAATAATAACACAATATATATGTTTGTAAGACGAAAAAAGGGCTTAACTTGGGTTGCCCCAAGAGAGGGGCTGAATGGGCCACACATTAAAAAAAAAAAAAAAATGGTGAGATGTGTGTGGGAAGCGGTATTGACGTTGATGGTGGAAAGAGGGAACCCCGTTAGAGGTGTGGATCCCTAAAAATAAGGAATAACCTGTGAAGGAAAACACACATTAAAGGGCCAAAAACACCTAATACACAGTTATAAAGCAATCTCAATTATAGATTAAATAAACTGTATAGTGAGACAGAGAAAAGGTGCTCACCTGGAGGCAGCAGCAAAGAAAAAGTGTCTGAGTAGGTTTATATATGCATCCTGTGTTTTGTTTCTATTGGTTGAATCTTTACAACTCTGTTAACTCTTTTGCTGCTGGAGGTTTCAGTAAAGAAGGATTATGCAAATATGAAGGCTCCTGTCTTGCAATAAGTCAAAGTAGAATTCATTTATAATGAGAATACTTGTAAATACATCCCACATTCTAAAAGGTATCACACACATTTACCTTTTTTTAGCTTGCATTTTATTAAATGAATTGTATTTTTAGTTTTTATAAATACATTATATGATATAATTTTATCCTTACCAGATTTTAATGGATATTATTTGTAGCTGTTACAATGTTTTGAAAGGCTTAGAACATAATGCAAAACAGTATTGCATCTTCTATGATTGACATACAATTTAATTGGGTTGGCTTCCAATTCACCTTTTCATGCCACTTTTACAGATTAAGTTTGACTCAATTTAATAAATGTGTCACAGAATCACATATATATTTTCTAACATGCATTCCCACATCATACTGTTCATTAAAAAGAAACAGGCTTCAACATTCCCCAGTCATATTTTAGAGGTACAGAAGGAGAGAAATGTAATGTTACATTTCTGGAATCTATATTTTGTATTTATTTTGCTATCTTTATTGTCAGTAGATGTATAATGTCATAATGTTGAACCTACAAAAATCTGTCTGCACTTCTCAGCCTAATAAAGATGGCAACAAATGTATAAACATAATGTATATGAGAGGTCCTCCTATATAGTGGCAACACAAAGCAGTTTATACTGCTACCATAATCTGTTCCATATTTGTTGAACCTAAACCTGTTTTAGCAATTACAACATTGGTAACACTAGAAATTGGTGGTCTCTACCCTTTCTATTAAAATATATGTAGGGAGAAACATTTAAATCGCAGAGTTCAGTAAAACAGGTGCAATGAAGCACTCAGGCAAACTCTCTGATCTCAGACACAGACAATTTAAAAAATAGTGGTTACAAATCCATTTAAAAGTGAACTGACTCCCACATTTCTAAATGATGCTAATCAATAGGCAATTCTTTTCCGAAGAAGGAGTTTTTAAGGGACAGAAGATGCACCCTCTTGATGATCACCTTTTGGAAGTCTTATGGATGGGCTTTGTGATGCACAGAATTTGCTATCAATATGATACAAGTTTATGTTCACTAATGTTGGGGTATTTAAGGAAAAACATGCTAAATATGGTAATCACCAAAGAATATAAACAGGGTTTTAGTTACCTGAGACGGACATATATATCTGAGCTCTTAGAGATCATGTTTATGGAGAAGACATTTTACAGAGTTAATAACAGATGCAATAAATGTTCAAAAATAATAAGGTACTTAGATTTTAATAAAAATACAATATTATAGCAAGGTCATAGGCATCAATTTATCCGCAACAGCATTACCAAAAATATGGAGTACAGCAAGCCAAGTCTAAATACAGGATATTATCACAAGTATAGTGAGATGACATCAATCAATACTTGACACTTTTTCAAGGATCAGAAGAAATAATCCTCATCACGATGTAAATTTAAAATACAATATAACTTCTCTACATAAAAGAGGGAAATACTCCCAGCAGTAATAATATCAATAATTACCAATATTATTTAGAATATTATAAATATATAAAAGAATAAATAATGTAACACAAAAACAGGCTAATCACTGGTAAGTATACCACATTATAGAACACAACTAATTAAGTAGTGGTCTCGTTTTGATTAAAACTCAATCGAATGGAAAATATTTTATTCAAGAAAGTTATGCAAAAAACAGGTATGCTACAAGAAATATATATTTTCTTGGTATCAATATCATTGAATGGCTGCAGTTTGATATTAAGCAATTCAATATATGTTTGTAAAGGGCAAGGCAGAGTTGTGAAGGCCCAGGGGCACAGAATAAAAGCTCACGCAGGTCAAAAAATGTGCAGCGCAATAGTAACAGCAGACAAATATCCAAACGAGGGGAGGAATGAATGAAAATCTGAGGAATGTACAAACGGATCATTCATTTGTACTCCGTAAATTAGATTTTGGAACAAAGGACTCAATAAGGTGCTTATTATTCTGCCTCACTGAATGATATAAGTAATTTTTTTCAGGACCTTACTGTCAAAAAATATTTATGACCAAAAGTAATGACAGTGAGGTTAATGAAAATAAGAAAATGTTGATCAAGTTGTTGATATTGATACTAAAGAGCCAGAACTTTTGATCTTCTCTGAGATGTGTGATGAGGTTCTTCCAGTGGAGAGAAATCAATGGGTAACTTACACTAAATCAAATAAACCCTCTACCTTTACCCACTAAAATCATAAGAAAAAAGTTTGAAAATACATTCCAACAATTAGTGGAGAAGGACCTAGAAAAACTACTACCAAATGTAACTGTAATAAGAATTTAAAACTCTTGTAAAAATCAGATGAGTTTCAAATCTTGAATGTGTATGTCCCTGCAACATCTTACCATGTCCTCAAGGTAGATAAGTCTCTCACAAACCCCTAAGAGAGAGTTCCCTATTGGTTATAAGCATCGCCAGCCACTCAAAGGATACATGAAAGTTACCAAACAACTGTTAAATTGTGTGGACAAACTAGAATGGAAAGATCAATGTTCATGAGCTACAATGGATATATCACCTTTGTACTCTAGCATCCTGCACACTTTGGGGGTAGAAACTTTATGCTTAATGTTGAACATATTTGTTTGTTATATAAGACATTGCATTTCTTCTTTGCCATAAATATTTATGTTTTGGCAAGTCATTTTTATCTCCAAATATGTGGCACCATCATGAGTGCAAAGTTGGCACCATCATGTGCAAACTTATTCATGGCAAAATGGAAATGTGCAGTGAATTTAGAGATACCCCTTTAGGAGTTGCATTTACTGGTACATAGATGAATTGCTATTTCTTTGAGGCATTTACTGATTATGTCAATAACAATAACATGAATGTGAAATTTACCACTAATTATCAGCCGACCAGTATTTGCTTCCTTGATCTTAAACTAACAGGTGCTGTAGATGTAGTGGATGCATTATAACAGAGGGGTTTAGAAAAAAAAAAAGCGGGAAATACCCTGCTGCATAGTGAGAGCTGCCATCCGGGCAACACTTTTCAAAGTGCGCCAGGTGAAGAATTCATCAGATTATGCAGGAATTGTTCCTCTGAGTTAGCCTTTGAGGAACATTCATTGTTTAAGGATAGACTGCAGAGAAGGCATTACCCACAGAAGGCCATAAACAAAGGTTGGAAAATAGCATGTACCGTAATAAAAACATGAACTTCTTACTTAGGGATAAATAGAGACACTGTACAGGGAATAGTATAAATCATATAGGTATAGAACTGACTATAGTTGTCAATACAAGCCGATTACAACATTGTTAGAAAAAACTCAGCAATATTAAGACTTGACCAAATTTATGAACAAATACTATCCTCTGCCATACAATGTGTAGCCAGAAAAAGGTAAAACTAAAAATGTCAAACTCTCTGAGAGCTTTTATGAAGATAGAACAAAGGATGAAAAGAGATCTAATAAGAAGTGGCTTAGTAGCATGCACAAGTATGGGAGGTAGATGTTTGTGCTGCAACTACGTGAAGCAGGGAAAGGACTTTTTGTCTACATTCACAGATGAAACATATAGCATAGATCAGTTTCTTAATTATAACACATCATATGTGGTGTACCTCATCACTTGTATTAACTGACATTGGACAGAAAATGATAAGACCCTTAAAAGAAGAGGGAACACAATGAGGGGACACGTCAATGGTATAACCACTGATGACCAATCATCAACAGTAAGCATAGAAAAAAATAAAAAATCTAAAGGAGTGTGTTAGATAAAAGATATATATTTTGGATTGTTAAATTAAATACCCGGCACCCACAAGGGATTAACTAGGAGTAGGATCCGAATATTTAGACATAAGTAATGTCACAATAAAAATCATATGATCAGAAGAGTTAGCCTTATTGTGATTGTAATACATATTGTTTTATCTGTATTAAAATAGGCTAGATAAGTTGTGGGATGCAATATTTTCTTCTCTATTTTCTCCACTGGGGAGGGGGATTGTTATCAGCCCTTCAGTTATGCCCATCTCTACATCTACCCAGTAATATCATAAAACAATGAAATGGCATTTGTTGTCATATAAGAAGTTATTGTACACAAAAGGGTGAGTGGGAGTTATAATATGAGGTAATACGTTTCTTTACAATTACTCACAATGCTCTGACAGATAAATGGATGTATACCAACACATATAATAAGAAAACTATAGATATTAATGCCTTGTCATAAGCTTTATTTAATGAGAGTGACATGTTTTTTTTTGCTGCACGTTTTGCACTTTTGCCTGTTTTGTATATTTTCCTGTTATTTACTATATTAGTTGATGATCATGCATAAATAAAACTATTTGTTTACATATATGTTTATTGTCATGTGATAGTATCCATTGCACAGTGTATATTTCTTTTTATGTATATTATATATTGTGATTTGTGTGCACTTACCACTTTACATTATAGAGCACTATGGGAAGAATAGAATCCTTTACATAATACCTCATTTCATTTCAGGTACACCTGTATCAGCATACCTGTGCTTATAAACAAAGGGGATGGGTATGCTACTAATGATATCGACTTTAGGAATACAAATATATGAATAAAGTAGATCCCAACTGCCCATACATTCTTGGTTATGTGGTTCAATCTAGTCTAATCCGAGAAAGTTTGGTTATACCCAAAAAAAGGTACTTTATTTTATGTCACATTTGCTTTCCAGTATTCCTTTATTGGTCAGCACAAACTCAAACGCTCCAGTATTTAAAATAACATTTCCAAGTTGAGTAAAAACAAATCTCAATATATATTACCATGAGAAGTTAGTTGAAACTCAATAGCAACTTGTCAGAACTAAGTTACTTCTGAGTACAGCAAGCCACTGATCTCTTAAAGATTAAGATTGAATCGGCTGGGATGGCCATGCCACGTTACTGCTAGTGAATGCTGTTAGATCAGTGATGGTTGGCACCATAGTTGTTTAGATACTATGTTTCCCATGATGCTCATTCAGTGTAAGGGCTAAACCAGCGTACCTTGATAATTATGGCTGACTGGGCATCAAAGGAAATATAATTCCCTAACATCTGCAGTGCCAAGGTTACCCAATACTGCTCTAGCTCCCAGAGGCTATTGTAGAACCACTATGAAATTTAGCAATGCATATAACTCTTTCCAGGCCAGTATACATACACATACACTTTTCTTTAATAAATGATTACATATGCCATGTACAATTATCATTAAAAATAAGAGAACAAGCTAAAACACAGATGATTCTAAATGCTTTGTAATAAATCAGTATAATGTGAATCTACTCTGTTTAATGCATCAGTTAAATTAAATTTCCTATCATTATGTTAGATTTGAATATGCAAATCAATTGGACATTACTACAAAGGTTGATTATGAAGCATACACTCTTTGTTTCTCTTTGGATGAGATTGTTTAAATGACTCCTATAGTGAAGATTAACTCAATTTAAATAATTCACAGTTTAATGCCACATTTTGTCAGAGTTATAATTATTTTGACTGACATCTGAAAAATATGTTTAGTGAATAAAGTTAATTGAATTTGCACATGGTTTATAATTCCAATTTTTTTAAAATCAGTGATGTTTAAGGTAACAGGCTTATGTGACAAGAATTCTAAATGCCAAATCAAGAACAAGCTGTCCTCTGCAAACATACACTTGTGTGTAAATGGAGAGGAGAAGAAGAACGTTTGATTGAAGATTGTGGTGTTTACACTTCTGAAGTCTAAAATAAGCAATACTGTTCTCTCACCAAGTGTTCACCTTGAGTTTCATATATATCAGATCACAATACGTGTCCATTCTGACAGTGCCTCACTCCCTCTTCTTGTCACGTGTGGTATACCCCAAGGCTTAATGCTCAGCCCCTGTTCAAATTATTCAAAAATGATCTGCCTAACATTTGCAAAGCCTCAACGGTATACATTTACGCAGATGACACACTAAGCTACGCTAGCAAACAAAATCTACCACAACTTCAAGTTTTGCTCCAAGACCAGTTCACAGAAGTAGAAAAGTGGATCACAGATAACAAACTTGTCCTAAACACCGACAAAACTAATTAAATGTTCATCTCACCTCATATCACCTCACATCAACTCACCTCAACCATTCAGTGTATAGCCCACCAATGTATAGATAAGAAGAATCAAACCAAAAACTTCCCAACACAGAACTATGGAAAATGCACAGAAGCTGTCAAGATAGCACAGTTTTGTAAATGCCCTGACTGCAGAGTCAGTTCAAACCTCAAGGCAAGACATGTAACACAGCAAAGTTGTCTTAGCCATTCATCTTTGTAAAACAAAGCATGAGTAATATTTAAAATTTGGAACAAATATGTAGATGTTCTAAATTCCACCCTTGAATGTTTAGATATAAACAAATAAAGCATGTGTGTAAAATGCAAGTTATTTCATTACACTTACTACAAAAACATTTTTTGGAAACCTCAAAAATGCACAAGCAATGATGGCAGGCTATGGAATATACATTTTAAACTGAATATCCCAAACATGAATATGCCAGATGTTAATCTAATCTGATTACACAGATTTATGATTGTGGAATATAAAGCATTGTTACTCGCATAATAAAATAAACAAAATCGTTGGAATCTACCTTTTCAAATGGATAAAATGTGCAAATTGTCCTTGAAATCTACTCTTCAGGCAGATAAACTTATCTAGAAGAACATGTATTTCAGAATTAGTTGATTTCATTCTTATTGTATTTGCACTCGAGTGTGAATTTTTGTTCACAAATGAATGCTCAATGAATTGTGTTAAATGTGGGTTTAGCTTGACACATGGAGAGGAGGTGATGTTTAGTAAAGAACAAAGCCTCTACTTTTTTGCATTTGAATTATTTGAATTATTTAACCTCCACTTATCTTATGTGTTTGTTCCAGTGTCACGTACACCAGATGCTAGTTTTCACCTCTTCAGGTTTTTCAAAGCTATTAATCAGCCGCTACTATTTCCCATTAGGAACACAGAAGTTCCCAATTAGGCTTCAATTAGATTGAAATATAATGCTAATCCTCCATCACTTCAGTTGTCTTTGTCATAATTAAAGCATAACATTATGAATAATGGTTCGTACAATGATATAGAGTGGCCTTTAGTTTAATTCAACTATTGGTTTCCTTGTGGAATCTAGAGAAATTAAATAAATACATTTTCAAATCAACCATGAATTCAACATTATAATACAAATTATTTATTTAGTAAGTAGGAAAATAAAAAACCACTTATAATTTGATAATAATTATACTCAAATTACCATGCCGTTCAATAAAAAAAAAGTGATACCAAGGCATTAAGAAACCTAAAAGACAGTTCACATTGTAATAAAGTGGGAACAAATGTTCTTAAAGAGACTTTATCAGTCCTATTGTATAATATGCTATATTTGCTCGAATATAAGAAGACCCTTATTATATGACGACCCGCCAAACTTTGGATATTCCTTTAGGAAAATAACTAAAAGCCTGAATATAAGACTACCCTATAGGAAAAAAGTTTAACTTGTATATATTCACATGTAAATTGCTTTTTCATATTTAATAAAAATTATGGTATAAAAAATTAATTTCTGGTTTTTATTTCCTTTTATGTGCCAATGCTGCCCCTATCCCCCCAGACTTGCCCAATGCTCCCTCTCCCCCCCCCCCAGACTTGCCCAATTCTGAGTCTCTCCCCCCCCAAAGCTGCCTCTCTCCCCCTCCCTCCAACGTTGCCTCTATCCCCCTCCCTCCTTTCCCCAATGTTGCCTCTCCCCCACATACATTGCCTCTCTCCCCCTATGTTGCCTCTGTCCCCTCCCTCCTCCCAATGTTGTCTCTCTCCCCCTCCCTCCCTTCCCCCTCCCCGAATGTTGTCTCTCTTCCCCTCCCTCCTTCCCCCAATGTTGCCTCTCTCCCCCCTACATTGCCTCTCTCCCCCTATGTTGTCTCTCTCCCCCTCCCTCCTCCCAATGTTGTCTCTCTCCCACTCCCTCCCCCCAGTGTTGTCTCTCTCCCCTTCGCTCTCCCCAACATTGTCTCTCTCTCCCCCTCCCTCACTCCCATCAATGTTGTCTCTCTCTTCCCCCCTCTCCCTGGTGGCTAGTGAGGGCAGCTGGAAAACAAGAAAATGTGAGGTCTATGATCCCAGAATATCTACACATGGTTCTAATGCACCACAGGCCACAAGGACATGTATGGTGTTCAATCCCATAATGTTTGGGCACTGGTCCAGCCCTTTAATGGGGCAGACTGGGGAAGCTGCCCCAGGAAGCACCCTGGCAGAGGCAGCACTTTACTGCTCCATGCAGCAGTCTTTATATTTTTTTTTTCCTGATCGGCTGAGAGTTCAGAAGCCTCCCATGATTGGCTTAGTCCCTAATTCACACAAGGAGCTCAAATCAAAGATGCCTGGACCAGGTAACTTAAACAATTAGCTAATGTGTGTGTGTGTGTCAGTGTGAGTGTGTGTGTGTGTATGTCAGTGTGAGTGAGTGTGTGTGTGTGTGTATGTGTGAGTGATAGACTGTCTATGTATATGTGTGACTGAGTGTATGGATAAAGGGTTAAACTCCTGCCTATATCTATCTAGGCACCCAAGGTGTTAACTCATCTGACACTGCCTACATCTGTCTAGCCACCCATGGGGTTAACTCCTCTGACACTGCCCATATCTGTATAACCACTCAAGGGGTTAACTCAGCTCATACTGCCTATAGCTGTCTAGCCATCCAATAGTGTTAACTCATCTGACACTGCCTATATATGTCAAGCAATCCAGGGGTTAACTCAACTGAGACTTACTATATCTATGTGGAGTTTGTTTTGGGTCACTGGTCACATTATGTTTTAGGTGGGTTTTTTTTTACCATGACTCTCTTTTCACGTTATGGGTGAGCTCTTTTAAAAAATATTTTATTATTTCTTTTTTTTCTCTCTCCTCTTTTAGTAAAAACTCAGAAGAAATAAGCTGCCGGGGTTACCAGTTGCCAAAAGGATTGGCAAAAGAGATCACAGAATATGGAGAAATATATCTGTGGCTGTACACGACTGACTATGGGAGACAGTCGTGTACAAAAGTATGTTCGTGTTTATATGTTTAATGTTTGTTCATGGATCTTGATGGCGGGGGGTGCGGTTGGGGGGTGGGGGTTCAGGGGGGGGGGGGGCAAATGGATGAAAATTAAAAGGCATTAAGATGCTCAGATTTGCCACTATAAATACCCGGGGACTGAATTCAGCCCAAAAAAGATCAATCCTATTTAATCGGTTGTACCAAGAAAAGATTAGTGTCTGCTTCCTCCAGGAAACCCACTGGAAGAGGTCAGACAATGCTATAATAAAAAAATCACAGGTTCCCCCTTTCCATAGTGGCCTTAATGAGGAACAAGAAAAAAAGAAGTGTAGCAATTATTTTCTCAAAAGAATTGGAGACAAAAATAAAATACGAAGAACTAGATCCGGAAGGGAGATATATTATAGTAGTAATTGAAATTAACGACAAAATGTATACATTAATAAATATCTACGCACCAAATAGCAATCCGTGCGGCTTTTTGTCATGGCTCCTAAAAAAAAAATGAAGGTTAAACAGGGGCTCATGATTTGGATGGGTGACTTGAATTGTGTACTGGACCCGACCCTAGATAAAATGTCTACACGGAAAAATGGAATTAACAAGAATATAATTTACCAAGCCCAAAAACTAAGAGCATTGATGGCCAAGTATGGTCTCCTAGATATATTGAGAATTTTTCACACCGCTGAAAGAGACTATACTTGCTTCTCAAAATCGCATTGTGCATATTCACGCATTGACCTCATTATAGGGGAATCTAATCTTGCAGCACTGATTAAAAAAGTCAATATCCTAGATGTAACTTGGTCAGACCATAATATGGTAATCATGGAACTTAAAGACAAGAAAGAAAATCTTAGGACAGACTGGAGATTAAATAACCTTTTATTAAAAAAGAAAGAGGACATAGATTATATAAAAAAAAATACTCAACTGTACTTCCAAGAAAATGATGGACAAGGGACAACCATTGCTAATTTATGGTGTACATATAAAGCAGTAATTCGGGGGGCATTTTATTTATGAGATTGGGAGCCTGGGTTAAGAAAAAACAAGGAGCAAGCCTCACAGATCTATATATTGAACTCCATAAATTAAATAAAGAAAACAAACTTGCACCTTCCAGAGAGTTGTCAGAGAACATTTCAAGGATAAACCACAGGATTAACATTCACTTATATGATGAAACCAATAGAGCAATGAGTAAAATGAAAACCAAATACTACTATTTGGGGAATCGGGCTAATAAATTGATGTCAGACCAGCTTAAGGATAAAAGAATAAAGAACAGGATATCGAAAATTGTATATAAAAATAAAGTCCTAATGGCACCTGGGGAAATTGGACAGGCATTTAACAAATTCTATAGTACCCTGTCCAACCTCCCAAAAGAAGCAACATCAGAGGAGATAGACACATACTTTCAAGGTAAAATTCTACCAAAAATATCAGTGGAAACCATGAATAGGCTTAATAAAAATATTACAATCAAAGAGATCCATGAAAGAATAGATGACCTAAAAATAAAAAAAAAACCAGGACCTGATGGGTTTGACGCTAAGTTCTATAAAACTTTAAAAAACGAGATATCACCCTATTTAGTAAGACTATTTAATGAAGGAATGTCCAGAGGGACCCTCCCAGCAGAGATATTAAAGGGCAACATTATACCACTTTTAAAACCGGGGAAAACCCCAGAAGAAATTGCCAGTTATAGGCCAATATCTCTCTTAAATATAGATGCTAAACTATATGCGGGGATATTGGCAAATAGGTTAAAACCGGTATTACCGGGATTGGTCCATCAGGACCAAGCAGGATTTGTAACGGGACGAACATCGTCGAGCCACATAAGAACACTTGTGGACCTATCTGAGGAAGTGGGACAAACGGGCACTCCACAGCTGGCCCTGTCACTAGACACAGAAAAGGCGTTCGACAGGGTCAGCTGGGGATATATGTCCAGGGCATTACTGGCATATGGACTTAAGGGGAGAATACATCAGGCCATAATGGCCTTATACAAGGAACACCAGGGAAGGATAGTAGGATCAGGGATAAGATCAGAATGGTTCAACTTGGGTAATGGTACCCGGCAGGGTTGCCCTCTTTCACCCATGTTATACATTATAGCCCTAGAACCACTAGCGATAGATATAAGAGACTGTGCAGAAGTAGTAGGTGGTGGAGAGGGAGGAAATAAAAAAATATTATTATTTGCTGATGATATCCTGTTGATTATTCAAGATCCTGTGAACTCAATGAAACAAATCATGACCCTGATAAATCGATATAGTCACCTCTCAAACTATAAGTTAAATATGTCAAAGTCAACAGCATTAGCAATATCGCTTGATGCAATACAAAAAACTGAATTGACGAAATATGGGTACACATGGGCAGCAGAGAGCTTTCCATACTTAGGAATCAAGATTTCCAGGGACCCTGAAATGTGGACGCAGATAAATATCCTCCCCCTTATCCAAGAAATGAATGCATCATTTAGGAGATGGAGGGGTATGTTTATTTTATGGCTGGGTAGATCAAATGCGATAAAAGCATACGTTCTTCCACGTTTCTTATATGTATTTTGAATATTACCATTACCAATCCCTAAGAGCTGGCTAGAACTTATTCAATATTCCTTCAATAAATTTATATGGGCACAAAAACGCCCAAGAATATCACAACAAATACTAGCAAAGAAAAAGAAATTGGGAGGCATAGGGCTCCCAATAATACAGGACTATGCACAAGCGGCCACGTTAGCACAAGTATTAGTCACATTAAATCCCACAGCGATAAAGGAAACTTGGTACAACTTAGAAATGGAGAAAAATTAATTATATGGAGACCTACTTACCTATTTCTGGTCCACGGAATCACAAAAAATAGAGATGGGGAATATAACACTAACTCACCAAGTAAATAATTGGAAGAAGATTTAAAAACAAATAGGCTACATAGAAACATAGAAACATAGAATGTGTCGGCAGATAAGAACCATTCGGTCCATCTAGTCTGCCCAATTTTTTTGGAGTACTTTTATTAGTCCCCCGTTCCCGGTCTTATAGCTAGAATAGCCTTGTGTCTATCCCACGCATGCTTAAAATCCTTGACTGTGTTTACCTCTACCACTTCTGCTGGCAGGCTATTCCATACATCCACTACCCTCTCAGTAAAGTAATACTTCCTGATATTACTTTTAAATCGTTGCCCCTCTAATTTAAGACTATGTCCTCTAGTTATGGTAGTTTTTCTTCTTTTAAATATACTCTCTTCCTTTACTGTGTTGATTCCCTTTATGTATTTAAATGTTTCTATCATATCCCCCCTGTTACGTCTTTCCTCCAAGCTATACATGTTAAGATGCTTTTACCTTTCCTGGTAAGTTTTATCCTTCAACCCATGAACCAGTTTAGTTAGTTTAGATAAAATCCCACCGCACTTAACTCTAGCGATTGTTGAGAACCTAAACCCAAATCTAGATTTAAAGGAGTGGAAAATAAGAGGAATTCATGAAATAAACAATATTATGGAAAAGGGTAAGATTAAATTGTTTAAATCCCTCCAGAATGAATTCAAACTACCAGAAAGAGAATGTTTTAATTATCTAAGAGTGAGAAGTTTCCTCCTAAAAACATTAATTAAACAACCAATAACTAAGGCACAAAAAATGTTCCATGAAATACTAGAAAAAAAAGATTATAAAAACTTGATCACGAGATCCCTGACCTTCATATAAAAATTAGAAAGAGCATACGTTCCAAAAGCAGTAAAAAAATGGGAAAAATAATTAAATATACAAATAGACATAAATGAATGGAATGGGACATTGAATTACACTTATAAAATCATCCATTGTTTAAATTTAAATGAACTCCAAGTTAAATGAATGTATAGGTGAATCCAATTATATGGCAAAAAGTAAAAGCAAATTTGATCCAACAATGCCTTATGGAGAGGGGTATTGTGACACAATTCAACTGGAACCATAGAAAATATAAACAATGGGACAATTGGGTTAACACACTTATGGAAGGTGAATGGGATTAGATAGGTAAAGTAACTTACGGGAAAACAGGGGAAAGAGTGAAAAGAGATATTCTGGCCTATGGAATCTGCTCCTAGCCCCCCCCCTCCCCCCTCCCCCCACGGGACCCAGAAGAGGGATCAGGGAGCCCATACCAAGGTGGGGGGTGCCCCCGCCGCGCCACGCTATGTAAGATCCATGTGAGTTTGTCTGTCCTCCTGTGAGAATCGGGGAAATATGGTTAGAGGGGAGAGAGAAACAAGGAAAAGGAAAGAAAAGTCTCACAGGTATCTTGTCGTGTCCGATATGTTTGTCTGGTCCTGTCATAAGTAATTTGTCTTCCGAGGAGAAGGCCCCCTGGGTCCAAACTCTAGTTACCCAGAGACTTCCCCCGGTATATATATGTATAGTAGCTTAAATTTAAATTTATACGTAGCAAATAAAATTTATCAAAAGAAGCATGATATATAAGACACAATGATGTTTATTCCATAAACAAAATACAGTAAAAAAGATCAAAACTGAGTGTCAAAAAAAAAAAAGGAAGAAAAAAAAAATATATATATATTTTATTCTAAATATGAGAAGTGCTTGAATGTTTTGTGCCGGCCCTGTTTGCGCATGGTATTTGCACAATTTCAGCATACTTTTTCTAGATAACAAGTATCTTAAAATTAGATTTTGTCAAATTATGGAATATATAATTCCATTAAAATTACTCTCTCTGTATGTGTTAATAATATAAAAATTGGATAGAGAAAAACATATTTTCTGTCCTACATTTCTGTGCCTAACCAAGCCTGTCAGGCCAAAACAATAAATGGAAGATCATATTGAACTCACATATATTTCTAAGTAAACTCATTTTCATTGATTAGTGCACAGTCCCCATATGCCTATGTGTGTGATCTTAGGTATACAGGTTTCCTTTTGTGTATTAGGTGCCAGGAGTCAAATAAAACAGAGAGTGTAATTCTGATTGCAAATGGAAATTAAACTTTGTTTAACGCTTGCTTCCTTAACCCCTTAACGCATATGGACGTATATATACGTCCTGAAAAGCATGGTCCTTAAGGACCATGAGGACGTATATATACGTCCTCCGTTTTCATGTAGTGTTGCGCTCCTTAGCGCAACACTACATGTCTGTAGCTACTCTCAGACCCCTACCCCCCCCCCCCCCGCGCGCGCATACGATCGCATACGATCACCGCGAATGTGATCGTATGCGCGTTAACACACATAGGCAGTGAAAGCTGATCACTGCCTATGTGTGTAAAGTGTTGCAATGATGCCTCAATAGAGGCATCATGCAACACCTTCTGTGCCCCCCTGGGCACCGCGATCACCCGGTGATCATGGGTGTGTGCTGTATTGTAGGAGCATGCCCGTCGCTCTGAAACCGCTACTTGAATGCCCCTACAGGTAGTTTAGTATATTACAGTTAAAAATAGAAAATTAATTAAATAAATAAATGGAAAAAGTTAACCCTAGATCTACTGAACCTAGATCTAGGGTTAGGGTCATAAATTAGGGTTAAAGGGGGGTTCGGATGATTACAAGGGTTAGATTAAGGGGTGGGGGTAGATTTAGGGTTAGGGTAAATTTAGAGTTGGGGTAAATTTAGGGTTGGGGTAAAAAAGTCACTGTAGAAGAAAATGGTTAGAAAACAAAAAAAACACTAATATTGTTTATTGCCCTATTACTTGAAATAGAACATAGACAAACAAGGAAACATTGGTATTAATAAACTCAGGACAAATATTAGAAATATATAGACGGGGTCTTTTTTTACCATTTGTAATTGTGTAAAAAAAATTAGGTCAAAGTTAGAAGAAGTGTGTTTTATGTCATATTTTCATCATATTTTATATTTTTTTAATAGTAAATTATATCATATGATGAAAATAATAGTATCAAATGAAAGCCCTATCTGTCCTTTAAAAAATGATATATAATTTGTGTGGGTGGACTGAACACAAAGAAAGAAATTCACAGTTTAGTAAACGTATGACAAAAATAATGGAATTCTGGTCTTCAAGGCACATCAAATGCAACATAGCACTTGGTCACTAAGGGGTTAAAGGAAGGAGGATAAAATGGTGTGTACCATCAAAAGAGCACGCCAGTTCATCCTCATACTAGGGGCAACTAACTTTTCACTTGTGCTTCTATATTAGAAGCACAAGTGGAAAAAAAAGTTTAGTGTCCCTTTAAGGTTAGAAAACCTTGTAAAAGGGCTTCTGTAGGTGGTTAGAGGAGAAGAGAGATCTTCGGGAGTCAGTGTATACTACTTAGAGCTGCTGATAGATGGTGAAGATTACATACTTTAGGTTGTCTCTAAATCAGCCAAAGGACTTAGAAATATTCAATGCCATAGACTTCAATAGACTAAAATAAGTTCAAAATCAGTAATTACTAATTAGCTTTGTTTGAGGTAATTGAATCAGGCTTATCAAGTGCAGTAAAGTAAATCTCATACCCTGATATCCAACCCTCTCAGCCATCACTGCATACGTTCACAAAATCAAGCATATGACATTTATTCCATTCACATCCTTCCAAACATTTGAACCTGCCATGGTGAAAGGGCAGGGGGCATGTCACAACTGCATAGGTTGTTGCTCTGGTAGTTAGATGGAAACCAACATCACATGCATAGCTACATTTTCAACCAGCATATGCCCAAAAGTATTAGAGAGTGAATCGATGACCAAAGAAAATGGGTTATGAATGGGTTATTTTGTCAGTAGTTCTGTAAGTAAATGGGGCTGTTTATTTTTTTGTTTTTTTAATTAAGAAAAAAAGTGAGAACATATAGCAGGCAAACTAATGGGTGAGATTACCATTATCAGTTGAAAGAACACGTATTGTAATTAGCTTGATTGCATTTTACCAGTGTCTATAATTTGCAGAGTGATAATATAACAACTGCTAAAGTTGTACAAGATTTAGTAAAGGATTTGTTCCAAAAATAATACAACTAGAAATAAGTATAGGAGGTTTTATCTCAGTTCACCCTTTGAAACATTTACATTAGAAAACGTATTATAAATGATATAATGCTGAGGGGAATAGATTCATTTATATTGTAAGTTCAGCAATATATTTTTAGATTTATTGAATCTTTACAAAAGAATTGTGTTAATGAGGAAACGGAGATATATAGTGTACTTTGCTACTTTGCCAGTCATTTACTTAGAGGGTGGTGGATACATGGAATAAATTGCAGATGCTATTCCAGTGAATAGTTTTAACATGTGTGGAATAAGCATATGGTAATCCTAAACATAAGATAATGTCAAGAATCCAATAAGGTATGAAAAATTAATTGAAGGTAGAATTATGGGCAGGAATTATCAGTCTATAATTTTAATGCTAGGTGTATTTTAACAGTGAGAGACAGAATAACAAAACAAAAAAAAAACAGAAAAACACATGTCAAAAACAACATGTTAAAAAGGGAGTAAACACAATAATCACTAAAAGTAGAGAATACCTTGATGAGTTCAACTTTGACTTTGAGACTAAGTCAAATTCAAGGTATTCACTAAAGAAAACTTGGCATCCAAGTTGACCCCAGCTTGACACATGCAATTAAAGTCAACCTCCCATCTCGCCTTCAAGTTTCATTGAAAGCAAAAAAATTGGTATTCAGTCAAAATCTAGTTGTCAAATTGAGTTTGACTTTAGAAAAAAAAATATAACTTCTCTCAAAACCCTTTAATTTTTCCCCACATGGTAGCCCCCCAATGTGATGACAGGCCACAGTAATGAATTGTACAATTATAAAACAATAATAAAAAAATAAAAATATATACATATTGTATGTATGTATATACATACATGCATGCATACACACACACACACACACACACACACAAAGACAGTTGACAAGCCTATTTATACACACAGGCATCTATTTTTCTACATAAAAAGTTGTAAAGGTTCATTTTAACTTATATAAATGTTTTAATATTATATGCAACTATTTTCATATGTAATAAAAATGTTATTTAAAAATTGCATTTCTTGTTTTCATTCCCTTCCTCTGCACCCACATTGCACCTAAATGACTTAACACAGCACCATACAGTACCCTCTAGACATGTGCATTCGTTTTCGGACGAATGCATTTTCGTCCGAAAATAGCATTTTCGTCCATTCGTCCGAAAAACGAAGAACGAAAATGCTAAGCTAACGAAAGCCGAATGAACGAATGGTTAATAAACGAAAATCATTCGTTCATTCGTCCATTCGTAGTACTATTGCATTCTATAAGCCGAAATAGAGTCGGTTTATAGAATACAATAGCATTTAACTATACGGAGACAGAGTCTCCATTCATAAAATTATGAATGGAGACTTTGTCTCCGTATAGTTAAAAGCCGACAGCCTATAAACCGAACGTTCTATAAACCGAATGTTCGGTTTATAGAATAGCCATAGGATTACATGTATTACATAGTCTCCATTCATATGAATGGAGACTCTGTCTCCGTATAGTTAAATGCCCACAGCCTATAAACCGAAAGTCGTTCGGTTTATAGGCTGTCGGCTTTTAACTATACGGAGACAAAGTCTCCATTCATAATTTATGAATGGAGACTCTGTCTCCGTATAGTTAAAAGCCGACAGCCTATAAACCGAACGACTTTCGGTTTATAGACTTTCGGCTTACGGAATACATGTAATCCTATGGCTATTCTATAAACCGAAAGTTCGGTTTATAGAATAGCCATAGGATTACATGTATTCCATAAGCCGAAAGTCTATAAACCGAAAGTCGTTCGGTTTATAGACTTTCGGCTTATAGAAAACATGTAGTACTATTGCCTTTCTATGAACCGAACGAGAGCCCCATTCATAAGAATTTCTTATGAATGGGGCTCTCGTTCGGTTTATAGAAAGCCAATAGTATTACATTGTATTTCTATAAAACGAACAAATTAAAATTAACGAAACGAAAATAATGAACGAATTTAGTCTGAAACGAATGCAGTAATGAACGAAATTCGTTTTAGACTAAATAAATAACATTTTCGTCCAAATGGACGAAAACTAAACGAAAATGTTAGTTTTGCACATGTCTAGTACCCTCAGCACTTTCCATGCACCTAAATTGCACCCACAGACCTTGCCATGCACCTAAATTGCACCCACACACCTTGCCTTGCACTCATATTGCATCCACACAATTTGGCATGTCACAGTGTCAATATTCCCAACACAGCATACCACAGTGTCACTTTGCCCCACAGAACTGTCCCTGTAGCAGGGGCGTCACTAGGGTTGGTGTCACCCGGTGCGGAAACTCATGGTGTCACGCCTCTGGATTTCCTCCAATACAATGCCAAACAGATTCCTTAGTAATGCCAGTTAGATGGCCTATTAACTATGCCACACATAGAAGCATCATAAATTAGGCCACACACAGGAGCCCCATAAATTATGCCACACCAGAGCCCCATAAATTATGCCACACCACAGCCCCATAAATTATGCCACACCAGAGCCCCATAAAATATGCCACACCAGAGCCCCACTATTTATGCCTCACCTCTGCCCAATTAACTATGCCACACAAAAGAGTCCCTTAATTATGCCACACATGGGGCTCGATAAATATGCCACACACAAGCGCCCCATAATTATGCACACATGGAACCACCAATAATTATGCAACACACAGGAGCCCCACGAGGTGACAATTGTACAATTATAGATACCAGGAATATTTTGCCACTCAGAGCCCAGTAATATTGTGCCAGTCAGATACCAGTAATATTGTGCCATTCAGATACCAGTAATAGTGTGCCACTCAGAGCCCAGTAATATTGTGCCAGTCAGATACCCGGAATATTGTGTAATTCAGAGGCCAGTAATAGTGTGCCACTCAGAGCCCAGTAATAGTGTGCCAGTCAGAGCCCAGTAATATTATGCCAGTCAGATACCAGGAATATTGTGCCAGTCAGAGCCCAGTAATATTGTGCCATTCAGAGCCCAGTAATATTGTGCCATTCAGAGCCCAGTAATAGTGT
This sequence comes from Pelodytes ibericus, assembly GCA_036172795.1. Lineage (NCBI taxonomy): Eukaryota > Metazoa > Chordata > Amphibia > Anura > Pelodytidae > Pelodytes > Pelodytes ibericus. Next base: position 121,037,615 of record CM069859.1, on the reverse strand, counting down.
GCCAGTCAGAGCCCAGTCATAGTGTGCCAGTCAGAGCCCAGTAATAGTGTGCCAGTTAGAGCCCAGGAATATTATGCCCTTCAGATACCAGGAATATTGTGCCATTCAGAGCCCAGTAATAGTATGTCAGTCAGAACCCAGTAATAGTGTGCCACTCAGATACCAGTAATATTGTGCCAGTCAGAGGCCAGGAATATTGTGCCAGTCATATACCATAAATATTGTGTCAGTCAGAGCCCAGTAATATTGTGCCAGTCAGAGCCCAGTAATATTGTGCCAGTCAGAGCCCAGGAATATTGTGCCAGTCAGAACCCAGGAATATTGTGCCAGTCAGAGCCCAGTAATAGTGTGCCAGTCAGAACCCAGTAATAGTGTGCCAGTCAGAACCCAGTAATATTGTGCCAGTCAGAGCCCAGTAATATTGTGCCAGTCAGAGCCTAGTAATAGTGTGCCAGTCCGAGCCCAGTAATATTGTGCCAGTCAGAGCCCAGTAATATTGTGCCAGTCAGTGCCCAGTAATAGTGTGCCAGTCAGTGCCCAGTAATATTGTGCCAGTCAGTGCCCAGTAATAGTGTGCCAGTCAGTGCCCAGTAATAGTGTGCCAGTCAGAGCCCAGTAATATTGTGCCAGTCAGTGCCCAGTAATAGTGTGCCAGTCAGTGCCCAGTAATAGTGTGCCAGTCAGATACCATAAATATTGTGCCAGTCAGTGCTCAATAAATATGCCACACACAAGCGCCCCATAATTATGCACACATGGAACCACCAATAATTATGCAACACACAGGAGCCCCACGAGGTGACAATTGTACAATTATAGATACCAGGAATATTTTGCCACTCAGAGCCCAGTAATATTGTGCCAGTCAGATACCAGTAATATTGTGCCATTCAGATACCAGTAATAGTGTGCCACTCAGAGCCCAGTAATATTATGCCATTCAGAGCCCAGTAATATTGTGCCATTCAGAGCCCAGTAATATTGTGCCAGTCAGATACCCGGAATATTGTGTAATTCAGAGGCCAGTAATAGTGTGCCACTCATAGCCCAGTAATAGTGTGCCAGTCAGAGCCCAGTAATATTATGCCAGTCAGATACCAGGAATATTGTGCCAGTCAGAGCCCAGTAATATTGTGCCATTCAGAGCCCAGTAATATTGTGCCATTCAGAGCCCAGTAATAGTGTACCAGTCAGAGCCCAGTCATAGTGTGCCAGTCAGAGCCCAGTAATAGTGTGCCAGTTAGAGCCCAGGAATATTGTGCCCTTCAGATACCAGGAATATTGTGCCATTCAGAGCCCAGTAATAGTATGTCAGTCAGAACCCAGTAATAGTGTGCCACTCAGATACCAGTAATATTGTGCCAGTCAGAGGCCAGGAATATTGTGCCAGTCATATACCATAAATATTGTGTCAGTCAGAGCCCAGTAATATTGTGCCAGTCAGAGCCCAGTAATATTGTGCCAGTCAGAGCCCAGGAATATTGTGCTAGTCAGAACCCAGGAATATTGTGCCAGTCAGAGCCCAGTAATAGTGTGCCAGTCAGAACCCAGTAATAGTGTGCCATTCAGAACCCAGTAATATTGTGCCAGTCAGAGCCCAGTAATATTGTGCCAGTCAGAGCCTAGTAATAGTGTGCCAGTCCGAGCCCATAATATTGTGCCAGTCAGAGCCCAGTAATATTGTGCCAGTCAGTGCCCAGTAATAGTGTGCCAGTCAGTGCCCAGTAATATTGTGCCAGTCAGTGCCCAGTAATAGTGTGCCAGTCAGTGCCCAGTAATAGTGTGCCAGTCAGAGCCCAGTAATATTGTGCCAGTCAGTGCCCAGTAATAGTGTGCCAGTCAGTGCCCAGTAATAGTGTGCCAGTCAGATACCATAAATATTGTGCCAGTCAGAACCCAGTAATATTGTGCCAGTTAGTGCTCAGTAATAGTGTGCCAGTCAGAGCCCAGTAATATTGTGCCAGTCAGTGCCCAATAATAGTGTGACAGTCAGTGCCCAGTAATAGTGTGCCAGTCAGAGCCCAGTAATAGTGTGCCAGTCAGTGCCCAGTAATAGTGTGCCAGTCAGATACCAGGAATATTGTGCCAGTCAGATACCAGGAATATTGTGCCAGTCAGAGCCCAAAACTATTATGCCAGTCAGTGCCCAGTAATAGTGTGCCAGTCAGAGCCCATTAATAGTGTGCCAGTCAGTGACCAGTAATATTATGCCAGTCAGTGCCCAGTAATAGTGTGCCAGTCAGTTCCCAATAATAGTGTGCCAGTCAGTGCCCAGTATTAGTGTGCCATGCCAGTGCTCGTTTGAAACCACCCTCCTCCCCCCCTTCCCCATCACTTACCTAATGGCTGATCCGTGTTGCCGGACGGATGCCTCCTCCGTGCAGTGTTCCCTCCTGCACGGAGGAGGGAAAGACAGTCGCCGGATGTGACGTATCATCACATCCGGTCGCTGTGATTTTTTTTTTGTTTTGTATTCGGCGGCATCCAGGCGATGCGGCCCAGTAATATTGTGCCAGTCAGTGCCCAGTAATAGTGTGCCAGTCAGTGCCCAGTAATAGTGTGCCAGTCAGATACCATAAATATTGTGCCAGTCAGTGCCCAGTAATAGTGTGACAGTCAGAACCCAGTAATATTGTGCCAGTTAGTGCTCAGTAATAGTGTGCCAGTCAGAGCCCAGTAATATTGTGCCAGTCAGTGCCCAATAATAGTGTGCCAGTCAGTGCCCAGTAATAGTGTGCCAGTCAGAGCCCAGTAATAGTGTGCCAGTCAGTGCCCAGTAATAGTGTGCCAGTCAGATACCAGGAATATTGTGCCAGTCAGATACCAGGAATATTGTGCCAGTCAGAGCCCAAAACTATTATGCCAGTCAGTGCCCAGTAATAGTGTGCCAGTCAGAGCCCATTAATAGTGTGCCAGTCAGTGACCAGTAATATTATGCCAGTCAGTGCCCAGTAATAGTGTGCCAGTCAGTTCCCAATAATAGTGTGCCAGTCAGTGCCCAGTATTAGTGTGCCATGCCAGTGCTCGTTTGAAACCACCCTCCTCCCCCCCTTCCCCATCACTTACCTAATGGCTGATCCGTGTTCCCGGACGGATGCCTCCTCCGTGCAGTGTTCCCTCCTGCACGGAGGAGGGAAAGACAGTCGCCGGATGTGACGTATCATCACATCCGGTCGCTGTGATTTTTTTTTGTTTTGTATTCGGCGGCATCCAGGCGATGCGGCTGCCAGGAAAAAAGAAAAGAAAAGAAAAGTCCCCCCCCCCCTCCGGACGCCACTGCCCTGTAGAATATGCCATGGTGTTACTTTCCCCTATAGTACATGTTATTTTGGCCCACAGAACATGTCACAGCATAAAATTGCCAATTAAAATAAGCCACTGTCAGGTACCAATTAACATGCCACAATCACTTGCCCATTAATATTCCTGTTTTACTGTGTCCATTAATATGCTAGTCCTATTTTGCCCATTAATATGCCAGTGTTAGTTTGTCAGTTAACATGCCATTATTAGTTAGCACATTAATATGCAACTGTTAGCTTGCATTCTAATGGCCACAGCCAATTTGCCCATTAATCTTCCAGTGTTATTTCACCTATTAATATGCTAGTGTTATTTTCTCATTAATATACCAGTGTTAGTTTGTCCATTTGTATGGCAGTGTTAGTTTGCCCATTAATATGCCACAGTCAATAGGCCCATTAATATAAAAAACAAAAACTGTCTGCGCTTCTCACCCTAATAAAGTTGCCAACAAATATATAAATATAATATAAATGAGAGGTTTTGGTTATATGAATTGGCCAAAGCATAATTAAGCTCACCCGCCACTTCAAGGCACACTCTCAATAGGGTGAGCTTAATTATGCTTTGGCCATTTAATTTAACCAAAACCTCTCATTTATATTATATTTATATATTTGAGAAGCGCAGACAGTTTTTGTTTTTTGTATACATTGTACAGCCAACCACACTGTATTTGCAGCATGCTCACACCTGTTTGGTAAGCATCATTTTTACATTTATATTATTTGAGCCTGTGACTAGCTTAGCGCACCAACATTTTTCTTTTCCATGCTGGCCTATTAATATGTCACAGAAAATTTGTCCATTAATATGCCAATGTCAGTTTGTCCATTCATAAGCCACAGCCAATTTTCCCATTAAGATGTCAGTGTTAGTTTGTCCATTAACCTCTTAGTGACTTTACATTTTGGCCTTGTCTTACGCTTGGTACTTTTTATTTTTTATTTTTTACAAAATTAGCAATAGTGAAATTGTTACGCTGATATCTGTATTAAATCCATGAATGACCCCCCCCTCCCCCGCCACATGTACATATTTCGCAAAACTAGACAACTCGTTTAACTTGGGATATTTTTACACTTTTCATGTAGCCATTTTAACACAAACCTTTGCCAAAGTTTGCAGAAATAAAAGAAAATGATGAATTTTCACACAGATTGCAATTCAGAAAATGTCAAGGGGTACTGCCTAAAAACACCTCAATATGTGTTCAGCAACATCTCCTGCGTGCAGGTATACCACCCATGCATAGGTTTGTTAGGTTATTTGGAGGCTAAAAGGCCACATTTGTGATGTGTGCATCTCAGTGTTACAACTTAGAATTTTGACATGTAGTCAACCTGCGCCCATGTCCTTTTTGGGATATATCTTTGAAGCCAGCCAATGTAATTTACCTCCACCAAACCAAATATTTTTAAAAGTAGACACTTTCACTAGGTGATGAATCAGAAAGCTGACCATGCTCAGAATCAGTGCCTAAGCAATGATCTATGGCAAAGAAGGGATTAATAGCTTTTAGAATAGACTTTGTAGTACTGTAATAAATTCCGGTACAAAGAAATGAACCCCTAGAAAATGCAGACAGCAAAAAAGTGTTGCTGTGCAAGATTACTGCTTATACCGTGATCAATGACAGGGAAGCTCACAATTTTATAAAATTGTATTTTAACACTAATAATGATCTGAGGAATAAGTGAGGAGAGGGAGGCAGATCCAAATTGGTCAGATCAATATTCACAAATGAATATGCTCATCTGAGCTTTGCCACTAATTCGCTGTTACTGATCGCTATACATGCGTTCAGACAGCTTAAAAAAAAATCAAAAATATTTTTACTTGACATGTAACCGCCTAGCTGTTGTAAGAAAGATAATCAAAAATATGGAGACAGGAGGAGGAGCAATGACCTGAGCACGTAGCCACGCTTGCTCAACTGAAGGCGCCAAGGGACCGCAGGATCGTAGGAGTTGCTGACCGTATGGCGTTCCCCCATGTCTGAAGCCTTGTTTTGAAGCTGTTTGATGTCCGCTGAAACGCAAAGAGATAAGCGGCAAAGATTTCCATGCCACCTAAAAGCGAGCCTGATCGTTTTTCCTTGCTTTTTTTGGTGGGGCAAATGGCCACAACAAAGCGGCAACCCGGAAGATCCAGCCTTACAAGAAGAATAGAGCAGTAACAACCACAAATACTGCAGAATAGAACAAGGAAATTATATGCTGAGTTTGGTGAAGGATCCCGAACAAAGAATAATTGCGATCAAGATCTGAGAGCTGCAGAGCACCAGTCGATAAGTAGACCTTCTTTTTTACCTATATGCTCTGCTTATGCCTCTGTCGTTTCCCCTATGAAATCTGGGGCTTCTGATTTTAAGAGCCACTGCAAACTATATATGACCCATTATTAAGCAGACTACAGCTAGTGGATAAAAATCTGGACATAGACCCATCGCGGGAGCGCAGGAAGGTCTAGGATCCAGCGACCACCAGAGACTGTGCAGTCTGTAGGGTTATTTAAAATACCGGTCCTCTCTTTGTACATATTAACACCTGTGGGGCTGGATTTAACAAACATTGCATTGCTCTTTATAACTCCGGAAAGGAACTATTTATGGGATTGAGATACTCTGTAGATATTGGAGAATACGGCAGAGATTGTGACTGAGCAAAAAAAGATCCTGCTCCCTGACAAAACTGCTGCATAGCTTAAAGGGAAATAACTTGAATTGAGAAGGAAAGAAAAAGAAGGAAAAAGGGGAAAGAGGAAAATATGAAAAGTAGACATACTTACGTACTATATCTCCTGAAATAAGAACATGTCCATAGTGTGAAGTGTTGCAGTATTACCAGTGATATTCGGCAGCAACTTGAGGGAACTGTGGGAAAAAGTGGCTAAACAAGAAGCCTCTGCTTCAGTAAATAAGAACTACTGCAAACCCTAAAGAACTATAACTCGATTTGAATCATTCTGCAGCTCCTTGAGAGCAGTGCTGGAAGCTATGGTTAAATAGGAAGGCGTTACTCCTATAAATAAGAACCACTTGGGCATTGGGGAGGGCGAATAGTTCTCAAACTGTTTGTATCCCCCTGAAAATATTGTGGGAAAGGGTCAAACAGAGAGACTTGCTATTATATTCATAAGCTACCCTATATATTAGAGAACTGCAAGTGGAGTCAAGACACTCCGCAAACTCCTCAAGAAGACTGCGGATGAAGCGGTTGAGCAGAAAGACTATGCCTATTTAATTAAGAACTATGGTATAATTTAAGAAAGGGTAACTAGGTTCTGTATATATTGCAGACCCTTGAATACTGTGGTATAGGTGGTATATATGCTTCTGTAAATAAGAGCAAGTCTGTGTGTATAGGGGGAAGGAGAAGGGAAGGAAGGGGAAGAAGGGAGAAAAAAGGAAAACACAGAGAAAGAGAGGAAATATATATATATATATATATATATGTGTATGTTTACAGGTGGGGGTTGAGATATCCTGCAGTCTTTTTTTTTTTTGGGGGGGGGGGAGATAGCTGAATAAGTAGATCAGCAGAAAATCTCTGTTAGCAAATAAGAACCACTGTATAAGCAAGGAACAGTTATCGGGGCTGAGACATTCTGTAGCTACCTGAGTATTGTGATCAAACAGAGGTGAAGGAACTGGAAAATAGCTCAGGGAACTACAGATAGGTTTGAGGTGTCTAGCAGCTATTTGGGAGAGCTGCAGGTTAACAGTGGTCGAATAGAAACTATTTGAATCGTAAATATTAACCACTGCATGTCACGGTAAAGCGGGTAAACGATAAGCAGGTGGAAGATCGGTGGTAGGTTTGTGAGGATATACCCTCTTTTCTGGAATAACCTTAATCTGCAGAGCATAGGGTATCTTATAGGTACTTGAGGTAATAAATCACTGACTTATAAGTCTACATCATGGTTAATAAAGAGAAAATGAAACCCCTACTTAAAAGGGAAAGGAAAGGTGGAGAAATAAAGGAAAAAAAGATGGCAGAATTCTTCACACCAACCCAGCAGAAAGGGGTAAATATATTGGCAAGTAGTCCGCTATCACCCAGAGCAGAAAGCAGTATAGCAGAAAAGACAACTAGTTCTAAAACACTGGACTCCTCACAAGAACAGGAACAGATGATAACAACAGATTTCCTGAAGAAAGCTCTAGAAGCCCAATGGGAATTAATTAAATCAGAAATACAATTAAATGCTAGGGATACTAAGACAGACATAAAGAATGATATCATGTTGCTGGGTAATAGAGTAAAAAATATGGAGGAAAAAATTGAAACCCTTAAAATTAATGAGATCAAAGCCCAAGAAACCCAAGAAACTTTGTCCAATAAAATCGAGCTTATGCAAAATAAAATAGCGGACTTAGAGGACAGAGCACGAAGGAGCAATTTACGCCTTCGTAATATTCCAGAGGAAGTAAATCAAGAGGGATTAGAAGAGTATTTGTTGGGTTTATTCGCAGCAATGAGGGTGACTGTGGACATTCCACAGACATTAATGGAAAGATATCACAGGCTGTCTAGACCTAAAGGCTTATCAGAATCACTCCCATGAGATGTGATTGTGGCTTTTTCATCCTACAGATCAAAAAGGGAAATTGTATCAGCATTTATGAGTTGGAAAAACAGACCACAGGAATATGAAAAAATAAACGCGTTTCAAGATCTGTCTTACCACACTAGGACAGCAAGGAAAAATTTTGGACAAATTACAACAGAACTGAGGGAGAGAGGTATAAAATACACTTGGGGATTTCCCACCTGTTTAATTATACAGAAAGGAGGTACAAGACATGTTCTTAAAACTCAGGAAGGTGCTAGAAAATGGCTGGAAAATATGGGGAAACAGTAATCCAGATTGAGAATGAGGATTTTGAGATAAGACAGGGAAATGTGGAACGGGGCAGGGGAGAGAGAGAAATCTGATCTAGAGGTGTTTGAGACAAAAAATAATAAGAAAGGGAAGGACAAAGAAGGACACATGAATTAACATTTAAGGGACGATGGGGTAGGAGGAGAAGTAACTTAACGTAAGGATAATTATAGCTTGGTAAAGTAGATTAGGAAGAGGTAGACAACACTTAAATTATACATTTGTAGGTTATACACATTTAATTATAATTAAGACACAGCAGAATTAGATTAGGTAACACTTAATACTATAGCACTTTGATAAGATACATTTATGTTAAAATAAACACATTTTTCGCGACTCGAACATACACTACCAGATATAGGCATATATAACTGATATAGAATAGGTAAAAATTAAACTGATAATAGAATATAGACAAAATACATTTAGTTTAAGATAAACACATTCCATGGTAGTTGAGATATATATTAAATTCACTGATTAGTAGTCATTTTTATTTTCACATTTTAGTATAAAAAAACACGGTACACTTAGAGATGATATATCCCCAGCTATGTATTGGTTTGTTGTCTCTAGTAGAGTAAATGGGGAAACATTTAGGGGTATAAGTGTCCTTCTCCTTCGAGTAAGTCTCTAGAATACTAAAAAGTATAAGACAGAATGGACCAGATTTCTGAATTAATTGAGGAAACTAGGGTAGGTCATATAGCGGTCCCTGGGCGTCTTCAAGCCTTGGGTCAAGTGACTCAATGTTTTTTTCGGAAATGTCTAATCCAGAGGGGGGTGGATGTTTCTAGGGGAATCTCTAGGGGTTACAGCCCTTGGCAGGTATATGTTTTTAATATAAATGTATTTTGTTTTGTCTGTGTAATTGTTTGCTTTGCGTGTTGCTCGGCCCGGAGGGGGGGATGGGGAGGGAGGGAACGAGGGGATAATGATTAAGTGTATGTCTCTAAATATTCAGGGTTTAAACTCCCCAAATAAAAGAGCCCTACTGACTAAATTCCTTAGAAAGGAAAAGATTGATCTGTGCCTAATACAAGAAACACATTGGAGAAAAGGAGATATATATATAAAATGAAATTTCAAGGATATAAAATTATTTCTACATCAGCATTAGAGAAAGAGAAAAAAAGAGGCACAACAATCTTAGTATCAGAAACATTAATAATTGAAACCCTAATGTTGGAAAATGATAATGAGGGTAGATACTCTATACTAATTTGCAAAATTAATCAGCAAGTATATACTATAGTTAATATGTATGCCCCAAACTTGAACCAAATACCAACCCTTAATATAATAATGGAAAGGATAGATAAGGTACATAAGGGATCGCTGGTTTTGGCGGGAGATTTTAATTTAGTGGTAGAGCCAGAGTATGACAAAAGCATTCCAAGTGGGTCAAAAACATCAAAAAGCATAAATAAACAAGCACAACGCTTTAAAACATTCATAAAAAAAAATCGTCTCCATGATGTATGGCGGACCCTCCATCCTGGGCTAAGAGACTATACACATTGGTCGCAAGTTCATAATTCATATTCTAGAATAGACTTAGTACTGGGGGATCTAGCTACTATGAAACAAATTAAGAAAATAGCAATAGTTGAAATACCGTGGTCAGACCATAATGCAATATGTTGGAATCTACAAAGTATCAGAGATGGAGGAGAGAGATCATCCTGGAGACTAAACAATAAACTAATGGAAATAGAAGAAAATTTGGCATATATTCAAAAAGAGACAGAATGGTATTTTAAAGAAAACATAACATCAGAAATATCAATGGATAAGATATGGGCTGCATATAAATTTGTGACTCGTGGCCACTTAATTAAAATGGGGGCAGTTAGGAAGAAATTAGAAGGCCCTTCCTTGGGAGAATTGTATATCAACTTAAAAAATAGAACGGATGAAAATAAAGAGACACCTACAATGTCCTTAGCGATACATATAAAAGAACTAAAGATGCAAATAAATAAAAAATTATTGGATGAGATAAAAAATAATTTGGAAAAGATGAATCAAACCTATTACTCTAAGGGTAACAGAGCAGGTAAAAATCGTACAGCTAAAATCAAAAAGAGGATCGTTACACGGAGGATCTATAAGATAGTGTACAAAGATAAAGTATTATATGACCCAGAAGAAATAGGAAAGGCCTTCGCAGATTTTTACCAAACTATATATAATCTAGACCCAGGACATAGAGACACCCAGATACAAGAATATCTGGCGACATGCCAGCTTCCAAAAATAAATAATGAGCAACTTAGTATCCTAAACCACCCTATTACTGACCTAGAGGTAAACCTAGCAATAGACAAGATTAAAAAAAATAAGGCCCCGGGCCCGGACGGCTTTACGGGTTACTTTTATAAAAAGATGAAGACAGATTTGGGCAAATATATGACACTCTTATTTAATGAATTAGTTAATGGAGGACAAATGGAACAAGAACAATTGAAAGTGAATATAATACCGATCCCTAAGCCAAACAAAAATACAACGTTAATAGAAAACTATCGCCCAATTTCGCTGATTAATGGCGATATTAAAATTTTCTCGACAATAGTGGCAGAAAGTGGCATCCCTCATACATAGTGAACAAGTAGGGTTTATCCCAGGGAGGAAGGCTTCTAACAATATTAGAACATTAATAAATTTGATAGATCTAACAAATAAGCGTAAAAATCCAACAGTGATAGTTTCACTTGACGCAGAAAAAGCCTTCGATCGAGTTAATTGGGAATATTTGTTGAGTACGTTGAGGGCTTTTGGCTTAGAAGGGTGGATAGAAAAAGCTATATCGGTGCTATATAATGGCCCATCTGCTAGGATAATTGGAGGGGGGATAAAATCACCCTGGTTCCCGATAAATAATGGTACCCGGCAGGGCTGTCCGTTGTCCGTTCTTCTGTACGTAATGGCATTAGAACCATTTACATATCGGATACGTTGTAATAGAGGTATCAGAGGAGTCATATGTGAGGGTAGAGAGTATAAACTCAATTTATATGCAGACGACATCACACTGATTATGACAAATCCGATCCAATCAGTAGATTGTCTCATGGAGGAGATAGCGACCTATGGACAAATCTCAAATTATAAATTGAATGTTTCTAAATCTACCAGTCTTGGCCTTAATCTTGGAATAGAGAAGGAAACGATAAATGCTAAATACGACTTTAAATGGAATAAGGAATACATAGAACATCTGGGAATATTAATTCCTTCTGAAATAAATACAATATCGAAAATAAACTTTGACAGAGTAACAAACCAGACCAGAGAAAGCTTTAAAGCCTGGGTGAATCTTGAAATTTCCTGGTGGGGGCGTATAAACATAATTAAAGCTTACGTGATGACCAAGTTCATGTATGTCTTTGAAGCATTTCCATGTGATATCCAGAATGTTTATTTAAGAGAGCTCTTAAAGAACTTTATGGATTTCATATGGAAGAAGAAAAAAGCAAGAATTAAAAAAACAGTTCTGTTTCGGGAATTAAATAATGGGGGTCTAGCGATACCAAACATAAAAAAATACCACGATGCCTCCATATTAAAACATATATGTAAATGGTTAGATAAAAAAGATAATTTGGAAGGCTGGATGGATATAGAATCCCACATGACCAAAATCTCTGACCTGTCCTTAATCCCCTGGATAAAAACAAAAACACCTGGTAATGTGTTTTATATTAGAGAGAACAAGATAGTGGAGACTATCCTGAACTTTTGGGACAGATTTAAAAAAGAATATGGTCTAGATTGGGATAACGTCATAAGAGTAGAAAACCCTTTAAAAACATTGGAATATAATATGGAAGATATAGATATTTCTAGCTGGGTACAAAAGGGTATGGTAAAATTGTCGGATATAATAAAAGATCAGAAAATTATGCCATACCCAGAACTTTCTCAAAGATATGGGCTGACATCTACCGACATCTTCAAGTATCTCAGAATAAAAAATTATATCTCAAAAAGCAATTGTAGAGAAGATCAGGACAAGAAACACAATTTTTAGGGGACAGAAAGTAGAGATATATGAGTAAAAAGGACGGGTCATGAATAAATGGGAAGTTGAGCTGGCAATTAGAATAGACCCCAAAGTATGGCTCAAAATCATACCAAATATTAAAATAAACATCCATTGCTTAAACCTTAATGAAATGCAGTACAAAATTATGTATAGAACATATCTAGTCCCAACTAGAATGAACAAAATGTATCCAGATCATGATCCTATGTGCTGGAGATGTGGAAAGCAGTTAGGTACTTATGTACATATATGGTGGAATTGTGGGGAAATACAGAGATTATGGAATTTAGTTTTTTTAATTCTGAGGGAAATACTCCAGATAGACATCCCACTATCCCCAGGGATAGCTCTATTACATCTAGATTGGATACAAATTGGGAAAAATAAGAGATATATGCTTATACATATCTTCTTTTATTTATTTTTTTTTATTTTTTTCAATCTTAATTCAACAGCATATCCCAATCATTATCCCTCATTTACTGGGGGAGAAAAAGAGAGAGAGAGAAAAAAAAAAAAAACCAAGAACATGCATACACAATAAAAGAGAGAAGAGAAAAGGATAAACAAAAGGAAGAAGGGGGGAAAAAGAAGAAAAAAAAAATAAAAATTAAAAAAAAATAAATATATAATATAAAAAATATCTTTCCCTTTTCTTCTCCCCCCTCCCCCCCCCAATTAAACCGGCGCTCGTCCCCTGTACCCCCTCCCCACCCCACCCCCAGGCAGAATCAAACAGAAATACTCCCAGGAAGATAAGCCTTGACTTCTCCCCACAAGTCCCAAATTTCCCTAGATGTTTTCCTCATATCTCTAGACTCGTAGAAGACCCCCTCGGCTGTAAGTTGCGATTCTATTTGTTTCTCCGCCTCCAGCCAAGAGGGTACTTCCTGGCTCTTCCAGCGTCGAGCCAAAAGAATTTTAACTGCCATTAAGATATTAATCAAGAGGATCTGTTTCGGGGATCTTCCGCGGCCCGTATTAAAATGGAATAGAAACGCTTGTGGGGATAATGTAGTGTTGTGTTGTTGAATATAGTTTAGTACTTGACCGAGATTATTTATTATGTGTTTTAATCGGTCACAGGACCACATATGTGGAACTGGGTACCTTCCTCCCTACCGCATCTCCAACATAAACGTGAATTATCGGGAGAGAACTTATTAAGTCTAGTAGGTACATAATGCCATCTATAGAGTGTCTTATAGTATAACTCCTGTAATTTTATCCCATGTATAGCTTTTCTAGTATTTTGGCACGCGTTATTCCATGTTTCCTCAGAGAATGATTCGCCCATATCTGACTCCCAATGATTAATTAAAGTAATTTTTTCCTGAGTGAATAATTTTCCAAGTAACAGTTGTAATTTAGATATGTTCTTGGTTTTATTCACACTATGAAGAAATTCATCTAAGGGGGTAACTTTTATCAATGGGTTAGATGAGATGTAACTCTTTATTCTGAGGTAGGTTAGGTATTCATAGGACGGTAAGTTAGTTGCTTCCTGTAGCTCAATGAAGGTGGATATTTTATTGTTAGATAATATATCCGAGATCTCGACTAGACCCAGTGATAGCCATTTGTTGATGTTCAAATTGCTAATCCCAGTTGTTAAAGCTCCCACTGGGGCCAGACTATTAATACCCTGCTCGGGAGAAAATAATTTCTTGAATTTAAACATCCCTCTAGTCACGTCTAAAACTATAGGGTTTGTAATTTTGAGTTTATTAAAAGCCGTACGTGAACTCCAGAATAGAAAATATAGGTTTAATTTTGGGACTTCTGAAGTTTCAATCTGGAGCCAGGGTGTGTTATGTATTGATTTATGTTTCCATGCTAGAAAGTTGGTAAATTGACACACATTCTGGAGTCTGTAGAGATCTGGAAAGCCTAGCCCTCCCTTTTTTATGCTTCGTCTTAGGGTACTATTGGCTATTCTAGGTTTTTTAGAGTTATACACATAAGCAGAAAATATTGTGCTCAGTTGTTTCAGGAATATTGTGGGAGCCCTTATCGGTATCGCTCTCATCAGAAAGAGTACCTTAGGAACTATATAAGCTTTAAGTATGTTTAAGCGACCCATCCATGTCATTTCTAGCCCTTTCCAGCTCAGTAAGAGAGTTTTGAGATCCTGGGTCAGTGTCTCATAATTATGATAGAGTGTTTGTCTGAGATCTTGAAAAATTTGGATGCCCAGATAGTTCATTATCTTGTTATTCCAATTAATGTCTCCAACCCTTGACAGCTCTTGCAGGTGTATCTGGGAGAGGCAGAATGTTAATGCCTGGGTTTTATTAAGATTTATTTTATAATTTGAGAGAGAGCTATATTTATCAATCACGGATAGTGCCTGTGGAATTGAAATTTCTGGTGATGTCAGAGTAAGTAATATATCATCCGCATATAGGGAGATTTTATATTCTTTATATCCTACCTTCATTCCCCTAATGGACATTGAGTTTCTGATCATAGCAGCCAAAGGTTCGATACTCAGGGCGTACAGAAGTGGCGCCAGTGGGCAGCCCTGTCTGGTGCAATTTTTTATATTGAAGTGGTCTGAGCTAAATGATGGTCCTGAGATCCTTGCCCTCGGTGCCGAGTATAGGGACATTGTGTTGTTCATAAAGGGGCCAGAGATTCCAAATGCCGCAAGTGTTTCTGTCAGAAACACCCAGTCTACTCTGTCAGATGCCTTCTCGGCATCGAGGGCAAGGAACACCGTAGGTACCGTACCCTGTTTAGCCCTGTGCAACAGATTCAAAACTCTTCTAGTGTTATCCTCTCCTGAGCGATTATGGATAAATCCCGTCTGATCTGGATGGATCAGATCTGGTATAGCCTTCCCCAGTCTATCCGCCAGAATCCCAGAGAACAGCTTGATGTCCAAGTTTATCAAAGATATCAGGCGGTAGTTGGGGATAAGAGAGGGGTCCTTGCCCGGCTTAAGAATTGGAAAAATAGTTGCTTCCAAGATCTCTGGATAGAAAGATACCTTTTGAGTTGCCTCCCTAAAAACCCTGGCAAGTAAAGGTGAAATCTCTGGTTGGAGTGTTGAGTAGAACTTCGCTGATAGTCCATCTGGACCAGGGGCTTTCCCTTTTTTAATACATCGTATGGCTAGATTTAATTCGTCTTCTGATATTGGCTGATTGAGATCTGCTAATTTCTCGTCCGAGATCCTAGGAAGTCCCAATCCTTGTAGAAAGCTTCTGATATGGGATGGGGATCTACCAGTAGTTGGCAAATTATATAGTGAGCTATAATATTGCCCGAAGGCTGTGCCTATCTGTTTTGGTGTCAGACAGATTCTACCGTTGTAACAGATTTTTGCTATTCGTGTTTGATGGTTCCTAAATGTAATTCTATTTGTGAGAGCCTTCCCCGGTCTCCCTGTACTCAAGTACCAAGATGACTTTAAGCGGGACAGTATTTTATTATATTGTTCATCCAGTCTTGATTTAATAGTTTTTTGGATCTCATCAATAGATAACGCTATAGCAGGCGTGGGGTTATTCTTATTAGAAGTTTCAAGCTTGTGTAGTTCAATATATAGTTCTGGCATAGACTTACCACGTTTTTTATTAATAATTGAGCCCATCTTGATTAATACATGCTTATACATATCTTGATAGCAACAAAAATATTAATTGCAAGGAAATGGAGGAGAAAAGAAGTACCAAACTGGGAACAACTTAAAAAGCAGGTAACATATCAACTCCAAATGGAAGATCAGGGAAAACCAATACAAAGCAATGGATTAAGAACATGGTTACAATATTTAAATGAATACAATAAATAAGCAATAACATATTTGAGGAAAACCCTGAAAAGAGACAGATAATGGGGATATATATGAAAGGCGTCCCTTCCCTCCGCCCCACCCCCCCCCTTCCCCCACTCCCCCCCGGCCAAGGATGCTGGCGGTTACGGGTCGGGGGATGGAGAATTGCTAACCAAACAGGTCTGAGTGATATGATGTGTTGTTAAATGTAACAGGTACATATAAGAAGTGTGGTTTGCAAACATGAGGATAGACTGGGAAGGAAAGCACTCAAGAAGAAAGCATTAAAAAAAAAAAAAAAAAAAAGATCCCTTCTCGTGATGATTAGAAGCTTGAATATGTATCCGTATATTGTATTTATTGTAATTATTGTATTTTTTGTACTACTTGTATTGTCTTTTTTATATGTATATGAGAAAATTGAAAATAATAAATTTAAAAAAAAATATGGAGACAGCTAACAATTGCTGTGGCATCAATATCATTGTGTAAGCAGTGATCTACAGCAAGGAAGGGATTAATAACTCTTAGAAGAGCCTTTGTAGTACTGTAACAAATTACAGTACAAAAATACTAACCTCCGTAAAAAATTCACACACAGCAAAAACAGTGCTAACGTGCAAGATCCCTGCTTATCCCTGCATGATCAATGGCAGGGTAGGGGTTAAATGCAGGGAATGGCTTTTATAAAAGCCTCTGGGTCTCAATTTTTTATTTTTTATTTTATCCATGCATATTTTATAAATATTGATCTAACCAGGCAGTGGGGATGATCATCTGATCATCCCCACTGCCTGACAGTCTGTATGGCAGTCACAGATTGCCTCTGTTATGATGCAATTGTGTGACAGCCTCAGGAGCACAGGAAGCAGATACTTTCTGCTTCCTGTGCTCCTACCCTTAGAAGGGCAGCACCATCTTGGTCACACAGTGACCAAGGTCATGCTTTTTTTTAGTATTGCCGATTGCTTCGACTGGCGGTGAAAATGAGCATAGGAAGTGAATTTAATCACTTCCTATGGCTCTGCATGCATTGCTTCTACACACAGGATGGACCTAGTACGCCTTGTGTCGGCAAGGGGCTAATATGCCACTGTTAGTTTGCCCATTAATATTACAGTGTTTGACAATTAATATGCCATTGTTAGTTTGCCCATTAATATGCCACTGTTAATTTGTCCATTAAAATGAGGGAAATAATAGCCAATGGCTATGACTTGCTATTATATCCGGTGGCATTAACAATTGTTTTAGATTTTTTTTTTTTGTTTCGCCAAGACGAGTCCAGCAGATGTGGCTTGCTGGAAAAAAAAATACACGTTCAGCAGAATATACAAATATATTTTTTAAAAAAAACGAAAAAACACAACCAGTGTTAAGAAAGTAAATTAAATATGAACATAAATATATATTAAAAAACTTAAAATAAAATACGCAAACAGTGTAAAGAATGGATGTCCATCCATTAACGAATTGCACAGTTTCAGAGACTAGTTTTCAGGGATGGGATGGGATGCTTTACACCAGAAGCTTCCAGGATGCATCTCTAAGCATCTAATTTTGTGAGTATGTTTTTAATACATTCCGCAACACATTTTTGTTATGGTAACACCATTACACTATTCTATTTCTGTGTGTATTCTTTTTGTGTGCATTGAATATGTATTCATACCAATTCCCTTTTATTTGAATGCTTACTGAAACCATATTTTAATTTGTAATGGTGATGGCCTTTCCTATAACCCCTTACAAAGATACAGCTTCTGATTCCCAAACTTGTTCTCTCACAATGAATAATTTAAAATGGGGAAAAAAAAACATTAAATGTAGTGTTTTCAAACCAGGTTTTACTTCATCTTTCTGTTTAACAACATAGTTCTAAGTGCTTTAGAAAAACTAGCTAAGGCTATCCTAGAAAAATGCCATTATAAGTGACCTCCTACATCATTTCGGTCTCTGATCATAGTGAATTTTTCACAGTCCCCATGGGAGTCAATGAGCATACTAAAGAATTCTTGGTTTCACCTTGGTTTATCATCTTAGCTTCTGTCATTTGTTTGAAATGCCAAGTTTCATTTAACTTGAAATATATCATTTTACCAGTTTCATTAATTAGAATTCTGTGTGTTTCAGGGAACTTGTCGTATGCTGACTTCCAGCTGTGCATTACTTCTTTGGTGAGTGGATTCAATTTTAAGTATTGTTCATGCAACATTTGTAATATGTACAACCACGTTTCTTAAGAAATGCATGCAGATATTAAAAAATCCCAGGCTTTCATTATGTTAACTTTCTTTGAAGTGACATAAAATGTTAGTATTGAATGTCAAGCTTAACGCTCTTTCCTCTGCTCTCTCCCTATTTTTAATTCTGCCACTACTAAATTCATAATCATATTATATTCAATTTTGCATTAATAAAATATATTGCAAATATGTATGTTTATTATATAACTAATAGTGTTGAGCGAACCCGAACCGCACTGTTCAGGTTCGTACAGAACATTACGGTGTCCGTACCCCGGACCCGAACCCGGACATTTCACTGTATGTTCGGGTTGGAGTTCGAGGTTCGGCTATAAACTGAAAGTCTTTAAACCGAAAGTCATTCGGTTTATAGACTTTCGGTTTATAGAATAGCAATAGCATTACATGTATTCCATAAACCGAAAGTCTATAAACCGAAAGACATTCGGTTTATAGACTTTCAGTTTATAGAATACATGTAATGCTATTGCTATTCTATAAAGCGAAATAGAGTCCCCATTCATACGAATAGGTCAACTGACCTATTCGTATGAATGGGGACTCTATTTTCAGTTTATTGAATAGCCAATAGAATTACATGTATTCTATAAGCCGAAAGTCTATAAACCGAAAGACATTCGGTTTATAGACTTTCGGTTTATAGAATACATGTAATGCTATTGGCTATTTTATAAACCGAAATAGAGTCCCCATTCATACGAATAGGTCAATTGCCCTATTCGTATGAATGGGGACTCTATTTTGGTTTATAGAATAACAATAGCATTACATGTATTACATCTGTGAGTCAAATAGAACAGTCAAATACTGTGCTTACAGCGCACTTTGAAAAATTCTAATAGTTTTGGGTGCTAAATAGTACATTTGCGTCTTGCGGTGCACTTAATATCTGAGAGTCAAATAGAACCGTCAAATACTGTGCTTACAGCGCACTTTGAAAAATTCTGGCTACCTCCTCCTCCTCCAGCGCCGCTTCCACCTACACCGCCACGGTCACCGCCTCCTCAACCTATGGGTCACTTAGTATAAACTGAAAGAGAATACCCTGCACTCCAACCCTCTCTCAAATGGATAATTCTGTTGATCCTCCTGGCAGCCATGCTTTAGGATTTAGATTTATGTTCTTCCAAAGCTAAAATCAAAGATTCCATCTAGTGCTATTTTATGGCTCAGCTGTATTTCTAATTTGTATGTATTTTATGTTATTTTAAGTTATTTCCCTATCCACATTTGCTTGCAGGGCACTTGTCCTACTCTTACCCACATTTTAATTCCTTTTGCAGCCCTCTAGCACTTTCCATGACTTTTTTAGAGGCATTTTAGTGGCCAAAAGTCCGTGTCCCCCTTGACTTCAATGGGGTTCATGTTCGGGGTCAAGTTCGGGGTCAAGTTCGAGCACGGACCTGGACATTTTTCCGAAGTTCAGTCGAATCTGCCAAACCCAAACATCCAGGTGTCCGCTCAACTCTAATAACTAACGATTAATAAAGTATAAAGTTGTGCTCAAAAGTTTTCATTCCCTGGCAGAAATTGTGAAATTTTGTTATTGATTTTGAAATTATGACTGATCATGCCAAAAAATGTATTTTATTGAAGGATAGTAATCATATGAAGCCATTTATTATCGCATAGTTGTTGGGTTCCTTTTTAAGTCATAATGATAACAGAAATCACCCAAATAGCCGTGATAAAAGTTTACACCCTTGAATGTTTGGCCTTGTTTCAGACACCCAAGGTGACACACACACAGGTTAAAATGGCAATTAAAGGTTAATTAGAGACCTGTGACTTTTTAAATTGCAATTAGTGTCTGTGTATAAATAGTCAATGAGTTTGTTAGCTCTCATTTGGATGCACTGAACAGGCTAGATGCTGAGCCATGAGGAGTAGAAAAGAACTGCGTAACAAGGTAATGAAACTTTATAAAGATGAAAAAGGATATAAAAAGATATCCAAAGCCTTGAAAATGCCAGTCAGTACTGCTCAATCACTTATTAAGAAGTGGAAAATTCAAGGATCTCTTGATACCAAACAAAGTCAGGTAGACCAAGAAAGATTTCAGCCACATCTGCCAGAAGGATTGTTTGGGATACAAAACAAAACCCACAGGTAACCTCAGGATAAATACCGGCTGTTCTGGGAAAACACAATGTGGTTGTTTCAAGGAGAACAATATGACAATACTTGAACAAAAATTAACTGCATGGTCGAGTTGTCAGAAAGAATCCTTTACTGCACCAGTGCCACAAAAAAGGCCAGTTGCAATATGCCCAACAACACCTTGACACGCCTCACAGCTTCTGGAGCACTGTAATTAGGAATGACAAGACCAAAATAGAGCTTTATGGTCACAACTTGAAGCATGGTGGTAGCTCACTGATGTTTTGGGGATATGTGAGCTCGAAAGGCACATGGAATCTTGTGAAAATTGATGGCAAGATGAATGCAGCATCAGAAAACACTGGCAAACAATTAGCATTTTTCTGCATGAAAGCTGTGCATGGGACACTTTTGGACTTTCCAGCATGACAATGACCCTAAGAACAAGAACAAGTTGACCCTCCAGTGGTTACAGCAGTCTCCTGACTTTAATAGCATCAAGCCACTCTTGATGATCTCAAACGTGTGGTACGAATGAGCACAAGGGTATGCAAACTTATAAGCACCACTATAACTATCATGTCCAATTAAATGGCTACATATTGTCTCATAACACTTTTGTCTATTTATTTTTGTCATACTTGTGATCGGTGTCGCATAACTTGTGTCTCAATACAGATGGAGATCTATGTTTCAATAAAAAGTTAGTTTATGAAAACATAGATGTGATTTTAATTATAGATTATATACCTGTATGTCTAAACAATATTATTGCGTGACCTTCAAACCCAATTATAATTACAGTAAGTGATAGGTACCAACACTGTTAATGGTGGATATTTACTGGACTTTGTGATGGACAATTTAATTATGGTCATTGATTCATCTTTTACAGACACTTTGTCTATCCCTGATCACTACATGCTTTAACTTCTACTATTGTATTTCCTACTGAATGCTTGGTGTGTTGATAAACCATAACATGAAAATAAACTGTGTAGTCGCAGAAACTCATAGAAGCTATGTTTGGATAGAGACTGGAATCATTCAAATTTTGCTTTATAATTTGGTGCACTAATGCAAAACAATTTGTATCACAACTAAGGTGAGTAGCTACATATAGATGGAGTAATGATCAGTGGAACAGGCCCTCTTATTTAATTTCAAAATTCAACAAAGTGAGTTGTTTATATATCACATCTAAGGTGCAGTTTATAAACAGAAAATTGCACCTTGAAACTTGGATCCAGGAGATGTACAATTAAAAAAGAATTAAAAAATATATAGTGCAATATGTAAAATGTTATCTGGGTGTCGTGGGTAATGGCCACTCAGTTCAGAGCAGTGTATTACTCAAAAGGAATGGCAGAGAAATAATGACATAAATAAGCAGCAAATGTATTGAAATAAACATATTGCGTAGATCTTACTTTAAAGTAAGAAGTGTAGTTCTATTTCATCCGGGTTGGAGTCCCACAGACAAATTATTATATGTCCTCTCCTCACACAGGAGCCTGGTAGACATATGACAAGGATACATCTGCATCTGGTGTGGACAAATGGAACAAGCTGTCAGGCTTGTAGAGCTTATTTGAAAAATTAGGTGAGTTGGAGAATGTTTGCTATTCTATTTTTACCCTGCAACATTGGTACCTTTAGCAGCTTTATATGAAAGACTAATCTTTAGTCATTCATGTATGATGAAAGGAACTAAGTAATCTTGAAAGCTTACACTCAAATTCTCCGTTAGCCAGTAATACTATAATTTTAAGTGTACTTTTTACCTGTACTTTCCACAGCTAAAAGGGTACTTACTATACGTTTACTTAATTCCTAATGTTTTCAGTGAACCACATATCTGGAAGAATACACTCTGGACAAATTAGATATGATTTCCTGAAGTAGCTCAGAACACTGAGTTCCTCCTCCTCCGAAACGTAAATTTACCACAATTACGTAGTCACAACAGAAAATCTGTAATTTTCATCACAGTATTCCTGCAACCCAAATAACATTAGAATACCGACTAGCCTGTGAAATGTCTATTAAAGGGGCAGATATCCATAGCTTTATTCTGTATGTAGCATTTTCTTACTTTAAAACAAATTGCAATTTTCCTGTTGTTTTGTATTGAAAATTGTTTCACAGGGGCCTTTGAAAACAAGAAGAGGACTGGTTTCCTTTCCATGTTTCTCCTTGCTTGTGGGATTAACCTTTCAGTTGTTTGAAGTGCTTGGAATGTAGAGGGGTGTGCGATCAGCCAGCATTGCGTACTGCGATGTAACACAAAAATGCTTGAGGAAATAAACAGGACTGTTGACAAAATGACTTTAGCACACATTAAATGCAGTTTATAAATGATATGAAGTATTGAGGAACAACTAATGAAACAGATCTATTTATTTCATGTATATGATATAATATGTATTTGAAAATATTTTTGGGACACTTTTAAGGCTATTTACTAAAATTAGAATTTGTCTCAAGGTGGTCAAGTTGGGAGGTTGAATTTGACATAAGGTTCTACCCAATATCTGGCCTAAAATGGATTTGGATTGGGCAAGAATTAAATAAGACTACTTAATAGTGTTATTTCAGGCCTGAATTGGACGTTCAGAAATTGAAGCATTGGAAACATTCAGCTCAGGACAGTTTCAATTTTAAAACCTTAGATTTTTGACTACTCAATATGTGCTGATCACAACCTCCAAAATCGAGAAACATATACAAAGTTTGCACATATTACTTCTCCAGATTTTAGCTGGAGAGTTAATATAAAAGTATAGAAGAATTAAAGTAAGCATATTTAAAACACTAAAATATTCATGTACAATTATAATATATTAAATGTTATATATTAAAATAGAATATATACTTTAATACAAGGATTTTTAAATTTTAATTAAAAAAATCATTTTATTTTATGTTCATTTACTTTATTTTATATATTTAATTATTGTATCATGTTATTTTATTATTTTTAATGATATTTATTGTATTAAACATCTGCAATTTTGGACAAATTTTGGCTATTCAAGCTATAGCCAAAGTTCTCCCTTTGACGTCCATGGGAGGAATTCTGTTATATTCATAATAACCAAAGTCCTCAACATAGAAGTCTATGGGGAGGACCAAGGCTACCACTTTGTTTCAGTACATGTTGACTGAATTCAGTTTTGGGAGATACCGGTGTGGAATTGGCTATGAAGACAGAATTGTGGATGACAGTTATTAGCATGTATTGAGTCAACCCTTTAGTCTCAAGTACTCTTTCTCCCAACTCGACCACTTTGAGCTATTTACTAAACTATGCTATCGTCAAGGTTTCTGTGCTGTTTTAAAAGAAACCTTTTTTTCCTTCATTTTTTCATTTATTATTAATAAAGGTGTTTTGCATCTTACTTTATGTCTCTAAAAACAAAAACTGTCTGCGCTTCTCAACCTAATAAAGTTGGCAACAAATATATAAATATAAATGAGAGGTTTTGGTTATATGAATTGTCCAAAGCATAATTAAGCTCACCCGCCATGTCAAGGCACACTCTCAATAGGGCGAGAACCTACTCTCACCTCCTATCTAGTGGGCACACAAAGCAGTAATACTGCTACCAAAAACTATTTAAATGTGTTGGAAGAGGTGCTGTTTTTGCTGAATGCTCACACCTGTTTGGTAAGCATAATTTTTACATTTATATTATTTGAGCCTGTAACTAGCTTAGCGCACCGACATTTTTCTTTTCCCTACTTTATGTCTCTGTTTAGTTCCTTGTGCCAAACAGCTATTCATTAAACAAAACTCAATACCCCTCGCCAAAGTCCAACTTGACCTCCTATCTCGACCTTGACCTCCGCAGAATGCATACAGTCAGGTCCATAAATATTGGGACATCGGCACAATTCTAATCTTTTTGGCTCTATACACCAACACAATGGGTTTGAAATGAAACAAACAAGATGTGCTTTAACTGCAGACTTTCAGCTTTAATTTGAGGGTATTTACATCCAAATTAGGTGAATGGTGTAGGAATTACAACAGTTTGTATATGTGCCTCCCACTTTTCAAGTGACCAAAAGTAATGGGACAATTGGCTGCTCAGCTGTTCCATGGCCAGGTGTGTGTTATTCCCTCATTATCCCATTTACAAGGAGCAGATAAAAGGTCCAGAGTTCATTTCAAGTGTGCTATTTGCATTTGGAATCTGTTGCTGTCAACTCTCAATATGAGATCCAAAGAACTGTCACTATCAGTGAAGCAATCAATCATTAGGCTAAAAAAACAAAACAAACCCATCAGAGAGATAGAAAAAACATTATGTGTGGAAAAATCAACTGTTTGGAAGATCCTTAAAAAGAAAGAACGCACCAGTGAACTCAGCAACACCAAAAGACCCAGAAGACCATGGAAAACAACTGTGGTGGATGACCGAAGAATTCTTTCCCTGTTGAAGAAAACACCCTTCACAACAGCTGGCCAGATCAAGAACACTCTCCAGGAGGTAGGTGTATGTGTGTCAAAGTCAGCAATCAAGAGAAGACTTCACCAGAGTGAATACAGAGGGTTCACCACAAGATGTAAACCATTGGTGAGCCTCAAAAACAGGAAGGCCAGATTAGAGTTTGCCAAACAACATCTAAAAAAGCCTTCACAGTTCTGGAACAACATTCCATGGACAGATGAGACCAAGATCAACTTGTACTAGAGTGATGGGAAGAGAAGAGTATGGAGAAGGAAAGGAACTGCTCATGATCCAAAGCATACCACCTCATCAGGGAAGCATGATGGTGGTAGTGTCATGGCGTGGGCATGTTTTGCTGCCAATGGAACTGATTCTCTTGTATTTATTGATGATGTGACTGCTGAAAAAAGCAGCAGGATGAATTCTGAAGTGTTTTGGGCAATATTATCTGCTCATATTCAGCCAAATGCTTCAGAACTCATTGGACGGCGCTTCACAGTGCAGATGGACAATGACCCGAAGCATTCTGCAAAAGCAACCAAAGAGTTTTTTAAGGGAAAGAAGTGGAATGTTATACAATGGCCAAGTCAATAACCTGACCTGAATTCGATTGAGCATGCATTTCACTTGATGAAGACAAAACTGAAGGGAAAATGCCCCAAGAACAAGCAGCAACTGAAGACAGTTGCAGTAGAGTTCTGGCAGAGCATCACCAGGGATGAAAACCAGCGTCTGGTGATGTCTATGAGTTCCAGACTTCAGGCTGTAATTATGTCTTATGTCTTATGTATTAAAAAGTGAAAGTTTGATTTATGACTGTTAATCTGTCCCATTACTTTTGGAATTACAACAGTTTGTATATGTGCCTCCCACTTTTTAAGGGACCAAAAGTAATGGGACAGATTAACAGTCATAAATTGTCTTCAGTTGCTGCTTGTTCTTGGGGCATTTTCCCTTCATTTTAGTCTTCATCAAGTGAAATGCATGCTCAATCGAATTCAGGTCAGGTTATTGACTTGGCCATTGTATAACATTCCACCTCTTTCCCTTAAAAAACTCTTTGGTTGCTTTTGCAGAATGCTTCGGGTCATTGTCCATCTGCACTGTGAAGCGCCGTCCAATGAGTTCTGAAGCATTTGGCTGAATATGAGCAGATAATATTGCCCAAAACACTTCAGAATTCATCCTGCTGCTTTTTTCAGCAGTCACATCATCAATAAATACAAGAGAATCAGTTCCATTGGCAGCAAAACATGCCCACGCCATGACACTACCACCATCATGCTTCCCTGATGAGGTGGTATGCTTTGGATCATGAGCAGTTCCTTTCCTTCTCCATACTCTTCTCTTCCCATCACTCTAGTACAAGTTGATCTTGGTCTCATCTGTCCATAGAATGTTGTTCCAGAACTGTGAAGGCTTTTTTAGATGTTGTTTGGCAAACTCTAATCTGGCCTTCCTGTTTTTGAGGCTCACCAATGGTTTACATCTTGTGGTAAACCCTCTGTATTCACTCTGGTGAAGTCTTCTCTTGATTGCTGACTTTGACACACATACACCTACCTCCTGGAGAGTGTTCTTGATCTGGCCAGCTGTTGTGAAGGGTGTATTCTTCAACAGGGAAAGAATTCTTCGGTCATCCACCACAGTTGTTTTCCATGGTCTTCTGGGTCTTTTGGTGTTGCTGAGTTCACTGGTGCGTTCTTTCTTTTTAAGGATCTTCCAAACAGTTGATTTGGCCACACCTAATGTTTTTGCTATCTCTCTGATGGGTTTGTTTTGTTTTTTTAGCCTAATGATGGATTGCTTCACTGATAGTGACAGTTCTTTGGATCTCATATTGAGAGTTGACAGCAACAGATTCCAAATGCAAATAGCACACTTGAAATGAACTCTGGACCTTTTATCTGCTCCTTGTAAATGGGATAATGAGGGAATAACACACACCTGGCCATGGAACAGCTGAGCAGCCAATTGTCCCATTACTTTTGGTCACTTGAAAAGTGGGAGGCACATATACAAACTGTTGTAATTCCTACACCGTTCACCTGATTTGGATGTAAATACCCTCAAATTAAAGCTGAAAGTCTGCAGTTAAATCTTGTTTGTTTCATTTCAAACCCATTGTGTTGGTGTATAGAGCCAAAAAGATTAGAATTGTGTCGATGTCCCAATATTTATGGACCTGACTGTACATTTTTTTGCTTATGACTAAAATGAAGAGAGTTTGAGTTTGTAACAAAAATCACAACATTCAACTTGCCTCTTCTGAGGGTGACACATCCAATAATTTTCAATAGAAGAAGAAATTACACTTTCAGTTTTTGAGACTAAATCCAACTTGATTTTAGAATTAGTCTCAAAAATCACTACTATCATTTCTTCCCTGAGATTCCATCTCGCCTACCATCACCATATTTTGACTTTGAAAATATGCTTGGTGTACAGCATTTTTTGAGATCAAGATGGGGATGTAGAGGAGGTCAAATCTGTATAAGTTTGGTTGCTGAGATGAGCTCTCATCTCGAACATTTAGCTCAGATTTTAGTGAAAAGCCTCCTACGGGTGAAACTATCCACATATTGGTGTAACATAATGAGCATCACTTTTTCATCTACCAAATAATATAGTACTTCCAGTATGAAATCCCATCAAAACTCATACCACTAATCTTTTTTTGTTTAAAACACAAAAATAAATTGAAAAATAAACTAGTAAAAGAACTTTTTTTCTGAATGTGATGTGTAATTGCATGATGGATAATCCATATAATTTTAGCACAAAGCTTCTTCAATAAGTAGGAAATGTTTAATATTTACAACTTGCATCACAACATGCCGTCTGCTCTAATCACATCTGTGAACTGAAGCATTCTGCAGCCATTAAAAATGAAATATAACACTTCTCACTTACAAAAAAATGTATTATGTAATTCACCATATATTATGAAGTATGCGTGTTGACTATATTTTTATATAGAGAAGCATTGTCTTGTCAATTTAAAACTGATTTTAAAATGCACCTTGATTTCTGACATTCCCAGACATAATATACCAGTATACTAACAGCAGGAGAAATTTGCACAAAGAGAAGTAGTTTCTGATGTTAAGAACACCACATACAAATTTAATTTTCAACATCTTTCAACCCTTACTGGATGACTGTAAGGCTAGAAATGAAGGCATTTATAAATAGTATAAACACTCAGAAATCTATTCATCAATGTTCTTTGTTCCTTATAGTGAAAAATATCGCTTGTATGTAACTTGTGAGGTTTATGTAGCACAATTGTTAATCAGGTTGATGTATTAATTCAACAAAAAATCCTATTCTTACTAGACATCAATTTCTCATTAGGCTTTTGCAAATGCAATCTACAATGCCGTGACCTCCAAGTATTTTTCTAATGTCTGCTGCATGTTCTGAAAGAATACCTTGTTAACCATAGAAACATGTTTGGTTATTTAGCAGCAATTTAAAAGTACTCTAAAAACAGTTTAAATTAACTACATATTTATAGACTAAATGAGCATATAGGTATTTAACATTTGTGCAGTTGGACAGTCGGGCGGCATCTTCCTGTCAAATAGGCCAAAGTTGGATGTCCCGGGTGCTATAAGGCAATAATAATGAACTCTTTTAGTGATGGTTCTTATAATAAGTCAAAAAGCCTTTTGTTTCTTTAGTATTTTTCTTGTATACTAAATAGTTTGAGGAAATGTTATCATGTTAAAATTATTGTATTTTCTCTAATATAACACAAGGTTTTTTTTTCAGAGCAAATCCTCTGAAAAATCCTCCTAGTATTATTTTCGAGGTTTGTCTTATAACCAGACCTCAAATAGAGGTCTAATTATAAGACTAGGAATCAGGTCCCCCGCAGAGCTACAGGGGCCTGGATCCTCCTAACAGGCAGTGGATGACTTCCATCTCAGAAATCTCTGTGGAAGTGTTGGGAAGCATCAGAAAATAACTGTGCACACCATGCAGCACACAGACATCCTTTGGCTGCCCCACTAGACGCCATTGAGTGTGCTGGGAGCTATTGGCAAGTCTGGATTAGAATTGGCAAGTCTGTGGCAGCTTGGCAAGTCTGGGGGCAGATTGGTAGGTCTGGGGGCAGATTGTATAGTGATAAACAGTGCTCGCAATAAATAAATAACACCACCACCTTAAAAGAAATCGATATAAAGCTTTCAGTATTAATATAAATAACAAAATACCAACCCAAAATACTTTTTAAGAAGAATATGTATACAAAATGTGCACAGAACACACACAGATGGTCCCTCTAGAAATTCTCTGGTAACCCTTAAGCCACTAGTCTTATTTGGATCCCCACAATGTATTGGCTACTGCCAGTGGGGCTGAAGGAAACTGAAATAAATATATAGGGATTAGACAGTGCTTAAAGAATCTGGATACCAGTGTACAAATATTTAAAAGTTTTAATAAAACAAAAATAGTATATTTTGTTTTTATGCAAATTATTTGGTTGGCTATTTAGCCATTTCCTGGTATTAGCGCAAACACTGTCTGTTTATTTTTTAGATACTGTCCAAATTAGTGGGAGATTTGATATTCCTATGTACTGTGTATCTAGAATATAACAGGTTTGTGTACCCTTGTTTGTCTGATGTATGCATTTTATATTTCAGAAAATATTTTATTAAAATATTTATATATTTGTTTATTGGTCTCCAGATTATTTATTTTATTATGTAAGCACTGTCTAATCCCTATATATATGTCTGGGGGCAGGTTGACAATTCTGGGGACTGACAAGTATGAAAATGCATCAGCAAGTCTAAGGATGCATTCGCAAGTCTGGGGATGAGTTGGTAAATCTGTGGGCATATTTGAAAATCTGCGGTCAGACTGGGTAGTCTGGGGGCAAATTGGCAAGTCTGGGGGGAAAGTGGCAAGTCTGGAGGCAGATAGACAAATCTGAGATATCATTAGCAAGTCTGAGGACACATTGGCAAGTCTGAGGACACATTGGCAAGTCTGAGGATGCATTGGTAAGGCAGTGGGCATATTTGTAAATCTAAGGTCAAACTGGAAAGTTTGGAGGCAAATTGGCAAGTCTGGGTTTCAGACTGGCAAGTTTGAGGATGCATTGGAATATCAGGGGGCACATCTGCAAATAAAATGTTACAGCTGTACCTGTGTTTCTAATAAATAATTATTATATGATTAGCATATATAACGTTTCAATCTGTGTGAAGTTACTTGAAGAGTTTAACTGATGCTCATGCTGCATTTTTAGATTGTGGCTTTTATGATTCAATCATGGAAGTTTTTTTTTTTTTTTTTTTTTGTTCGGATACAAAAAATCTTTTAATCCAAAACTATTTAAATAAGGTCATTTATTTATTCAGTTATTTGTTTTATATATATATATATATATATATATATATATATATATATATATATATATATATATATATATATATATCTAGTTTATCCATTCTTGGAACATGATGCTGCCACCATCATTTTCTCAGTATTCTGTGATATTACTGTTTTAGTTGCTTGTTAAGTGAATAATTAAATTGGAAATTCATTGGTTCTTTTTACCAGCACAAAGCTACATTATGGTACCTGGCATATAAAGCAAAGTATTTTTCAACTTCATCATAGGTAACATATCATTCAGTGTTGCTTGACTTGGGCTATGCTTTTGTTTAGTACATGTATTTTTTCTTTGTAAAAAGATTTATTTTATGAAAAATTTTAGTAACAAAAATGATGTTTCCTGTTACACAGCCAAAGTCAACCTTTTGGTCACATGAATATTAATTGTTTTACATCAAGCTGAAGCTCACAGCAGTGATCGCTGTTTTGCAGTGGAACAGCCATTGTTATAACAAGTTTCCATAGCAACACAGAGCAGCAGAAGGCAAGAAGGCAGACAGATCACCAATCCAAACACAACAACGTGTATTTTAAAGTCAATTAAAATCTTTCATGGCAAAGGGTCCCTGGCAATTGAGATATGTCAGAAAACCACAATTTAAAAAAAAAATGGAAAAGTGTAAGTGTGAGAGAAACAGGGGGAGAGAGAAAAAGAACAAGAGGAATTTTTAGGTGGAAGGAGGGCTACAGGAAATAATGTGAAAGAACGATCTGGCACATTGCCATTCAACCTACAGACTTTGCCTTCTATTGGTAACAAGATGGGAAGACAAATTATGAGAGTTGTTCAGCACGCTCCCCCTGCTTGAAAACAAGATCTATTTTTATCAGCAGGAGAATAATGCAGTGAAGCAGAAAATTGCCCAGTCATTTATCCAAAGAATGCAGTCTTTTGGGCTTTCATTCTTGCCTGCCAAAATCCGGTGACTTCTAAAAGTCTCATCCAAAGGCAAAACTAACCCTAAGTTGTAACTTTTCAAAGTTAATAAACTTGAGCTAGCATTGCATGAAGAAAGAACAGAGCTTCTGTGGAGTATTGTGACATTCAATAATAGGGTATCAGAAAAAGGATGATTTGAGACAATCTTAAACAATTCAATATTTCCTTTAACCTCTCAACAGATATCATGTTAAGGTAATGTATTCTCTTGGATTACAAGCTTACACCTGTGCTATGTATGTTCTGATGAATGATTGCCATCTTTACTCAAGTTGCTAAACCGATTTTAACAGAATATGCATGATTATTCCTCCCATTAAGTTACTTCTCCCCTTTGAATAATTCGTTATGCAAGTTTGGCTCTGCACATCACTAAATCTGTCTTAACTGATGTGAACAAAAAGACCCTGACTTTAAAAACAACTAGAGAAAAATGATTGCATATTATATATATATATGTAACAGCACATTGTCTTTTTCAAAAATACTTTTAAATAGACATAAAGTTCAAAACGCCAACTCCAAACCGACGAAGTAGGTTATTAGAACATAATCTCCACCTTATATGTGGGTGCTGAAGTGCCATAAGTCCAGGATAAGGATTATGTCCAAAGCTATAGACCAACTGACACCAGAAGAATGCAGGTAATATCACCAACATTTATTAAAAGTTTATGGATCAAGATGAAAGCAACAAGGCACAATTATACAAACTGTCAACTCCAGCCTAAGTGCTTGATACGTTTCGCATTCACTATGCTGATTCCGAAGCCGCAGTTTCCCATTCCCATTAGGAATAAGCACATAATGGAGCTGCTTAGGAAAAAGCACATAGCGTGCAAAACACATCAAGTGTTTAATCTGGAGTTCATGTTTTGTATATTTGTCCCTCGTTGCATTTAACCTGGACCATGGACCTTTAATATATTTGGTGATATTACTTAGACAAACTTCTCCTCACATTCTTCCGGGTGTCAGCTAGTGTATAGCTTTGGACATTATTTATAAGATAATCAATCACTTAAGGCAACATCATATTTAGGTTTAACCCCTTAAGGACAGAGCCTTTGAAACATTTTTGTCCATTCTGGACAATGGCTATTTTAACATTTCTGTGCTGTTTGTGTTTAGATGTATTTTTCTTCTTTGTCATTTGCTGTACCCACACAAATTATATATTATTTGTATCAGTACTTTAAGGGCTTTTTTGTTTGGATGCCATTATTTTGATCATATCCTATAATATTATCTAAACAAAATCAATAAAATATGGTAAAAAAAAAAAATCATGACTTTTATTTGAAACATCTTCTCCTGCATAGGTTTGTTGGGTTGTTTGGGGGCTAAAAGGCCACATTTGGGAGGTGCAGTTTTTGGTTTTCCAACTTGAAATTTTGACAAGCAGACAGCCTGCACCCATGTTCCATTTGGGACATATTTGAAACCAGCCAGTGTATTTTACCCCATCAGCCCATATATTTTCTAAAAGTAGACACCCTACGCTATTTCAAATGGTGGTATTTTAACACTTTCCATGCGCTAATTATTCCACCAGCCTTTTTCAAAGTTTGTGGTAGTAATTTTCTGTGGGGTTTTTTCACAAACATTGTATTTCAGACATGAATTTACAGATTTTGGTATGTGTCCCTGCCAAATAACACCCCAATATGTGTTCAGCAACATCTCCTAAGTACAGAGATACCACCCATGCATTGGTTTGTCTGCTTGTTTGGGGGATAAAGGGACACATTTGAGAGGTGCGCTTTTTGGTTCTCCAACTTGAAATTTTGACATGCAGATAACCTGCGCCCATGTCCCATTTGGGACATATTTGAAGCCAGCTAGTGTATTTTAGCCCATTAACCCATATATATTTTAAAAGTAGACACCCTAGGCTATTTCAAATGGTGGTATTTTAACACTTTACATGCACTAATTCTACCACCAGCCGTTGCCAAAGTTTGTGGTAGTGATTTTTTGTGGGGGTTTTACACATGCATTGTAATTAAGACATGAATTTACAGATTTTGGTATGTGTCACTGCAAAACAACAACCAAATATGTGTTCAACAACATCTCCTGAGTACAGGGATACCACCTATGCATATATTTGTTGTGTTGTTTGGGATAAAAGACCACATTTTGAAGGTGCGCATTTCCAACTTGGAATTTGACATGAAGTCAGCCTGCATCGATGTTTCATTTGGGACTTTTTTTTTTAGCCAGACATTGTATTTTACCAAAAACGCATATATTTTGTAAAGTAGACACCCTAGGCTATTTTAAATGTTGGTATTTTAACACTTCCCATGCACCAATTCAACCACCAGCCTTTGTCAAAGTTTGTGGTGGTAATTTCTTGTGTATTTTTTCCTACATTCATTGTATTTTAGACAAAAATTCACAGATTTTGGTATGTGTCACTGCCAAACAATACCCCAATTTGTGTTCAGCAACATCTCCCGAGTACAGGGATACCACCCATGCATAGGTTTGTCAGCTTGTTTGGGGGTTAAAAGGCCACATTTGAGAGGTGTGCTTTTTGATTTTCCAACTTGGAATTTCAACATGTAGAGCAAAGAAGGGGTTAATAGCAGTTATAAGAGCCTTTGTAGTACTGTACCAAAAAAATGAACTCATAAAAATGCACAGACAAGAAAAAATGTTCTGCTGTGTAGTGATCAGTGGCAGGGAAGGGGTTAATGCACAGGGTACACTATACAAATGGTATGGCTTTTATAAAAGCCTTTGGATCTCACAATTTTGTAACATTTTATTTAATTTATTACAAGTAAAAACTTATTATACAGATCTGTCTCTCTCCCTCACTAAAAACTCAAGTGAGGAGAGGGAGGCAGACCCATATGGGTCAGAACAATATTTACCAATAGTGATCTGACCAGGCGAATGGCGATGCTCATCTGAGCAATCACCAAACCGCCTTTGCCGCTGATCGGCTGTTACTGATCGCTATACACTCGTTCAGACAGCTTCAAAAGGAATACACGTAATCTCCTAGCGGGTAATTAACCCATAGTGAGTGTGACAAAAAAAATGGCGATAGCAACAAATATACTTCTGCGGCCAGATCGCTCCATATGCGCTGCTTAGGCAGTGACCATATGCGCTGCTTAGGAAGTGATATACGGCAATCAAGGGGTTAATAGTGCTTAAAAGAGCCTTTGATATACTGTAATAAATTACAGTAAAAAAATTAACCCCTAAAAAATGCACAGACAGCAAAAAATGTGCTGCTGTGGAAGATCACTGCGTACACAGCGATCAATGGCAGGGAAGGGGTTAAACACTGGAAACGGCTTTTATAAAAGCCCTTAGGTCTCAATTTTATTAAATATATTATAATTACAAACCTACATTATACAGCTCAGTCTGTCTCCCTCACTAAAACTCAAGTGAGGAGAGGGAGGCAGGTCCATATGGGTCAGAACAATATTTACAACAAATATTGATCTGACCAGGCGAATGGTAATGCTCAAAAGAAAGGAAAAAATCAGGCGCTTGGTGCCTGGACACAAGTGCAAAATGATGCTCATCTGAGCAATCACCAAACCGCCTTTGCCACTGATCAGCTGTTACTGATCTTTATACATGTGCTCAGACAGCTAAAACAAATGTTTACGTTAAACGTAATCCCCAAACAGGTATAATTAACCCGTAGCGGGTGTAATAGAAAAGTTTTTAAAAAATATAAAAAATGCTTCTGCAGCAAGATTGCTACATTTGCGACAGATTGCTGCTTAGGCAGTGATCTACAGTAAGCAAGGGGTTAATGGCTCTTAAAAGAGCCTTTGTTAAACGGTGATGAACACACAGCAAAAAATGTGATGCTGTGTATGATCACTGCGTACACAGCGTTCAATGGCAACGAAGGGGTTAAACACGTGAAATGGCTTTTATAAAAACCTTGGTTTCTAAAATTGTATTAAATATTAACATCAGAGCACTTATCATACATACTTGCACACAGATCACACTGATCTGCTGTGCAGGCATCGATTCGTGCCCCCTAGAGCAACAGAAGTGAAATAAAATCACTTCCAATGCTCTTGCCAGTAGAAGGGAAGCGCTGCCTATACAGGCAGCGTTCCCTTTTGCTAAGCCGATGGGGTTGCTCAGGAGAGCGACCTCCATCGGTTTTGGGGGAGCCATAAGGTGTTGCTAAGTCACTTTAGCAACACCTGAGATGCTTAGGAAGCGAATAATCTTTCGCTTCCTAAGCACATGTGTGCAGCCAGCTCCGCCATTTTTAAATGGCAGCTACGGTCACTCCAGGGAGTGATCGTAGCGTGCCCCTGCACTTTTTTTTACTGTTGCACAATGTCACTACATAGAGGCATTGTAGCAAACTGAAAGAGTAAAGAAAGCGACCATTGGTCGCATTATTTGCTCTTTTTAGTGCATGACGTGCCAGGCACGTCACCTGTCACCAAGTCCTCTATTTTCCGTGACGTGCCTGGCACGTCATCTGTCGTTAAGAGGTTGAACTAACTTTTAACCCAGCTAGCAGAATCAATAAATTGGGTTGTAATAGTTGTAAGTTAGTAGGCATTCTCTTTTTTAAGCCAAGAGTAGTACTGGTCTTAAATAAATGATTAGCTTGAGGATCCAAGCTTTTTTCTTCCTGTCATCACAAATATAGGCCTTAAAAACTCTATGCTGGCATAGAAAGTTCTGCTTATTTATCATCTTTAGCTATTCAGAGCACTGCCAACTCTAAATAAGTAGGTCAATCAATGCTAGCACAAGGACAATTACACCTGGACTTGAGTTACAGTAACTTGAAGCACAAGTGTCCATGAGTACATAAAAATTGCTAAAACTGAGAAGATGTATTAAACAAATTGCATTTCTTTAAGTGTAAATAAACCTACTCCTGTTTTAAATTTACACTCCCATTCAAACGTTTATGGAATTTCTTTATTTTCCATAAATACATGTGAAATGAGTTGCAAAATAGGAAACTTGGATTAGTTAACACAGCATGCTACTGGAACAGAAGAGGGATAGTGGTTTATAATGGGCATCTGTATGCCTAGGCAGATATTCCATTAAAAAAACCAACTGTTGACATCTACAATAGTCATTTACAACATTAACAATGTCTACACTTTATTACTGATCCATTTGATGTATTTTTTTATTTTATAAAATGTGCTTTTCTTTCATAAACAAGAACATTGAAAACCTTTGAAAGGTAGGGAATTTATTCATAGTTTCTGGTGCTAAGTCATGTAATTTTCTTAATTAAAATATGTCTGTTTTAGGATAGCTCTTCAATTAATGATACATACTATGGGGATATATCAATATGCAGTATATGATTTTCACTACTGACCAACTCATTCGTTACAGAAAATAAATATAGTCCAAATAGTTGAGAGACATGACTAGTTAATATAATAATATAAGAAGAAAAAAAGTGTTCTTGAATAATTGGTCAACTTTTATGAAACAGATATTAGATTCTATTTCATGGAGGATTCTGTTTTATGTTTTGTACTAATAAAAATCTTTTTTTAAAAATGCATTCATATTTGGAAAATGCATTTTGGGCACTAGACAGTCACTTTAAGTAACTTCAAATCATGTGTTCAGACAGTCAGTTGCTGTCTTTGGACTTTGATTGGAAGAATGATGTCATGACTGTATTGTACCCATACAGACTCAGCAGTATTTTCTAATATCTGTTTCATATTAGGTTGAGGCATAAAGCATCACCGATTTCAGGTGACCGGGGCGTGATTGGCGGGCAATGCTCCTCCAATATGGCTCTGCCCTGTTGTGGGTAGAGCGTCGGAAGCGAAAAAAATGTAACTTCCGTTGCTCTGATGCTGCTGCTTGTCTGCCCCTAAAATTGCCCTTAGAATTAGAATAAATTAAGGGTTAGCATAAGGGTTAAAGTTAGGGATAAATGTAGGGTTATAATTAAATTTATGGTGCAGGTTGTGGTCAAAAGGTAAAAAAGGTAAAAAAAACAATAGTTTTGGTTTTTGGCCTATAACTCAAAAAAACGCATGGAAACAAGCACATTTCTAAAGCTCTGGACAGTAGTTGGAAACTATTTAGATGGGGTCTTTTTTAATGATTGTATTTGTGTAAATTCTTTTTTAAATAGTATGTGTGGAAACTGGGTGAAATTTTAAAAAATAACTTTTAATAAAGATACTATACAGATAAGCCTGCGGGCATTGACTGCCAGAATTGTATGTCCTGAAACCACTTGCAGGTGTCTATTTAAAGCAATAACGCTTATATGCTTTTAGAAACCTTATAGGATTATAACAGCTGAGGTTACTGCTTCCATACTTTTACCAGTATCTAATTGACTGTCTAATCGAGGAGTTTTGATTACAGTTAAAAACACTCCTTTAAGATGTTTGGGTTACTTTACAGGTGATAAGAACTAATTCATAAGGTTTTAGTAACCAATTTACAAGTAATAGAACCCTCATCTATGTCAAATAATTCTCTAATACCCCCACAGGGGGATAAGGATCTGACAGCTATATATGTGTACTGCATAATTGTTTTTTAATGCGTCATGTCTGTGTCTTTTTGCAATATTCTATCGCACTAAGTCATTGTGGGGTATAGTCGAATACTACCCTACAATATTTTTTAAGTAATCTTTATTAAAAGTTATTTTTTTTAAATTTCACCCAGTTTCCACACATACTATTTACGAAATTAGGTTTTCACTATCCCCCCCCCCCCCCCCCCAGGGAATGTGGGAATAGAAAACTAAGCTCCAAGTGGCTTTTTCTCTCTCTCTCTCCAAACTTTCTTGCTAAATTCTTTTTTAGGTCAAATTTAGAAAAATTGGATTTTTTTCATCAAATTTTATGATTTTTTTGTAGTAAACTATAAGATATGATGAACACAATGGTATCTAACAAAACCCCTACTTATGTTGATAAAAGCAATGTATAATTTGTGTGAGTGCAGTATGTGAGAAAGAAGAAAATTACAGCTAAACACAAACACCCCAGAAATATCAAAACAGCCCATGTCACAAAGGGAAAGACAAGGTCCACAGGTCATGTCACTAAGGGGTTAGTGTGTTTTCAGAGTACTTTAAAATGCATGTTTTACATTTTGCATTGCTTAAAGTCTAAAATACTTACAGCTAGATGGAAATTGGAAAATTACATCAGTTTGCAAGAAACCAGGACTGCCCACGATAACTGAGTAAAAGAAATTTCCTATTTTTTGCTGCAGGAACCAATGAGAATGGAGCAAGATTACTTAGAGTCCACACTATGTATTTAAATTGAGGAGCACAGGAAGTGACTAAATTAAACAAAACACTAGATCCTCAGTGTCTATATAATCAGTGCTGCTGCACCTGCAGCAAACATGCAGAGTAATCACTGGGGAGAGCTTGAGTCAAATTAAAAAAATGTGGTTCATGCAGAATGCCTGCATCAAATCCCACTGGAAAAGATCTTGTGCACTATAGAAGCAGTAATTTTCATTTTGCACCAAAGTGAGTTTGGGGACTGGTCTGTCCCTTTAAAGGGACTGCCTGGTGCCCAAAATGCCTCCTCCAAATTGTAATGCATATTTTAAATTGTGCATTACTTAAAATATGAAAATCATATCCTTAGATTAAATTGCACATTTGCAGAGGTTCCGGACGGCCCCTTCCAGTTTCTCTGATCAGGCTTCTTAAGCTTATTCTTTTCCAATAGCAACCAGTAAGAATTTGAATGGGATTTTCTTTTTACCTAGTGATGTCACTTTGAAATTATTAACTTCATTGGATGAAGATCTGGCAGAGTGTACTTAATTTATATTTGAAACTGTATTTAAAGGGTGCAGCAGCTATAATTTGCAGATGTAACTTTACATTTTGTGTATTTATGACCATTAAATTATGAGGCAGGATTCCAGCTGTCATGCTTTCTTTTAATTTGATTTTCATTGGTTGCATAATGGAACAGAACTTACAACTGAAATCAAATCTTTGCAAGGAGACAAAGCCATATTTATTTTATTGCATATGAATGGTTTGTTATGCATTGTCATATGATTGTGATTATGAAGGCATATGGAGTCTGTTTATTAAACAGTGAACTGTGGGGAAGTGACAATTGAGTTGCAAACATCAAGCCAAAAAAAAAGCTGAGTTGGAATGAAAAAGTGTTTAGGGTTTTTTTTTTCATGACACTTCACTGTTTTTGGTGAACAGACCTCACATATGAAAATAAAACTGCTCTTCTTTCAAATTCTACAATCAATGCTGTAGATCTCTACAATTAAAAGTCAGTACTACTTCAATAGACATTGCTTCCGAGTAAAGGACATCCAAATAAGTGTTTTTGTTTTTTTAAAAAGTTAATGTATTTTACATGTATTCACAGTTATGCTATAAAAACCCATGTATTTTTGAGAAAACAAATCTAAAACAAAAATATCACTAAGAATGCCAGTAATATTCCAGTTTGCTTATTCGTATTATGGGCCAATTATAACATAAACATGATTTAAATTGTGTACAAAGTTTACAGTTGAAAATAAACAAACAGTGCTAATATGTGCTATAATACATAGACTTTCTAGAATACTAAAACAATACAATAGGGCTTTATTCATGAAAGAGAGAATTTCAGGGAATTTTAAGCAAAAGGCCAAAGTAACCGAGATGGATGAATTCTCCAATCTAACGATACCTCAAACTCTGCTATTTTGGCTTTAGTTTTGCAATTGCCTTATCAATGCCTTGCAATTTCCACTGTCATGAATAAAGCACATGGTTTGCATGACTCTAAGTTTGAACTCTAGATTTTCTTAATGTGCTGTTATATAAATTCCAGTTAACCTAAAATGATATGATCACTTAAATGTTATTTTTTTTTTTGTCTTTGGGATCTATTTTCTTAATCATGCTGTAAAAAAATATATTATTTTGTGTAATAAATTCTATTACACTGATGGAATGGACTGCACAGACTTAAGAGTAGTGAATTAATATATTCACTACTCTTATTCTAAAATCTCAGAGGGTAAGTACATGTTACAAAACAAAACACAAGAAAGGTATGTATATAAAAAGCAATAATAGATACCTGATAAAAAGAAAACAAATATTTTAGTGTTTTATATACAGTGCTCAATTGATTCCAGTATATCAATTTCTTTACAAAGTCAATGTGATAACCCTGCAGTTGTCAGTTTATTCGAGATTCATGACAGTAACTAACAGAGGAAGAATGGCAGTTGTTGGCAAAAGGACTTTAATTTGCAAGCTTTGATCTGTTTGATACAATAATAGACGTTAATAACTCCATTAGAGATATTACTGCCAAGAAATTGTTCTATAACGTAACCATCCCAGAATTAATTACAGTGACAGAACTTAATGTAACCAGCCCGGATTTAACAACAGTGACAGAATCTAACGATAATGTGGCTCTTCAGTCTGGAGGTTGTGACTTTTATTTTCTGGCTCCCTGTTTTGCTCCTTCTCTGAAGTGTTTCTGTCCAGGATCTGGGACTCCTAAACTGGGGGCTCTACCACCCAGGGGAAGGATTTCAGAGTATCTGTTGTTACCTTCCTGTAGCAGCATTATACTTGTGCCCATCCAGAGGGCTATCAGTCTTGTGTCTTGTCTGAGGACTTCAAGTCTCATGCCCTGCCTGAGAGCTTCCAGTCTCATGCCTTGTCTGAGGACTTCCAGTCTCATGCCCTGACTGAGAGCTTCCAATCGTGTGCCGTGTCTGAGGGCTTCCAGTATGGTGCCTTTCATGAGGGTTTCCAGTATGGTGCCCTTCATGAGGGCTTCCAGTATGGTGCCCTTCATGAGGGCTTCCAGTATGGTGCCCTTCATGAGGGCTTCCAGTATTGTGCCCTTCACGAGGGCTTCCAGTTTTCTAGCCCTGCCTGAGGGCTTTCAGTCTTTGCCCTGTTTGCCTTCTGTCTTATTCAGATGTCTTTGGAGATAGGAATCCATTCCACCATGTGGTGACCTGGTATAGTGATGATTTGGAAGGGAGATCAA
Source organism: Pelodytes ibericus (assembly GCA_036172795.1). Lineage (NCBI taxonomy): Eukaryota > Metazoa > Chordata > Amphibia > Anura > Pelodytidae > Pelodytes > Pelodytes ibericus. The sequence continues at coordinate 120,996,383 of CM069859.1, read as the reverse complement.
AGTTCAGCTGAATAATATCTTGCATTTTTAATTAACAATGAACTTAACTTACAAAATTCCTTGACCTTTAGCACAGATCAAATTACCTATTTACTTTTGTAATTGGAAGGCAGTGGTAGGGATGGCAGGATAATATCACTAATCACAGAAAAATCAAGCTAGCAACATGATCATGCAGGCTTATCAATCCAAATCCTACATTCCTAGGAATCCCTAAAGGAGAATTGTTAACAGGGAGACCTGTTCACCAAAGCCAGAAGGGTCTACTCAATAAAGAGAGGATTACAGGGAACTGAGATGGGGCTTTCAAACCTAAGGCCGATATAGCCAATTTGGAAAAATTCTCCCATTAACGTGGCAGACCAATTTTTGTTTAACAATTTAACCCCTTCACGACGCATGATGCTTGTATCCCAGATGACGCAAGCACCATAACACCACTTTGAGTTCCTGGCCTCTGTTTACAAGGTGATCGGTAGCCAGGAACACAATGGCAGAGACCAGATCAGGGTCTTAATAGACCCTTTGGGTCCCTGTCAAAAGATGGCGAGACCTCCCGAATTGTAGAATTAACTATAAATGTGGCGTCAGATGGAAATGTTCCAAATTTACGCACAGTTCGTTCCCAATCCATATGTCCAGTCATAAATATATTCACATTTATAAATTGTAATATTAAACACATGGTTTATGTTATTAAACATGGAAAATAAGCAAATAAACAATAGTTTAAAATACTACTTCAGCAATATACTTAAATACCTATACATCTCAATAATAACAACATGAAACATTGTCTTAAAGGAAAACGGAGAGTATGCAAAGAGTTTATTTTCTTACTGAATGTTACCTTTTGTGTACGTACTGCACTAAGAAAAAAGGAAGAAAGGTCAAAGGAGACTTGTAAATCACATTTTTGGATCACAGTTCCACCTCAGGTATCTATTATATTACATTACATTAACATTTATTTATATAGGGCCAACAATTTACATAGCAATTGGTGCAGAGCACAGAGGGGAACTACATATTATTTTAAATGACAGACTGATACATGAGGTAGAGAGCCCTGATCGCAAGACTGTAATCTAGACAGAATAGGGGACAGGATGCTCATAAGGTAAGTGAAAATTTCAATGGGGAGGTGGTAGTAGCAACAGCATGTGGGGACAGTTGGAGCTAGGTGGGTTTGGCAGAGATTAATTAATGTATGTTTTAGTTGGATGAATAGTAAGTTATAGTAATTCCTTATTTCTAAAAGTATTTGTGGACAATGAGAGCTAGGTGGGATTGTTCTAGCAGGATAAATAGTAAGCTTCCTTAAAAAAGGTGAGTGTTGAAGATTGTCGTCTGGCTGCTCTGTGGAAGTAAATTACATAGTTGCATACTAGCATAGGAAGACACAGGGCCGCAACCAGGAACTTCAGGGCCCCTTACTGAACACATTCTCTGGGCCCCATTACCCCCTCCCCCCGACAATATCTCCCACTCACCCCACCTACCCTCACAAGCATGTTATCCAGGTCTAGTATAATATGGAGGGTGGTAAGGAGCAGTTGGTCAATATGCCAGTATTTAGCCACTCAATATGCCAGTATTTTGCCATTCATTATGCCAGGATTTAGCCATTCAATATGCCAGGATTTTGCCACTCAATATGCCAGTATTTAGCCATTCAATATGCCAGGATTTTGCCACTCAATATGCCAGGATTTAGCCATTTAATGTGCCAGGATTTTGCCACTCAATATTCCAGGATTTAGCCATTTAATGTGCCAGGATTTTGCCACTCAATATGCCAGGATTTTGCTACTCAGTATGCCAGGATTTTGCTACTCAATATGCCAGTATTTAGCCATTCAATATGCCAGGATTTTGCCACTCAATATGCCAGGATTTTGCCACTCAGTATGCCAGGATTTAGCCATTCAATATGCCAGGATTTAGCCACTCAATATGCCAGGATTTAGCCACTCAGTATGCCAGGATTTTGCCACTGAATATGCCAGGATTTAGCCACTGAATATGCCAGGATTTTGCCACTCGATATGCCAGGATTTAGGCATTCAGTATGCCAGGATTTAACCACTCAAGATGCCAGGATTTTGCCACTCAATATGCTAGGATTTTGCCACTCAATATGCCAGGATTTAGCCACTCAATATGCCAGGATTTAGCCATTCAATATGCCAGGATTTAGCCACTCAATATTCCAGGATTTAGCCAATCAAAATGCCAGGATTTTTCTCATTTTATGCCACCCTCCTCCCCCTTCCCCAGTACTTACCTCCTTGTTGCTCTCCGGTACGGGTGTATCGCCTGTCCCCTCCCCCCTGATGGTGGCCCTGTCGGCCATTGCTCTCTGTGTAAAACAAATCCAGAAGAAGAATAAATACCTTCTTCAGATCTAAAGTGATTGTAATTATTTTGGCCCTTGAAGGAGACACTCTCCGAGCGCGTCGCCCCGTGCCTGTACAAACAAAGCCTCAGCGGTTATACCCCAGGACTACCCCTGCATCCATAAGGTTTTTTCGATAGTAGTGGACTGATGGACTACCCACTTACTATTATTATTATTTTTCCAATTGTGGTTACTTTTTTTCTGCTATAAACTTTTGTTATATCCCCGTTTTTGGGACATTTTTTTCTGTTTTTCCCACAATTGTGTTTTTTTCCATGTTTTTTTTCCTTGTTGCTACCTTTGATGCAGGTCCTTTGATTTATTGTTTGCAGGAGGTTTACCTTTGGACATTGTCCCACATTATTCTCTTTTTTTGTTATTATATGTTTTTTCTTACAGTGGTTGGCCCTCTATCAGACTTATGTTGCATCATTTGCTATTTTTTTGAGCCCTCTGTTACCACTTCATCCTACTATTTTTTTATTATTTCCATTTCTTTGTTTTTTTTGCTCTGTTCTTGTCCATTTTTCAATTTTTCCGACTTTTTTGCACTATTTTACTGTTTACTATTTTTATTTTTCTACCTTTTTTCCTGTGCTGCTCATACACTTTGCCTACATAGCTCTGTGTAGCTTCCTATATATTTTTTTCAGTTTTTCTCTATTTTTTTGCTCTATTTTTACAGTATCACTATACATACTGTTATATTTCTCCGATCTATACCTACTGTGTTTGTCGTTACATTACTACATTTACAAATAAATATACTTTATTTTCTATTATCAGTGTGCATGTCTGCTTACTTGTTAGATATTGTAATTATTTTAATTGTTTTTGTTTTTTCTGTATATATATATATGCATGTGGAACATTCAATTACCTTTTCCAAAGCCAGGAGGAAGCCCACTGAGTACTCCAATCTTGAATATAAGATACTTTTAAACATTAAATATTTATTCTTATGCATTTACCCTAATATCTTGTCTATATATTATCTGCTAAAAATGGAGATATATACCCTGCGAAAATTCCTGGTATAGATACATCTACCATCGCACACAAAGGACCAGCTATGATCGGTGTGATCCCAAGGAGCATATACTACGTGTGTTTGTGAGTGCAATACATATCACACTTGTCAGTGTCAATAGTCTATACATATTGCACTATTTGTGTCATTTGTTTGTCTCATGTACAGCTTATAAACAACAATTATCAGGATTACCTCTGTGAGGAAATACCATCTGCAGATATAAATCTAAGCTGTATGGGACCCTTTTATATTTTTACTGTGCACATACTGCCTCAGTTATCACATAGTGAGGACACCTAAAACTTTTTATATTATATTTTTGCTAGCGCACCAATAGCCCTTTGTGTTTTTTATGTCTTTTTCAGTGTGATTTAGGGTTACACACTATTGGCTGCAGCTTATACCTCGTTAGCGCTGTGGACACACCAATAATTTTTTTTCTGTATATCTAATTGATTTGCTAACACCACCTCTTCAGGCAGTGAATTCCATACCTTTATTGTCCTTACCATAAAAAAATATCTTCCAGTGTCATAGACTAAATTTCTTTCCTTCAAACCTTAGCGGATTCTTTTGTCCGTTGCGCTGTTCTGTTACTGAACAGGTCTTTACAAAACCCTTATCATATCCCCTCTAAGATGTTTCTCTAGCTTGTACAAATTTAAATGTTATATATAGCCTTTCTTCATAACTAAAACGATCCATTCCCCTTATTAGATGTGTAGCTCTCCACTGCCCTTTCTCTAGTTACATATTGCCTTTCTTTTAGCAAGGCACCCAGAATTAAACAGCATATTCCTGATGGGATCTTACCATGGACCTATAAAGAGGCATAATACATTTAATACGTGCCAATATCATATTGGCCTTTGCAGCTGCCAGCTGGCACAATGCAATACTGCTAAATCTATTGTCTATAATTACTCCCAAATCTTTTTCATTCACAGATTTCCCAAAAGAAAACACCATTTAAACGATATTTTGCATTTTTACTATTGTACCCAGAATTAATAATTTTACACTTCTCTACAATTAATATAATTTCCCATTTATCTGCCCAGTTACCCAATTTGTCCAAATCCCCTTGGATTGAAGACACATGAACTTTATACTGTATTACCCTACTCACAAATAGGGAACCCTACTTAGTTTTGTGTTATTGACAAACACTGAGACATGACACCCTATGCCCACTCTTAGATCATTAATAAACAAATTAAAAAGAAGAGGACGCAGGACAGATCCCTGAGGTACTCCTGTTATCACATTTGTCCAATTATACAATTTTCCATTTACCAAATAGTGTTATATAAAGCATGCAGCCTGTCAAAAAACAAATAATTATTATGGATTTGTGAACAAAATATTAATAATTAAGTAGCATTATAAATGTATTTGTTTTTTTCCATAGCTTGCATACAATGTATTTTCCACGTTTTATGCAATTAGCTATGATAACAAATAAATACAATTAATTTGTACATGGGAAAATGCATGTACCATTCTGATAATCAACTCTGCTTCAAGATTAAAAATGTTGAATATGCTAGCAAGGAAATTAGAAATATATATTGCTGGCACAGACTTTTCAACCACCTTTGGCTGAAAAAAAAAGCCTATTTAAACATGATAATCTAGAAAAACAAATAATAGTATATGTTGTGTCTGGATTCAGTAGGTAGTATTTCTCTTTAGCAATTCTGGAAAAACCTGTATATCACTAACATCCCTATTTCCTTTTCATGCAAGTCCTTAGAGATTAGGGGAGCAACTGATAACATGAGCTGAAACTCCCACAGCTAGCCAATTACTCACAGTCAACCATAAAATCAATACAATATATAACTAAAACACCACACATTCAACCATACTACAGAAATATCAGTGGGGAAGAGACAAGTTATTTTAGAAGATCTTTTCCTAAGATCTTCAGTATTACAGATGCAATGTCTCGAAAGAATTGGAGAAAATAATTTAATTGTCATTACAACATATCTTTCATATAGTCTAAGTACAATTAAACGTTAATGCAATCCTTATGTATTGCAACTTATTTACAATAATCAAATATATTTTCAAAGGTGTCATTTTTTTTACTACGCAAAAAAATTATTGAAACAAATTATTTATTTTGAAACATAGCAGGAGGTACTGTGTAGTACTATATGTATATATACTACTATAGTGTGAATAATATGATCTAGGTATAGTAAACCTGCATTCCAATACCCATAGAGACAGATCAGTAACCAAGAGGCATTCTTCCTTCCTCCTTGATCATTAGATCACAGTGGAGGTAAAAAGAGCATAAAATTCTGGACGTCTTACAGACCTGGTAAACTGACAATGGTAAAAGGAAATTATGAAAAGAGTACAAAGTAAGTTGAACAAGATGTAGAGGGACTAAAATAAGTGGACTCAGGTGAAAAGGAACCTTTATATATATATGTGTGTGTGTGTGTGTGTGTGTGTGGATCTGTGCTGTATGCCTTTTTCTTAACATATAACAGCTGATCCAGCATTCATTTTGTGGCTTAACCCTGGAGGGATAAATGGTCAAGCCTATACTTGATAGTACATATTGTGTTGCAGTTGAGACACACAGCTAAACAATCATCTCTTTGATAGCACTTCTGGTATTATCCCCCAAACATTACTAGTTAAACTTACCAAACAATCTGCTTAATAACCCTATATACTTATAATTAAATCAAAATACATTTACATATTTTATCTATTACTTATAAAATACTTAATCCTATAATCTCTATACATATTTAATTAAAGTAAAATCAAACCTGTACATATATAATTTAAGCAAAATCTATCTGCATGTTTGACCTACATATTTGACTACTATATATAAGATACTTAACTTTATAATCTATGTACAAATTGAATTAAGTATAATTTACTGTACATATTCAATCTATCATATATAAAATACTTCATTCAAGTAAAATCTAACCAGTATATATACCTAACTCTAAAATCCTTATACAGATTTAATAGTCTTCAAGTAAAATCTATTTACATATATAACTAGCATACCATAAACTACAAATCATGAACAAAATTCCTTACCTTGGGAAATTTAACATGATGTAATCTTTCCATATACAATATTAGTGATGAAGGACTTTCCAATATTTGTATATATTTGATTCTATAATAACTAAGGTAATTATCACTTTCCTATTGTGACTGATATAGCTTAGTAGAATAGTTACATAACTTCCATAAGGTTTATTTTATATGTAAGATTGTTTGTGACGAAAGCCTCCGCCCCCTCCCCTTTGTATCCAAACAATAAGTAAAACACTTGACCATCCTAATCATGTATCAAAAAAGGACAAGGACAAGAATTCCAAACAGAAATCAAAAGACTCACAACCTATAACAAATCCATCATCTCTAACCACAATTACCATGACAACTCCATAAGCCGAAACCATATTTATATAATTAACTCTAAAATCCTTATACAGATTTAATAGTCTTCAAGTAAAATCTATTTTTCTAAATGTGTAAAACTATTGGACTTACTTAAAAACAAAGCAGATCCATCGGATCCATCAATTAAGACCTGGGGAAAAAAAACCTAAACATCTATATTATGGAGGATAGTATTCTACCATTCACTCACAGTTTTCTCCATATATTCCTATGCTATTTATCTGCTGAATGAGGAATAAGAAGACTACATAAGGATTACCAGATACGACTTTCTGCTTTATTTGTTTGTGAGTGTACTAGTTTACCATCATATAACACTTTATATTCCAGACTATATTACACTATAGTGTACAGCTATTTTGTGGGACAAGAACCACTCATGGTTATCCCTGGATGTTTCATCTTTATATTCCTGTATCCCCCATGATAAGGGGTTGACTGCTCTCTCCTGGTGTCTCACTAAATGTAGTAATTATTCTCATTATACTACACAATTTTTGCTTAGGGCAGTGGAGTTCCTTCTTAACCACAACTGCTTCTCCTTTGATTCAAAGTATTACGTGCAGGTATATATGCCAATCTTTATATGATTTATTGGCAAGAACATTATGTCTTCTGTAATGAAAATCCATTCAGATTGAATATAACTTTCTACGGTCGTTATATTGATGACCTACTGATTATTTGTAGAGGAGTTTATAGTGATGTGGATCATTTTGTAGACTATGCTAACAATAATTCACTTAATCTTCATTTTACATCCGAACATAAACCATATACCATTACCTTTCTGGATCTAGAACCTAGCGGTGATGATACTAATGGAAAGATCAGTACCACAGTTTTTCGCAAAGAAGTGGCCGGTAACCCGGTACTACATGCAAATAGCTGTCACCCGCCTCACGTCCTTAAAGCTGTGGGTACAAAAAATATAAATCCTGGCGCTTAAACTGTAACAAAGCAGCACCAATCTATGTGTTACTCTGCAAACACACGTGAGAAAACACAAAAACAGAATAAAACCAAACAGTAGGAGTGATTGGTGTGCTGAGTAAACCCCCACACAATAGAAAGTATATAAGGAAATATGGTAATTGCCTTAGAATTGCTGAAATGGCAGTATAAGGAAGGTTCTTCAGTGTTTCATAATGTGCATAGGGAAACACAAAGATAAACAAAGAACATAGTGTAATCCAGTATTGCAATAATTATTGGTGTAGTATAAACAATTACACTCACAAACACTGTAGATATAGGCAGCACATCAATAACTGGTCTGAGTCTTCTTTCTTCCACATAGGGTCCCCATATATGGCAGAATAAGACGAGGAGATACATTATTTACAGATTCAGTAAATATTTAATAAAAAAACAAATAGCATCTTACATAAAAGTTTCCAGCAGCAAGCTTCTCCGCAGTTATAAAGGTCTGGTGGAGCAAAAGTCTTGGAAAGTCCGAGATGTTTAGCAGTATTGGTAGACACGCTACGCGTTTCGCCTCTAATTGGGCTTCTTCTTCTTCTTGTGCCTAAAAAAGCTTGCACTTTAGGAAATCAACTAGCACCTAACACTTTTTCTAGCTCTACTATTAATAAAAACACCTGGCTCTCTGTGACAGGCATGTATCCGTGCGGTCACCGAGTGTGGAAGTGCTCTGCCCACATTGACAGGACAAATACTTTTACATCTACAGTAGGGGGTAAGACTTTTCATTTAAAAGATTACATTAATTGCTGCACCGAATATGTGGTTTATTTAATAACATGTACTAAATGTGGTATACAATATGTTGGCCAAACCACACGCCAGCTAAAAAATCGAATAAGAGAACATCTATTGAGTGTACAGTTGAAGGACGAACAGTCTCCCATAGGAAAACATTTCCTATACTGTAATGATGGGTCTACAAGTCACTTTAAGTACTGTGGCATTGAAAGGGCACGAACTCCCTTTAGGGGGGGTGACATCAATACTATTCTTAACCAACGGGAGGTCTTTTGGATTTTCCAATTAAAACCCCGTACCCCCCAGGGGCTCAACGCCAAGTATGATGTCACCTGTTTCATAGGCTAGGGCTTACACTCTTTATTATTTTATTATATTATGTTCTCTTTTGACGTTCTTTTTTTGGTAAAGCCTTTATTTCTCTATGTTTATATTATGATATTATGTAAGAACTCTTTTGTCTTGTATTATGTTTGGATCTTTATATTTGGGATTAATGACTGACTATTTTTTTTTTTTTATATTTGTATCCATGTGCCTCCTCTTTGCCATAATTACCATTATCATCATGTTTTTTTGCTTGGAGGTAGGCATATATATTTGGGTACTGATATGCATATTTGTTTTTTGAGTTACCTTTTGTTGTGATTATTATTTGCTGATCTTTCACATTTACTAATCCCCCATATGTTTGGGAATGCTTAACAATCATTGTTCATCTTGCTGCCCTCTTCCTGTTTCTTATTTACAATCATTTCTATATATCATACTACTGTTTAGATGCATTGGCTCTCAATTAATTATTTTTATTGTATCTTTCTCCTTTCACCTTTACAGTTACTGTCTTTTATGTATTACAGTGTATATATTTTCTCCTCTCTTCGATCCTGGTTGCTGCTGGTCGGGTGGTGGGCGTGGTCTCTACCCTGGGGGGCATGTCTCACTGCCAGGGGGTGTGTTCTCCCCTCGGCATTGGAGACTGGTTTTCTTGTTTTCTCCGTATGGCTTTTTCTTCTCTAGGGGTGTAGACTTAGTTCCTGCCCCTGGGGGCAGGGTTGCACTCGGGGACATGGCTCTCTCTCTCTCTGCTGCTGGGGGCTGGACCCTCGTCGCTGGCCTGGGGGTGTGCCGCTCTCGGTGGATTTTGATCCGCGCTGCCTCCCTTTCCCCGGCAACAGGTAAGACAAGTCTGTTTTTAATTATTCCTTGTTTATTCACTGATTGGTTTGTGAATTTAATGATGGTTTTGTTTAATGTATTCAGACTGCTTTTGACAAAGCACTAGTAGGTGCGAAACGCGTCAAGCGTTTGTCTGTTTCGTTTTTGTCTGTCTCATCACTCTAGTATTGGTTTTATTTTGGATTCTAATAAATATTTTTCCATTGAATTTTTCACTGAACTGACGAGTCTCCTGGATGTTTTATTGCTGGCACAAACTCTCTTTTTGTGGAGCATCACCAGCATGTGCCTGGTCATACCAATATTTGTGAATCTGAGCAATTTGGATCTGCCACCATCTCCTCATTTACATTTTTGTTAGGGAAAGAGACAGATCAGTTTTAGAGTTAAAAGAAAATGTTATAAAATTGTCAGGTTTTATGAAAGCAGTTCCCTGTGTATTAACCCCTTCCCTGCCACTGTATTTTACATTACCATTTATTTATATAGCGTCAACAATTTACGTAGCGCTAGGTATAGAGCATAGAGGGAACTACATACTTAAGTTAGACACACTAGAGAACCCTGCTCGCAAGCTTACAATCTAGAGGGAACTGTATAAGCAGTAATCTTGGACAACAACACTTTTTTTGCTGTCTGCATTTTTTAGGGATTAAAAGCTCTTCTAAGAGCTATTAACAACTTCTTTGCCGTGGATCACTGCTTAGGCACTGATTCTGAGGAAGCTGACTCAGGGTTCAATTTTGGCTGCTGAGCCCTTGCCACAAGGAGTCATGGGTATCTACTTTTAAAAAATACATGGTTTGGAGTGGGTAAATTACATTTGCTAGCTTCAAAGATATATCCCAAATAGAACATGGGAGCAGGTTGACTACATGTCAAAATTCCAAGTTGGAACAGTGAGATGCGTACCTCACAAATGTGGACTTTTACATTGTGAACAATATCCACAGTTATAGTTCCCTACATTTAAAAATGTTGTTAAAATTGTTGTATCAATAACTTCAAACAGCAATATAGTTAATCTATCATCTAAAATTTTGGACAATAGTGACCTATCGGTGCTCCAAAAATGTTTGTCTTTTGTCCCTAAAAATGTATCGAAATTGGGAGATGCAAAATTAGACCTTTTGAAATTTTGTAGATCGTTAAGATTAAAATGTATTTTTGCTAATAACAATGAACAAGAACAAATACATGTAAAAAAAGCAGTTAAATCCAGATTTTTTTCCAGGGTCTCATATTAGTCCATGTATTCAAACTTTTGAAAACATTGTGTTTAGGGATCTGGATAGATTGTTTTGTGTTTTGTTTCCCCTTTTCTTATAGAGCGCGTAACAATCGTATGAAAAATGAACAAATGGCACTCAATGGCCTTAAAACGTATACTAACATTATTATTTTCCCTGCAGACCAAGGGGAGCCCTTTTTTTTTTTTTTTTTAATCGTTCAGAATATATTTGTGAATGTGAGAGACAGCTATCTGACTCTAAATTCTATTGTAAAATTGAAACTGACTCTACCTGTCAAATTCATGCAAAACTTGGAGCTCTTATGGAAAATTTAGTTAAGAGACTTAAGATTTTAGGTTTCCAGAAGTTCCTGCTTTCTACACTAAACCTAAGATCCATAAGGGTAAAAATCAACCTCCTGGCAGACCCATTGTGGCCAGTATAGGATCAGTTATGGACTCCATAGGTTCTTACATAGACAGATATATATCCCCTTATGTTGTGAAATTGCAAGTATTTCTGAAAGATAGCATGCTTAGATGCAGGGCTGGCCTTAAGTGTTCCAGCGCCCTGTGCAGGCCTCCCCTGTGGCGCCCCCCTCATGCCTGTCTCTTTCCTGTCCCTCCATGTATGTGTCTCCCCCTTCCCATGTTTGTCCCTTTCCTCTTCCTCGCCATGTCTGTCTCTCTCCAACTCCCCCATATCTGTTCTCTACTCTCCCCCTCCTGTTCTCTTCTCCCTCTCCCCCCTTGCTTTGGTCTCTCCCCCCTTCTTCTGTTCTCTCCTCCCCTTCCTCTCTCTCCCCCCCTTCCTTTGTTCTCTCTCTCCTCCCCCTTTCTCTGTTCCCTCCCCCTCAATATAACTTGTGGTGAGGGGGCGGAGCACAACCGGTGAGAGGTGTAGCTCTGCCCCCACCATATGAGAGCAGCGTCTCAGCGTCTGCTTCACGGGAAGCCACGGGCAGCATGAGAAAGTGCTGCTTGTGCTCCCCACACACCGGTATCGGATTTCCGATACCCTGCATTATCACTAAGCATGGGCAGCGCGAGCAGCACTTTCTCATGCTGCCTGCAGCTCCCAGTGAAGCAGACACTGCTCTGCTTCACAGGGTGGGGGCGGAGCTACAACTATCATCCGGTGAGCTCCTCCCCCTCCCCAGATCCAGCAGTGCTTGCCGAGCAGAGGGCTGGTGAGGGGGGATCTTTTGATCACCCCATCCAGTGCCTCTACCGGCAAACTTTTTTTCCGTGGCTGACGGGCGCCACCTGGGGTATTGCACCCTGTGCGTTCGCACAGGTCGCACACCCCCTAAGGCCGGCCCTGATAACATGCTATAGAGATATTTAATAAGTACATATTGATGAAGGTACTTTACAATGTACAATGGCTATTGAATCCTTATATATTTATATATATTATATATATAATCTTTTACCTGGAGCCCCTCCATCTAAATTTTTGAGTCAGTTACTAACAACTATTTTAAATTTGGACACAAATATTTTATGCAAGTTGGTGGAGTATCATGGGTATGGGGGCAGCGAATGTAGCCTATCTATCTGCAGGTCATTTTACAGAGTCTGTTATCTATGCCCCTGAAAACCCATTTCTATCTTACATATTGTATGTTTATTGATGATATTGTATTTTTTGGGTCGGGAACAAGTGAGACTTTAACCCCTTAGTGACAAGACATTTTGAGACCCCATCTAAATAGTTTCTAAATGTTGTCCCGGGCTCAGAAATTTGCTTGTTAACATGTTTTCCTGCAGTTTTTTTTTGCAAGTTATGGGGCAAAAACCAAAAATAGTGTTTTTTTTCCTATGTTGACTTTTGACTCCAACCCGAACCCTAAATTTAACCCTAACCCTAAATTTAACCCCAACTCTAACCCTTATGCTAACAATTAATATATTTTAATATTCATTTAATTGTAACCCTATCCCTTATGCTAACCCTAATTTAATTGTAACCCTAGCTGCTATTCTAACCCTAACCCTAGATTTAAGATAATTAAGTCTTTTTTTATTGCAATGTTGATGACTGCCTCTAGGGGCAGTCATGCAACATATACAGAACGTCGGAAAATAATTGTTTTTCACTTCCGAAGAGGGCATAGCCAGATTGGCGGAGCATGCTGCTTTGGCAATATGGCTCCCACAATCTCTCCGTGGAGCAATCATGGGTGCCCCAGAGCCAGAATTTCGGTGTTGGTTATTGCCTGTTGAGGCAATAGAGCAGCACTGTCAGAGCTGTTTTCGCGATCGTTGATTGTGAAAACCGCTTTTTTCACTGCAAGATGTGTTAAAATCGTTGTTAAAATCATTTCATAAATATGTTAATATCTTCTTTGGAGATTTAAAATTTACTCTCCAGTATCATGCGCAACAAATTGAATTCCTGGATATGGTGGTATATAAGCTGTATGGTATTATGGCCACCAGACTATATAGGAAACCCATGTCAGTTAACTCATTATTGTATTTTGAGTCATGTTACCCTCCTAATATGCTCTTTAACATCATTAAAAATCAGCTTACTCTGGTGGAGAAATTATGTACTGAGCCATTAGTAAGAGAAAAAGGAGGTGATTCGTATAATAAAAACAAAATGGTGTAGTAATACTTGCGGCACCACACTTAAACGCAGCCTTCTGAAGCACTCTCCAGAATGCTTATAAAACAATATATATGACAAAAAGTAGTAAGAGAAAAAAAAAGTAGTAAGAGAACAAGACAAATCAGATTTACTTCAGAGTTTTAGAAATAGAGGGTATCCAGAACATACTTTAAAACCAAATATTAACACATCTTCAACAGGTGTTAACCTCAAGTTAAAAGCTAGTACCCCAAAAGTTATTCTATGTGCTTTTCCCCCATTTCAGGACAAATTCATAATATACTATTTTAACACTGGCACATCTTAAAACAGGAGACAAAATTGAGACCGTTCCTACCAGGGTTCCCTAGTAACCCTGGTAGTATGGCATATAGGAAAATGTGCAACCTTAGGAATAAATTGGTACATAGTGATTTCAAAGAAATACCAGCTTCCCCAAATCCCAAAAGGCAACTATAAATGTGTATATTGTTCACAATGTAATAATACTGGACATGTAAAATCTTTTAACCACCCATTTATGGGAAAACATATTTATATTAACCAGTTTATTAATTGTTCATCAACATTTGTTGTGTATATTCGTATATGCCTTCTGGCATCCTGAACCCGGCTTCTCTATTGACTCCTCTACCTTCTGGCATCCTGAACTCGGCTCCTCATTTGACTACTCTACCTTCTGGCATCCTGACCTCAGCTTTCCTCCTCGACTTTGTGATATTCTGGAATCCTGACTTCTGCCTGTGTACCCCACTCTGAATTTCCTCTTGATAACTCCAAGTCGTGATCTACTCAAGTCACCTTAAGATCACCGGTGCTCACAGACACCCCTGTGGGGAGCCTCTGTTACCAACTGCAGTCCAACTCCTGGTGTGCTGCCTAAGCAAGTGTGGTTCTTTAGCATCTGGGTTCCTTCTACATCAAAATGTGAGTACACACCCAACACCAAGAGGTCAGGCTCACCTAAGTAGAGAAGTCTTTTGGATAAATGAATTAGGAGCCTACTCCAATGAAAACATTACTTGCAGGTTTGAACAGAGAATTACATTGGGCTGTCTATTTATTATGTCATTTTATAATGATTATAATATACATGCAATGTCTATCACTTTTGTAATGCTGATGTGTTTCAAAATGTTTTAATTATTATTACATTTGTATTTTCATGTATATATTTACCCCATTTGATTTACTGTGGAATAAATTGCAATGATTAAAGGTAATTAACCTATGCTGATCATGTGATCAGTATGGGTGGATATATATTAGCCACATTTGTATAGTCACCTTGAAAAAGGCACACTTGGTGCTGAAACCGGTCGCTGTATATTTCTGCAAGGAATAAATTCACCATGTGTTTTTCAACCGGACATATACCATCTGCATTTTTTTATTGTGTGATCCTGTTATCTGTGGTTTAAGAATCGTGCTGAACAAAACAATGTATATTAACCCTTTAAGGACCAGGGATTTTCCTAGGCCAAAGACCAGAGCGTTTTTCAATTTTTAATATGCGTTTTTTGAAACATAATTTTCCTCTCTCTCTTTTAACGCAAACATACAAGTTATATGTTGTTTTTTAAAGGACAGTTAGAGCTTTCTTTTGATACCCTATACATACAAATTATTTACATTTTAGTATTAAAAAATACATATAAAAGAGAAAATGTTGGGGAAAAAATATGTTTTTCCCCATTATTTTCCCAATAATAAGCTACACAACTAGTGCAACACTAACCCACTTATCACACCTAATTAACTAACTAATAAACAAGAAAAAAATTGGTTCCCAAACCCCCCTAAACAAAAAAGAGAAAAAAAAACTCTGAAGAGTGCGATGTCAGATCCATAAAAATCATGCAAAAGGCATGCAGGGGTTAAATATTGTTAAATAAATATATTACAATTACATTTATTTATTAACTTGTGAACATAAAGTGGCCATGAACATAAAGACATTGGTTTGGCCCTTTGGTCGTTAAGGACCAAAGCACCATCTGGCGTGAAGGGGTAAAAATGTAAAAATGCTAGTTGAGTTAGATGTTTAGCACACCACAGGAAACTTTTAATAATCAAAAAATTCAAGGTAGATCCGTGATGTTATATAAAAGTATAAATCTTTATTTCAGCAAACTTGAAATCAAAGCAGCATGAAAAAAATCACATCTCACGCGTTTTGCCACCTGGACTTAATGCATAACAGCAACTGTTAAAATTTAAAGGCATTTGTGATTGCAGTCATCTATGCCCCAAAGACAGCAATGATCAACAAAGAAGGTGGAGATGAATAGCAGCAAAAATAATGGAACAAACACAGTCAGAATAATATTATTATGCTTCAAAAAAGACCAAATAAATACACATTACCTTCCTTAATAAACAGTAAGTCAATTTATATAAGTAATTGCTTGGCTATCTTGTCAAGTATTATATTGTCAGCCTAGACACAACAAAATTAGACATAAAGGGTGAAGGACTATTATTTTACATTTTTTACACTTTGTGCAAATGATACAATCAAAGCATAAACTGATTTGTGACTTTAATATACAAAATGTAGCAGTCAGATCCAAAAGTTAATAAGGTAAAAAGGGAGAAGGAGAGAGGGGAAAAAACAATATTTATTTAGTCCACATAACAGTTGATTTCCCACTATCTATTAATTCTGAATTAAAACAGTGCTTTGTTTCAAGAGGCTATCTTGTTAAGAGAGTCAGTATGGCCTAAACTAAAGCCAAGTATAGGGATAGATCCACACTATTGAAGGACAGGGATTTGACAGTTTGTGATGTTAAGAGTTGAGCCTACATGTAGGAAATGCTGCATTCAGTATGTGGGCCAGACCAGTGGAAGCCTACGTGGACGTAGTAACTGACATACGGTGCAATGATCAGAAGTCCTCAGCCAAGCATCACTTTCAAATGTGCTCGAGTGGGGACCTTACAAATTGTTCCATAATGGGGATTGAACATTATAGGTTGGTTGGAGGAAATATTGTCTCCCTTCTGAATAAGAGGGAGGTGTTTTGGATTATTAAAATGGTAATTAACTCCATAAGAACAGGGCTTTTAAATGTAGTTTTCCTCTCTGTCATTTAACGCACCCCTACAAGTTATATGTTGATAGTGCTATTTTTTAGATTCACTGTACAAATAAATAATCTACAATTCAATATTTAAAAAAATACATATTAAAAAGTCATTATTTTCCCAAAAATATTGTATAAAACTAGAACAACACTTACACTGTCCCACTTAGCCCAACTAATTAGTTAATAAAAAGAAAAATATAGGTTCCCAAGACCTCAAAAAAATTGAAAAACAGAAAACAAATATCGCTAGTACAATGTACTGATCAGAGCAATCAGAACCAAAGCACGGTCATGCAGGCATTAACTGTAATGAATTAAATATATTAAAATAACATAATTAATATATTTAGGTATTAAAAAAACTGTAAAATGGTACACAAAAAAAAATGATCACAGTAACAATCTGTGATCAACAAAGGATGGGAAGGGTTAACTTTTTTCTCTCTACAGGAAATGGGGTTTTTGCTTTTTTCTTCTCACTTGCCTGTCACTCTCTGTGCTTCACAATTACCTGATTTTACTAATAAATATGACGTAAAGTCATGATTTATAAAGACACGGAGGCGGGTATTATGCTTTATCTCTTTCTTTATTTCCCTCAGCAGCAAAGAGAATGCATAAAACGTTTTAACTAGAGTTGAGCGGACACCTGGTTGTTCGGGTTCGAGAGGTTCGACCGAACTTCGAAAAAATGTCCGGGTCCGTGCTCGAACTTGACCCCAAACTTGACCCCGAACACGAACCTCATTGAAGTCAATGGGGACACGGACTTTTGGCCACTAAAATCACTCTAAAAAAATCATGGAAAGGGCTAGAGGGCTGCAAAAGGAATTAAAATGTGGGTAAGAGTAGGACAAAATAACTTAAAATAACATAAAGTACATACAAATTACAAATACAGCTGTGCCATAAAATAGCACTAGATGGAATCTTTGATTTTAGCTTTGGAAGAACATAAATCTAAATCTAAATCATGGCTGCCAGGAGGATCAACAGATCCATTTGAGAGAGGGTTGGAGTGCAGGGTATTGTCTTTCAGTTTATACTAAGTGACCCTTAGGTTGAGGAGGAGGTGACCGTGGCGGTGTAGGTGGAAGCGGCGCTGGAGGAGGAGGAGGAGGTAGCCAACACTGGTTTTTTTTTTTTTTTTTTTAAATTGGGGTAGCCCCCAAAATATTGGGACATATAACAACAGAAAACAAAGAATAAGTACACTTGAGTATTACAATGACTGGGTGAGGCCGGTATAAATGTCTATTCTGCACAAGGTATAGAGAAGTCTGGTGGGATCCATGCCTGGTTCATCTTAATAAACGTGAGCTTGTCCACATTGGCTGTGGACAGGTGTGCTGCGCTTGTCTGTGACAACGCCCCCTGCTGTGCTAAGCACACGTTCAGACAATACACTGGCTGCAGGGCAGGACAGCACCTCCAAGGCATAAAGGGCAAGCTCAGGCCATGTGCCCAATTTGGAGACCCAGAAGTTGAATGGGGCAGACCCATCAGTCAGTACGTGTAGGCCTGTGCATACGTACTGTTCCACCATGTTGCTGAAATGCTGCCTCCTGCTGAGATGTTGCATATCAGATGGTGTTGCTGCTTGTTATGGCGTGCTGACAAAGCTTATCCACATTTCGGCCATGCTAACCCTGCCTTCTGAGGTGCTGGTGGTGACCCAGCTGCATTGGTGACCTCTTCCTTCGCCTTGTGCTTCCATTGAGCCCCCGGTGTCATTTTGGAATGCCCTCAGCAGCGCGTCTACCAGCGTGAGCTTGTAGTCGCACATCTTACGGTCACGCTCCTGTGATTGAATTAAGGATGGCACGTTGTCCTTGTAACGGGGATCCAGCAGGGTGGCCACCCAGAAATCAGCACAAGTTAGAATGTGGGCAACTCGGCAGTTGTTGCGCAGGCACTGAAGCATGTAGTCGCTCATGTGTGCCAAGCTGCCCAAAGGCAAGGACAAGCTGTTCTCTGTGGGAGGTGTATCATCTGTGTCCTCCGTATCCCCCCAGCCACGCTCCAGTGGTGCCCACAAGCTGCGTTGGGTGTCACCCTGCTGTGAACACGGTTCCTCCTCATCATCATTATCCTCATCCTCCTCCAAAACTGTGCCCTGGCTTGACAGTTTTGTACCTGGCCTATGCTCGTGCAGGAACCCACCCTCCAAGCCACTTGTGAATGACTGGCCTGATAACCGTGGAAATGACCCCTCTTCTTCCTCCTCCTCTTCCTCCTCCTCTTCCTCCTGTGCCACATCCTCTTCTATCATCGCCCTAAGCGTTTTTTCAAGGAGACATACAAGTGGGATAGTAAGGCTGAGAACGGCGTTATTGGCACTGGCCATGTTGGTGGAGTACTCGAAACCGTGCAAAATGGCACACAGGTCTCGCATTGGTGGTGAAGTGGTGCTGTTTTGCAGAGCGACTGATCCGTGCGTGCTGCAGCTGATACTCCACTATCGCCTGCTGCTACTCGCACAATCTCTCCAGCATGTGCAAGGTGGAGTTCCACCTTGTGGGTACGTCGCATATGAGGCGGTGAGCGGGAAGGCCTAAGTTACGCTGCAGCGCAGACAGGCGAGCAGCAGCAGGGTGAGAACGCACAGACGGCCCACACTTTCTGCAGCAGCTCTGATATATCTGGGTAGTTTTTCATGAATTTCTGCACCACCAAATTCAGCACATGCGCCAGGCAAGGGATGTGCGTCAAACCAGCTAGGCCCAGAGCTGCTACGAGATTTCGCCCATTATCGCACACCACCAGGCCGGGCTTGAGGCTCAGTGGCAATAACCACTCATTGATCTGTTGTTCCATGCCCATCCACAGCTCCTGCGCACTATGGGGTTTTTCCCCTAAAACATATGTGTTTTAAAAGAGCCTGCTGTCGTTTCCCCCTGGCTGTGCTGAAGTTAATGGTGAAGGTGTTACGCTGACCGGATGAGGAGATGGTAGAGGAGGTGGTAGAGGATAAGGAAGAAGCTGAGTAGGAGGAGGAGGCAACAGGAGGCAAAGAGAAATGCCCTGCATTCCTCTGTGGCGGAATGACATCCGCCAACCTGCTATCTGCCTCAGGCCCAGCTGACACTACATTTGCCCAGTGTGCAGTAAGGGAGATATAGCGCCCCTGCCCGTGCTTACTGGTCCACGTGTGTGTGGTTATGTAGACCTTGCCACAGATGGCGTTGCGCAGTGCACACCTGATTTTTTCCACCAATTGCTTGTGCAGGGAAAGGATGGCTCGCCGGGAAAAGTAGTGGCGGCTGGAAACCACGTACTTTGGGACAGCCACCGTCATCAGGTTTTTAAAACTGTCAGTCTCCAACAGACGGAATGACAGCATTTCAAAGGCCAGGAATTTGGAAATGCTGGCATTCAGGGCCAGTGTTCGCGGGTGGGTAGGGCCATACTTCCTCTTTCTCTCCAGTTTTTGGGAGATGGACAGCTGAACGCTTCCATGGGACAGTGTGGAGATGCTTGGGGACGTTGTGGCGTTGCTGCCACTTCCTCTATTTGCTCAGTTGCAGGTGCCACTGTGACCTTTCTTGGGTTTTGAGATGCTTAATACACTGCAGCTCGTGCTTTGCATATAGATGCCTGGCCATGCAGGTTGTGCTCAGGTTTAGCACATTTATGCCTCGCTTCAGGTTCTGATTGCACAGCTTGCAAACCACTCGTGTCTTGTCGTCAGCACATTGTCTAAAGAACTGCCATGACAGGGAACTCCTCGTAGCTGGCTTTGGTGTGCTCGGCCCCTGGGTGCGGTGGGCAGTAGCAGGCGTACTGTCTAGGGGACGGCCACTACGGTTTTGCACCCTGCTCCCTCTTATGCTGCGCTGGTGCCTCTTTGCGACAACCGCCTCTTCCTCCAAACTGGACACATCACTCGCATGACCTTGATTCCATGTGGGGTCTAGGACCTCATCATCCTCCACATCATCTTCCACCCACTCCTCAACCCTGCCCTCCTTGCCGGTCTGCACACTGCCGAAAGCCACAGCAGTTGGCACCTGTGTTACGTCATCATCAGAGACGTGCTGCGGTGGTCCTCGCATGTCCACATCCTGACACATAAGTGGTTGTGCATAAGTGCACTCAATCTCTTCCACTTCTGGGACAAAGCTAGGTTTGATGACCCCGCCAGCAGAGTCATCAAAAAGCAAAAGAGACTGCTGTCTGACTTGTGTTCAAACTGCTTGGCTTATTTGCAAGGGGGTGAGGTGAAAGACAGATGGCCATGGGCTGCAGGTGTTGACTCTGAGCTTTCACCAGGGGACCGGGTAGGAACTGGAGGCACTGTCAGCCACCCAATCTACTATCGCCTGTACTTGTTCTGGCCTCACCATTCTAAGAGTGGCATTCGGGCCTACCAAATAACGCTGAAGGTTCTGTCGCGTACTAGCACACTTGTGCGTTTAGCTGGCACAGATCGACCACATCCCCTACTTGCCACAGGACCTCCACCAACACCAGCAGCACCACGACCAGGGCCACGTCCCTTATTTAACGCTCTCCTCATTCTTTGCGGTCACCCACCAAAGTACTATTTACCATCCAAAACAAATATAATTTTTCAAAGTGCGCTGTAAGCACAGTATTTAACTGTTCTATTTGACTCTCAGATATGAAGTGCACCGCAAGATGCAAATGTACTATTTACCACCCAAAACAATTAGAATTTTTCAAAGTGCGCTGTAAGCACAGTATTGAACTGTTCTATTTGACTCTCAGATACGGAGTACACCGCAAGACGCAAATGTACTATTTACCACCCAAAACAATTAGAATTTTTCAAAGTGCGCTGTTTGCACAGTATTGGACTGTTCTATTTGACTCTCAGATACGGAGTACACCGCAAGACGCAAATGTACTATTTACCACCCAAAACAATTAGAATTTTTCAAAGTGCGCTGTAACAACAGTAGTGGACTGTTCTATTTGACTTTCAGATATGAAGTGCAGGAAGCAAATGTACTATTTAGCACCCAAAACAATTAGAATTTTTCAAAGTGCGCTGTAAGCACAGTATTAGACTGTTCTATTTGACTCTCAGATATGAAGTGCAGGAAGCAAATGTACTATTTAGCACCCAAAGCAATTAGAATTTTTCAAAGTGCGCTGTAAGCACAATATTGGACTGTTCTATTTGACTCTCAGATACGGAGTACACCGAAAGACGCAAATGTACTATTTACCACCCAAAACAAATAGAATTTTTCAAAGTGCGCTGTAAGCACAGTATTTGACGGTTCTATTTGACGCTCAGATATGAAGTGCAGGAAGCAAATGTAAAATTTAACACCAACAAATTGCAGTATTTAAAAATGCCTAGATGTTGCCCACTGAGCTAACAGAACAGGATTAAAGTCATGTGCCTGGCACACATGCAGTTACAAGTGTACTGCACTCTCTGTGGTACTGGGCTCAGGGCAGGGTATAAATATGTAGTATAGCACCCACTAAAATAATCGCTGTAATTTGAATAATCGCTGTACTTTGAATAATTGCTGTAGTTTGCAGATTCAACACCAGAATTTTTTTTAATCTGTCCCTCACAGCTGCAGCATCCTCTCCCTACAATAAGAAGAGCTCATGTGATGTGCGTGTATGTGACTACAGCTTATATATAGAGGCTGGGTCACATGCTGCACTGGCCAATCACAGCCATGCCTGTGATGCCTTCCAAGGTCAAACCAGTCAAACGCTTGTTGATTGGCTGCCCTGCAGCCTTTCAACATGTGCCATTAAATCGTTGAACCTCGAACTCCAACACGGACATACAGTGAAATGTCCGGGTTCGGGTTCGTGGCACGGACACCGTAATGTCCGGTACGAACCCGAACAGTGCGGTTCGGGTTCGCTCAACACTAGTTTTAACCAACTCCCCTCCCCTATAAAGTCCAGTGTATCCTTAAGCACATCCTCTTTCTTTGTGTGAATAAATCAGCAATCAGGTACAACAAATCTTCAACGGAAAATTCAATACAATGCGATCCAAGCAGAAAACGAAGCTCAGGAACGTCCTGTCAATATAACCTCAATGATGGTGACCAGTGTATGGACTCGAACTGTGATGAGGGTTTTCAGAAGAACTGAGAAAAAACGGAACTGGATAGGTTGATGGTAATTTCAAGCTAGGAGAAAACAGAAGATATATATGGTAAAATACGGTGGGTTATGTTGTCAGAACAGCAACCCTAATTGAGAAAATAAATAATAATAAATATCCGCGATATGCTTCAATGAATCATGACTTATAATAATAAAATGCATGAAAAAACCAAATCAACAATCCCTAAACATGGGAGGGAAAACATGTGAAGGTTATATGAAAATGGTTGGGTGGGAAGAATACTCACCTCCGTGTCTTCATAAATCATGACTTTATGTCATATTTATTAGTAAAAACAAGTAATTTATAAAGACACGGAGGCTCATATTATGCTATTTCAAAACTGATCGATCATTGAAGAAGCAAAATGTATCGGGAATCTGAAATAGAATTCTCAAAACGTGGATTCTCGAGACCTATCAGCCGATCTCATCAAATCTTTCACGCGACATCCGAGGGAGAAAGCTTTGGACGCCGTTGCTCCCCACATGGAGTGGGGACCAAGCACACCAACATTGACCCCTGCTTCTTGCAATACCCATTTAACCCATTTAGCCAGAGAGGTAGTAGAGATGGGATCATCTGGTTTCCTTAGGGCCAGGAACAATTATGGACGAGTATGGACCCGTAGACTTGAAGACCGGTTTTCATATACCTGTAAGCAAAGGACCGGACACAAATTCGGGTTTCTTGGAAACGCAGGGTAGAATACTGAAAAAATGGCTGTTTTAGTACATTGAGAGATGTTAAAAAATACGCCATCTGGTGTAAAAGATTGTGCCAAAATGTCCAGGGCTCTTACGTTGGACACTTGTGTGCATGGAATCAGACATCACAACATGACTAATTTAGAGGAGAGTTGTCGACGGGATAGTTCATCATTACCAGGCCAGTTTTGAAACAAAGAGAAAACGATATTAACATCCCAGAGGATGGAGTAGCGAGGGAGTGGTGGTCTGGCTAATCGAATCCCTTTTAAGAGTCTACAAACCAAAAGTTGTTTTCCTGCTTGAAAACCATCGAAACCCCAGATGTTCTTCAGAAATGGCAGATCTGTAAATGTTGATGGTGCGGTACGCTCTACCATCTTCAAACAGAGACGTGAGGAATCGGAGAACGAAGTCCACAGGGGCTGAAAAAAGATCTGTCCGTTGTTCCATGCACCAATTTGCCCATGTGTTCCAGGCATGTTTATGCAATCATCTTGTTCCAGGAGCCCAATAGCCTTCCAGGAGTGCCAGAGTTGTTCATGAAACATCTGTGATAGACCAGGGACTCCCTAGAGCAGCCAGGCTAGCAGTCATAATTGGCCTGTTGCCAGGAGTGGATGCGGGGACCCCTCTAAGTCGGTGACCAGATTTTGCCAAGGAGGAAGAATAGGAGGAAGGTCCATCGACATCTCCATCAACGTTGGGAACCATGGTTGAGAGTCCCAACACAGTGTCACTAGGATTAGAGATGCCCTGGTGTGACGTAGATGCAGTAGCGTGCGAGATATCAGACGAAATGGGGGAAAGGCATAGTGTCTGGCCATCGGCCACTGTTGGAGAAAGGCATCCGTTGCTAGGGCTTCTGGGTCCGGTCTCCAACTGTAGAATCGTGGTAGTTGAGAATTCAGCCGGGAGGCAAAAAGGTCGCCATCCTGAGGACCCCACAGACTCAATAGTTGTTGGAAAATGTACTGATGTAGTCTCCAATCGCTGCGATCTGTAAAGTGATGGGAATTCCAATCCACGTCGTCAGATGGGTATGCAGTGTAGCCATGTCTTGAGACATAATCAACAAGTCATCTAAATATAAAATAAGGCAGATGCCTTTTCTGCACAGAAAACTCACTACCAGTTTTAGCAGTTTGGTGAAATGCCATGGGGCTGATGAGAGCCTGAACGGAAGGCATGTGAACTGCCATATCCTGTTGTTCCAGGTAAACTGTAGGTAATGCTGGTGGACTGGGGCAATGGGAACCATCAGGTAAGCATCCTGCAGATCCAGTTTCACCATCCAGTTCCCTAGTAGGAGTAAGTCCCTTAGACCAGTGTTTTTCAACCACTGTTCCGCGGCACACTAGTGATGCGATGTTGCCTGGTGTGCCGTGGGAAAAATATATAAAAAAAAAAAAAATCGCGGTGAGCTTTCCTCCGTCTGGGGCATAGTCCCAGAATCGGAGGATTAACCTCACGCGGGGGTGAGGGCCGATCGGGAGGAGAGGCTGCTATAGGGAGCTCGATCCCTAGCCTCTCCTCCTGGCCATAGAGATCACAGCGCGACGGGTGCAAGCTCCGCCCCCGTCGCGCTGTGTCAGCTGCTTGCCGGATGTCAGGTGGACGGACATCCGGCAGAAGGTCCTGGATGACGGACCAAGTGTAAGGTAAGTAAAAAAAAAAAGTGTGACTGTGTATGGGTGTCTAGGTGTGTGTGTGTGTGTGTGTCAGGGTGTCTAGGTGTGTGTGGGTATTACTGGGTTCTGAGTGGCACAATATTCTTGGGCTATGATTGGCACAATATTACTGGGTTCTGAGTGGCACAATATTCTTGGGCTATGATTGGCACAATATTACTGAGTTCTGATTGGCACAATATTACTGGGTTCTGACTGGCACAATATTACTGGGTTCTGAGTGGCACAATATTACTGGGCTCTGACTGGCACAATATTACTGGGTTCTGATTGGCACAATATTACTGGGTTCTGACTGGCACAATATTACTGGGTTCTGAGTGGCACAATATTACTGGGTTCTGAGTGGCACAATATTCTTGGGCTATGATTGGCACAATATTACTGAGTTCTGATTGGCACAATATTACTGGGTTCTGACTGGCACAATATTACTGGGTTCTGAGTGGCACAATATTACTGGGCTCTGACTGGCACAATATTACTGGGTTCTGATTGGCACAATATTACTGGGTTCTGACTGGCACAATATTACTGGGTTCTGAGTGGCACAATATTACTGGGTTCTGAGTGGCACAATATTACTGGGTTCTGAGTGGCACAATATTCTTGGCCTATGATTGGCACAATATTACTGGGTTCTGAGTGGCACAATATTCTTGGTCTATGATTGGCACAATTTTACTGGGCTATGATTGGCACAATATTACTGGGTTCTGAGTGGCACAATATTACTGGGCTCTGAATGGTACAATATTCCTGGGCTCTGAGTGGCACAATATTACTGGGTTCTGAGTGGCACAATATTACTGGGTTCTGACTGGCACACTATTACTGGGCTCTGATTGGCAAAATATTACATATGGCATTGCCGATCAGGCATATCACTCATTGGATCCAGCCTTTAATAGTAAACAAATCGACAGGGGTGTCATTAGTTAGACTAGTTTCCACCATTTAAAAAAATTTGGCGCAAGGGCCCAGGATGTCAACGACTTTATCCTGACAAACCCATAGGGAGAAATCTAGACCTTTCTTGGCTTTCCAGCCTGATTTGCCCAGGAATTGGGCGATCTTTAGGTCAATCTCTGGAGTGTTACACGCCAGGTCAGGTCCTGTGGGACGTGGACACTTGGCTCGTAATTTATTATGAGTGGTCTTGTCTAGTGGCTTGCGGACCCTCATTGCAATATACTTTGCAATATGCTCCATGGGGAACCATGCCTCAGAGCGGGGATGGTGTAAATTATCAGGATCAAATAAAGGTTCCCCTTAGGGGTCTAATAAAGCTGATGCATCAGCAGGAGCAATATTTGCAAAAGGACCACTATTGGGAACATCATCTGGGACTTTGTCCTCATCTGAGTTTAGGATATCGGGGTCATCTGATTCCTCAGTAGCCTCCTCAAATAGTGACTCTAATTGAGAAGAATCAGATGCGGCTTTCCATGTCCGTACCGATTTTACATGGTGTAACCACGACATCTGTGGCAGGCATAGCCATGCCCATCTTTGTTTTTTTGGGAGGCATAAGGTTTAGCGTGATGCATTTTGCAGGATGCTTTTTGGCCAGGACCAGAGGGTAGAGCCCTTTTCCCGTTAGAGGGGGATGACAAATGGGCAGGTACGTGTGGGTAGCCATAAGGGCAGATGAGATAGACTGTGCAATACTGGTCGACATGATTCCCATGCCAGATTGTATAGCCTGGGTGACAGATCTAGACATGGTAGAGTCCAGCAGTGCATGGAATTCCTCAGAGTTAATTAGGCGTGAGGAAGGTTCCTCTTCTCTGAGGGTAGCATCTTCCTGCTGAGCAGGGTTAACCCCTTGGCGACACAGGACGGACTAGGTCCGTCCTGTGTTCCGAGGCGTTAGTGACACAGGACGGACCTAGTCCGTCCTGTGTCAAAACGAGCAATGAAAGCGGAGTTTTTCCGCTTTCAGTGCTCTAATGATATTGTAACGATGCTTCCGTGTGGAAGCATCGTACAATACTAAAAAAAAATGCCCGTCGGCATTTCGATCGCTCCGTAGACCGATCGAAATGCCGGTTTTAAAGGCACAGAGCCTTTAAAACACGTGCATTAAAAAAATGAGCATAGGAAGCGAATTTTTCGCTTCCTATGCTCAGAAAGTGTTTCTGATTGCCTCGCAAGTCGAGGCAATCAGAAACACAAAAAAAAATGCACGATCTTGGTCACTGGGTGACCAAGATGGTGCTGCCCTTCTAAGGGCAAGAGCACAGGAGGCAGGAAGTACCTGCTTCCTGTGCTCTCTGGCTGTCACACGATTGCCTCTTCACAGGGGCAATCAGTGACTGACAGGCAGTGGGGATGTTCTGCTGAACATCCCCACTGACTGGTCAGATCAATATTAACCCTATATTGATCTGACCAGTTATGATCTGTCTCCCTCTCCTCACATTTTTTTTATTGAGGGAGAGAGACAGATCAAAGTAAGTAAAAGTTAAAAAAAACAATAAACACACAACACACAAATAATAAAACAATAAAAAAAAATTATTAAAGCAATTCCCTGCGTTTAACCCCTTCCCTGCCACTGATCTTGCGTAAGCAGCGATCGTGCACATCAGCGCATTTATTTTTGCTGTTTGTGCATTTTTTAGGGGTTAATTTTTTTATTACTGTGATTTATTATAGTACTTCAAAGGCTCTTCTAAGAGTTATTAACCCCTTCTTTGCTGTCGATCACTGCTTACGCAATGATATTGACGCCAAAGCAATTTTTATCTGTCTGCATATTTTTTTTTTTTTTTTTTTTTTTACACATACCCGCTAGCGGATTACATGTAAAGTAAAAGTATT
Organism: Pelodytes ibericus; assembly: GCA_036172795.1. Lineage (NCBI taxonomy): Eukaryota > Metazoa > Chordata > Amphibia > Anura > Pelodytidae > Pelodytes > Pelodytes ibericus. The sequence continues at coordinate 120,968,311 of CM069859.1, read as the reverse complement.
TGAGATTTTTTTTTTTAAGCTGTCTGAGCGCATAGCGATCAGTAACAGCGAATTAGTGGCAAAGGCTGTTTGGTGATTTCTAAATTAAGTTCACCATTCGCCCTGGTCAGATCAAAATTGGTCGGATCAATATTCACAAATATTGATCTGCCTCCCTCTCCTCACTTACATTTTTGTGACGGAAAGAAACAGATCAGTATTAGTGATATAAAATAACATTTTATAAAATTGGCAGGTTTTATGAAAGTCTTTCACTGTGTATTAACCCCTTCCCTGCCATTCATCACTGTATAAGCAGTAATCTTGCACAGCAACAGTATGTTTTGCTGTCTGCACTGTTTTATGGATTAATTACTTTGTACTGTAATGTATTACAGTACTAGATAGGCTCTTCTAAGAGCTATTAACCCCTTCTTTGCTGGAGATCACTGCTTACGCACTGATTCTGAGGCCGCGGACTCAGGGTTCGATTTTGACCCTGGTCAGCTTTCTGATACATCATCTAGTGATGTATCGGTGGCTGCTGAGCCCTTGCCACAAGGAGTGATGGGTGTCTACCGTTAAAAATTATATGGTTTGGTGGGAGTAAATTACATTGGCTGGCTTCAAAGATATATCCCATATAGGACACGGACGCAGGTTAACCACATGTCAAAATTCCAAGTTGGAATTTTGAGATGTGCATCTCACAAATGTTGCCTTCTAGCCAAAAAACAAAACAACAAACCTATGCATGGTTGCTATCCCTGTACTCGGGAGATGTTGCTGAACACATATTGGGTTGTTGTTTGGCAGTGACACATAACAGGATCTGTGAATTCATGCCCAAAGTACTATGTATGTGAAATTTTTTTTACTATCCATAACATTGACATAGGCTGGTAGTATAGATAATATACCCTAGGGTGTCTAGTTTAAAAATATATATATGGTTTTGTGGGGTAGAATACACTTTCTGGCTTCAAAAATGTCCCAAATGGGACATGGGCACAAGTTTTCTGCATGTCAGAATTCCAAGTTGGAAAACCAAAATGCGCACCCCCTAAATGTGGCCTTTTAGCCCCAAAACAAACCAACAAACCTATGCATGGGTGGTATCCCTGTACTCAGGAGATGTTGCTGAACACATATTGAGGTGTTATTTGGAAATACCCCTTCACATTTTAAGGTAATGTTTACCTAAATTGCAATATATGTGAAAAATAAAAAAAAAAGATTTTTTGCTGCAAACTTTGGCATAGATTGGTGGTAAAATGGCTACATGAAATGTGTCAAAATACCCCAAGTTAAATGCCCTGAGTTGTCTAGTTTTCAAAAATATGTACATGTTGGGGGTCATTCATGGATTTAGTACAGAAATCAGTGTTAGAATGTCACTATCGCTAATTTTGAAAGAAAGGATTTTAAAATAGCTGTGCACCACTTATAGTTCTGGCCCTGTAACATGAATAAAAAAGCACAAAAACATAAAAACATGGGCTATTTCTGAACTCAGGGCATATATTAGAAACTATTTAGCAGTGTTTTTTTGTTGTCTCTTGTATATGAGTATACGATTTTTCAAATAAAAGTCCTATTTTACATCAAATGGTATGCTATTATCAAAATAATGGTATCAAAAGAAAGCCCTTCTTATAACGATAAAAACGATATATAGTTTGTGCGGGTACACTAAATGAGACAGAAATAAATTACAGCAAAACACAAACACCTCAGAAATGTTAAAACAGCCCATGTCACCAAGCGTCGGACAAGCCAAAAAAGTCATGTCACTAAGGGGTTAATATTAGAGGAGTGAGATGCTCCAGAACCTTGTCTGTCCATAATTGCACTGATAATATAGGCCTTGAGAGGGTAAACAGAATGTATGTAATGTATTAATAACCTGAGGTACAGGAGCAGGGATGATAATACAGACAAAAAAAAGAAATTGCGGTATAAAACGGATCAGCAGCAGAGTAGCATGCAGCAGAGCAGCCAGGCAGTGAATACACAGAGGCTTAAAAGGCCACCACGCTAAATAGTCTATAGGACTCCGGTAAAATGGGCACCAGGCAGCAAACATAGTAAGTGCGATCGTGGGCTACGAAAAAATGGCTGCCGCATCACAACTGCGCATGCGTGGTGGGAAAAGGGGAAGAACCGCCCCAAGATGGCCGCCGCAAGTCATTTTGCACATGCACGATTGAAAAATCAAAACGGGCTTTAATAAAATGGCTGCCGCAATGCAAAATGCATTTGTGCAGTGGCCAGAAGCCCGGGAATGCAGACAAAACGGTAAAATACGGATATACACAGATTTACAGATTAAAGGGAGGAGAGGAGGGGGACACAACCGACCCCGGGGAGGGGGGGGAAATGGCATGGGAACATAAAATAACTATAAAATAAAAATGACATATAGCAAAAAAGGTACTAAACAGAACCTTAAGGTAAAAATACCAAAGGTCTAACTGACAATAATATATATAATACTTAACTTAAGCACCTAATAAACATAATGATAATAATAGATCATAAATATGTTTAACATAAGGTAACAACAATATATTAGGCGTAAAATAGTAAGTACTTAGCTGAGGGAGCAGCAAAGAAAGAGGATGTGCTTAAGGATACACTGGACTTTATAGAGGAGGGGAGGGAAGTCAGTGATATGAAAAGTTTCTTATTGGTTAAAAAGTTGTATGCATTCTCTTTGCTGCTGAGGGGAAAAAAAGAGAGAGATAAAGCATAATATTAGCTTCCGTGTCTTTATAAATCAGTATGTGAAGCACAGGGAGTGAATTGGAGGCAAAGTCAGTGTATAATAACATTGACTTTTCTGTCTAATTTGCATGTGATCATGGTGATCAATTTAATATGCTGACTACATGTCAAAATTCAAAGATGGAAATCCGAAATGCATACCTCCCAAATGTGGCTTTCTAACCCACAAACCTATGCATGGGTGGTATCCCCACAAACCTATGCATGGGTGGTATCCCTGTACTCAGGTGGTGTTGCTGACGGTCTGTGTAGAGAGCCACGGTCAGTGTCCTAGTTTCCATGAAAACTCCTACACACTAAAGAGGCATTTTCCGCAGCTTACAGGTGATACAGGTCCAGGTGGTGCAGGGAGATAAATGGCACATGCCCAGTTGTATTCTCAGGTAGTTTGGGCACACTCCTGTGTGGGGCCAGACTAGTGAAACTAAATAAAAATCACTATTTTAGGAGAATTACAGGAAATGTTTAAAAATGACAAATAACAGTCTTCTTAAAACTTGGTGCCTGCAACTTGCACTAAAGTCAATATGGTGACTACACCGTCCCTTTAAAGAAGAATAAACTGATACTTTATGGCATGAAAACTTGACAGATCCTGAATGGAGAAATGTAATTGCTGTTTGTTCGATGCTTAACTTACAGGACAGGTAGTGAAACAAACACCCCGCCCTCTCTGTGACCTTTTATTTCACTAAATAACCTTTCAAAGTGTTTTTCAATGACATTGTGATACTGTTTTTATTACTGTTCTAGTAAGAAAAGCAATTATATGTCAATCCTCTTTCATGTAGACAATGCCCAGGAGTAGGTACAGCTATTAGAGTCTATTTCCCACTGGGGACTTTATGCTTAAAATTCTGAACTATCAAGTTTCTTTGCAAAATAAATGCAATGTTTTACCTATTTTAGTTGATTTGACAGCCCAGAAACAAAATGTAACAAATCCCACCTAGTTTTGCTTAATGACATAACAAAAAATGCATATATGGCATGTACAAATTCTAAATGTTTAATGCATTATAAAATCCAATTTTTAGTTGCAATGTAATTAAGTGAAATATTATGTTGTTCATTTTGAATAATTGTTGCGTAAGAAAATATAAAAAGAAAAAGCATCTTACTTCACAGAACTAGTAGCACAAATCAAGATTAGATCTGCTAGTAGGAAAAATAATGGATAACAATGTAATGACTTAGCTGTACATAAAGCTGTCTTGAAGGATAAAGAAATACAAGCACTGAGTAAATAACAAGAGGCTATCTGGTAAGGTTCTTGACAGTGAGGGTAGTAAAGCTATAGCAACAATCAGTTTGACAATTTGGCTTGCCTCATCAGGAGCAGGCTAATTTGTATATTCTCCTAAGAGAATTAGCTTTATCGGGATGTGTGTCTGAACAGTGCCTGCAAGAGAGTTGTTAAAGGGACTGTCTGGTGCCCAAAATTCATCTTCCAAATATTAAAGCATAGTAATGTGTTTTCAAAGCACTTTAAAATGCATGTTTTACATCACAAAGTAAAAGAGCAAATAGAGAGAAAAACGGTTAATCTTTGGTAAATGTATATGCATTTCAGAGATCTTCCATTTTTTGCACATACTTTGATTTCTGTAGATTATTTTTTTTATTTGTGTTGGGTTTTTAATTTTTTTTTTAATTGGGATTTATTATAAGAAAAGGCATAGCCAATCACTTACTAGTAATAGTAATATATATTTTTCCAGGTCTCACTTTTTTGAGTGCCAGGCACTGTATTTCATGTTTTTTTTTAACAGGATCATGATTTATTATGGAATTTATTTTTAGTCAGGATTTATAATAGAACCAGATCCAAACCAATTTTTAAAGGGCATCTAATAAGAATATGTTTGTATATTGGTTTTTATTACAATTGAGATGGGGGACAGTTGGGAATTAGTATCTAAAACTACAAGTTTTTTTTATGGACAAAAGTAAGGGATCGGTAACCCCAAATCTGAACTATTGATGAACATGTTTGTCCATCTCTGTCTCTTGTCTATCTTTCTATACAATGTTATAGCTATTAAACTCAGTACCTTTTCTATGAGTATCCCTTGTTTGTTTCTCTGTTTTTCTCTGTCAGTCTACATGTATCTTTAATCATAAATGATTGGCTGGTGAAGTTGCACTATGGGTCAGTTACTTGTTTTTGCATTTAAGACCAAAAGTTTCCACCCCTGTAGTAATTGGCACTGTAGTGAAGTAATGCAATGTGAATTTGAATTGCTTTTGATGCTTTTCCACGTCGCTCTCATTAACTACTGTTACAGTCTCTTGTACTTTAAAATCTTTAAATTCTAAGACACAAGAACGACTTTCATTGATGCATTTCATAATATAAGAGAAAGCAAATTGGACAGCTTCACATATTTTTTAATGCACAAATAACTATTACTGTAGTGCTTGAAAGGTAGAGTAGAATTATACCACCTCCTAGTTTTACACAGAGACATTTATTACTATCACTATAACTATAAACCAATATTACATGACCTGTGTCTGGCATTTTGGTTCACACCTTGAATAAACGGAATCTACATTTTACTTCAGTCAAACCTTATTCCTTCATAATAATTTAAGGGGAATGCAAATGCATCTTAACTATAAAACTATAAATTGTCTGATGGTTTGTCTGAAGCAGAAAAAACTCTTGAATAGAGTTAAGCTGACACCTGGATGTTCGGGTTCGGCAGGTTCGGCCGAACTTCAAAAAAATGTCCGGGTCCGTGCTCGAACTTGACCCTAAACTTGACCCTGAACCCGAACCCCATTGAAGTCAATGGGGACACAAACTTTTGGCCACTAAAATGCCTCTAAAAAAGTCCTGGAAAGGGCTAGAGGGCTGCAAAATGAAGTAAAATGTGGGTAAGAGTAGGACAAGTGCCCTGCAAGCAAATGAGGATAGGGAAATAACTTAAAATAACATAAAATACATACAAATTACAAATACAGCTGAGCCATAAAATAGCACTAGATGGAATCTTTGATTTTAGCTTTGGAAGAACATAAATCTAAATCTAAAACATGGCTGCCAGGAGGATCAACAGAATTATCCATTTGAAGTGAATTATACTAAGTGACCCATAGGTTGAGGAGGCGGTGACCGTGGCGGTGTAGGTGGAAGCGGCGCTGGAGGAGGTAGACAACACTGTTTTTTATTTGGTTTTGGTTTTTTAAATTGGGGTAGCCCCCAAAATATTGGGACATATAACAACAGAAAACAAAGAATAAGTGCACTTGAGTATAACAATGACTGAGTGAAAAGTGCTTGATGCTGGAGGACTGAGCATGACGTAGGACGTAGACGTGGAATGTGAGGGGCGTGCCGAGGATCGAGAGAGGCTTGAAGTAATTTCGGCAGGACTGAGCTTACAAACGGCCCTTCTCTGATCTAACCAGAAAGCTTCTACAAACGGAGGTTTCCCCTTCTGATACTCGCCGACGGAGTTGAGCCTGAGCCCAAATAATATCAGACTTACCGGCAGGATCCTGAGCTGGACGCATTTTAAAGCAGAGAACCAGGGATCTGCTTTCATCAGACGGGGGATTCCCACTCCGGAGGCGGCAAGTAAAAATGGCGGAAACGCCTATAAGGGAAACATATTACCATGCAATGTGTTGAGAGCATTACTGTTTCTGCCTGCACTACAAATCTGCAAAAAAAAAAAGCCTTATAATATAAGTTTCCTCCCTGCTCTATACCCTTAAAAAAAAAAAAAAAAACACCTTAGTGGAACTCTGAATGTCAGCACCTATATTTGTTGCAAAGTAAAAGTGGACAAAGCATTGGCTTTTGGTGCAGTAATACTCTGCATTGTGTATAAATCGGTGTGCACCCACTCTAAGGCAATTCCAAACAAGCCACTTACAGAAATTAACACCTAAAGGAGTTTAAGCTTGTCTTCAAATCTATACTGTTCCCTCTGCTGGAATGTGGGGGCTAAGGTCCTATATAGTGGTGTAAATCCACTTTTGAAACGGACCCCTCTACCTATAGAGAAAGGTACACCTAAAAGAAGTATAACTGCCTGCCCACTGTGGAAAAAGAAAAATACTGTTTAATTGACGTGCTAACGACCAATAGGCACAAACTCAGTCTAAAAAACATATGGAGGCGGATGGTGGAGTAGCTCTTAAACCAAGACTGCAAGGGTGAAATTGGTGCAGGACTTATAGACTGAAGTAAGCTTATCTGACTCACAAAAGTTTATTTTTGGAGAAAGACACATGTAAGGAAGCAGACACGTTTGGTCTGCAATTCCTAAAGCCTGTGGAGGTCTCAATACATCTACCATCCGGAAGACTTAAAGTTACAGTAACTGAGAACTTAAGGGGCAGTCCGCTAGCAGAGTGGCAGAGACTGGGGGCAAACTTTCACTTAGTGGACTACTCTTACCTGGGAGATCTGAAAATAAAATCGGAACTTAATAGACTATTAAGAGACTCGAGCAGCATAACGCCATCTTCCTTGGTAATCACATTAATCAAAAAAATCTACACTTGTGGATATTCTTCCACAGAGGCAGACACCTGCTCACTATGGAAATGCCTCCCAAGCTGGACAAATCAGAGAAAACTAAACACACACAAAAAATGGGGAAACCTCACCCAATTGAGGCATATTATTCACCTAAAGGACAAATGAATATCTCAGTTGCAACGGATAAGAGCTCCCCAGACCGGGTATCAGATTCATCTGCACAAGAATTGACAACATATATAACTCAAGCAAATCTGATTACTGCACTGGATTCACTATATGCAAAAATAAAGATTGATCTCGATAGTAACTTAGCAAACTGCAAAGAGGAGCTATCGCAGTTAAAGTCTGCAATATCAGCACAATCTATAGATCTACAAGCAGTCCATTACAAATTAGAAACAACTCAATTAAAACATGAACAAACAAATATGGAAGTCTCAAAACTGGAGTTGAAACTGGTGGACTTGGAAGACCGCTCACGCAGACAAAACGTAAAAATACGCGGCATTCCTGAGGAGGTCACAGACTTAATACCTTTCATAAGAGAAATTCTATCTACTTATTTTGACTCTACATTAATCCATCATTACGCAATAGAAAGAGCACATAGGCTTCCAAAGCCAGCTTCTATCTCACATACAAAGGACCCAAGAGACGTTATAGTCTGCTTTAATAGCTCAAGATTAAAAGAAGACCTGATGAAAGAATTTCGGAAGGACCCAGCCAAATCATCGAAATTTACATCCCTCAAGTTCTTCTCGGACTTATCATATCACACAAGACAAGCTAGACAAAAATACTCAGAATATACCACCTGTCTGCGAGATCTGGGAATACGGTACTCTTGGGGCTTTCCAACAAAATTAAGAATCTTCTACCAAGACAAGACCCACATATGTCATGATCCACATCAAGCCAGAGACAAAATTATTTTGTGGGGCTTAAAAAAGACAATAGAACCTTGATAGTATGTAAATAATCTGTGGTCATCCGAATGGGAAAGAGGTAGGGGTAGGTGGGAGGGAGAGGTGGGGAAAGAAATTAAAAGATGAGGGAAGGAAAAGGGAGAGAAAGGGGGAAGGAAAGGGAAGGACAGGCAGCTATAGGGCTAACAATATAGGATAGGGTAAAGTATTAAAGGTAATCCAAATAAAGGTATGAAAGGAGGGAATGCAACCCCAAGTAATATTGTGGCAGGTCCTAATCCTGGGAACCAATCCAAACGTAAAGAATCTTTAGGCAATGGGTTGACTATGGTCCACCCCACGCGTAGGAAAACCAAATATAGATAAGGACACACCAAAATTTTTCACAATAAACGGGAGGGGGGAGGGGGAGTGGGAAAGGATAGTGAGGGAAAGTAAATGAAGAATTAGACTATATAGAAAGGATATAGCAAGTGGTTTATTGATAATATAATGGGGAACACACAGTTAAGATGAGCAAATTGGGAAGTTAGGAACAACAATAGGGATATTTTTGTACCTTAAATACACATAAGAATAGAAATAAGATGTATAATATCACACTTTTGAATATATTTAACTCACAGCTTTCAGCTTTTCAACTTTCAGCTAACTCACAATTTAAACAGATGCACTAGAGGAAGATATTAGTTAGAAGTAAGAGACTCTAAGGCAAGAGTGAATAAAAGATAAGGAAAGTATAGGGTTTTCGCAAAGGTGTGGGCCTATGGTAGATTTGGTTGGTCAGACAATAGGGGTGATTTGGTTAAGATACATTTAATGGATCTACGATCTGGCCCGATCATTTAGCATTAAGCTGCAAATAATACTAACATAACTAAAAACGAAGGGGATGAGATGGGAAAGGATAGGAAAAGGGGAAAGTGGAAAGAAAGGGGAAAAAAACAAAGACAAGAAACAAACAAGTAAAAAAGTAAAGAAAAAAAAAAACAACAAAAAAAAAATAGAGACAAATGTGACACTTTCTGTTATGCTTATGTTTATGCTGTGATTGTATAAAAGACGCATGCTAATTGCCTAGCATGAACCTCTGCCATGCTTATGCTATAACACATGTATGCATAACATTTAGCCCTTGAGTTATACCTTTGTCTGAGAGCCCGTAGAGCCTTCAGGACCCTCGACACGCCCGTCCCTGATGTTATAGGGACTTGATATTTCGGACCGATTTCCTCGGCTGCGGTGGTTGCGAACCCCGCGGCTTCGGAAAACCGTAATTGTGGAGTGTATGAGTATGTATGAATCAAGTTTTGCAAGGTGGGGAGGTGGTGGAGGGGGGAGGGTAGGGGGACGAGGGCCAAATTTGAGTAAAACAGACTTTGATGTCTCTTAAAACTTTATCAATAAATGCCCAGGGATTGAATTCGCCGTACAAACGCTCGTAACTGTATGACACACTGGAAAGGAATCAGGTGGATGTGGCCTTTATACAGGAAACAGGATACAATATTGTGGAAATATAAAAAATATCCAGGTTTATACTCTGCATCCTTGCCTGACAAAAAAAAAAGGGGAGTTACCATAATGATAGCAGGGAGGAATAAATTTGAATATTGCTTCCATGAGACGGATCAGGAAGGAAGAAGAGTAATCCTAGTCTGTAAGATAAACGATATGCTATATACCCTTGTAAATGTATATGCACCATCTGATAGACCAACTAGATTTATCAATACCACCATGGCGGCTGTAGATAAGATCGCTAGAGGAATGATAATAGTGGGAGGTGATTTAAATACAATAGCCAATGTAGAAATGGATAGGAACAGCTTAAAACCAAGTAAAGATAACTCGAGATTAAAGGCTAGGGCAGAAGCGTTTTCTTCCTGCACATTTAAACACAATCTATATGATGTATGGAGAATACATCATAGGGATCAGAGAGACTATACTTTTTTTTCCAATCCTCCCGATCATACTCTAGAATTGATTATCTCTTTGTGTTGGGCCCCATGCTGGACAGATGTACATCCTCCAGCATTGGGTCCATCACATGGTCAGATCATGCTCCTATCAGTCTGGTTATCAATACAGAACAAGCATATAGAATGAACAAAAGGTGGAGGTTGAACGAGAGTATTCTCGACTCGACCGAAAGTAAACAAGATCTGCAAGATCAAGCGGTAAGATATCTGGAGCACAATGATGATCCGGACATTTCTGACAGCACCTTGTGGTGCGCAATGAAATGCGTCCTCAGGGGACATCTGATTAAAAAAGGAATCTGGTTGAGGAAACAAAGGGGGAAGGACTTACCACAATTATATGCCACGCTAGCACTATTAGAAAGACAACATAAAATAAACCCAATAAGGGATCTGACAGAGCGAGTCCAGTCAATTCAAAAACAAATAATTCAAAGACTTAAAGTAAACACCGAGTTCGCACTATCCCGTTTAAAAAATAAATGGTACTATAGTAACAACCGAGTGGGAAAGGAAATGTCCAGGAAAATCAATAGGATAAAAAAAATAGTAGATAAGGATCAGGAATATATTTCCCCTACACAGATTGCGAAAATCCTTTAGGAAATACTATCAATCACTATATAATCAACCAAAATTAAAAACCACTACAGAAGAGGTCATTGGCTATCTAGAATCCTTGAATCTCCCTAAATTATCTAAAGAGAAGCTGGATAATTTAAACTCCCCAATAACAGTACTAGAAATAAATAATATGTTCAAAGATCTAAAAAGAGTGAAAGCTCCTGGCCCCGACGGATTCTCGTCTATATTCTATCAAACTCTAAGCCTTGTGATATCCCCCGTGTTGGCTAGGCTATTTAACTCAATAAATGCAGATAAGGGGTTTCCTATGGAAATGCTGGAAGCATCAATACTACCGATTCCGAAGTCAGGGAAGAATCCGGAGGCTGTAACAAATTATAGACCCATATCCCTAATTAATCTAGACATCAAGATTTATTCAAAGATATGGGCTAACAGATTAAAGCGAGTAATCGGGGACCTTGTACACCCGGATCAGTCTGGATTTATTCCAGGAAGAACAGGAGCAGATGTCCGGAGAGTCTTAGGTATACTGGAGGTTATACATCTAAAGAAGTCTCCAGCAGTCATCTTGGCCCTAGATGCTGAAAAGGCTTTCAATAGGGTAGACTGGAGTTTTCTGACTGAGACTCTCCGGACGTTTGGACTGAGTGGCAAGATCTTCAACTCTATAATGGCCTTGTATTCGAATCCACAAGAAAGGATAGAGGGTCCTTCCCTGGCGTCCGATCGGTTTGACATTAAAAATGGAACAAGACAGGGCTGCCCGCTTGCTCCACTTCTGTATACCTTAACAGTTGAACCATTGGCACAACAGTTGCGTCAATCTAAACGGATAAATGGCATACAGATTGGAGAATCTAAGCACACAATAACATTATATGCGGACGATATAATTCTAAGTTTGTCAGTACCAGAATATTCGATCCCGGAACTACTCAACGCCGTAGATAGATACAGCCTAATGTCTAATTATAGCTTAAATCTGGCCAAAACGCAGATCATTCCTTTCTTTTTCGAACCTAGCCATCATATTCTACTTCAAAGCTTCAATAGACAAAGTAATGCTCTGGAATGTATTGACTATTTGGGCTTGAAAATACCACCCCTGATCGATAATATGGTAGAACTAAACTATTCTTATCTATTTAGCAAGTTACAAGAAGATACTAAACGGTGGGCCAGGACAGAACTATCTTGGATGGGACGAATAAACATCTTAAAGGCGTATATCCTTCACAAACTTACCTACTTATTTAGAGTCATCCCTTATAATATTCCGACAGAAACACTTAGGAAATTTGATTTACTATTCTCGAAGTTTGTTTGGGAGGCAAGGAAACCGAGAATACCCAGTCTAAGTTTAAAACAAACACCTCAAAATGGAGGACTTGGATACCCGGATATCACTAAAATATATAGAAGTTGCCAGATGGCACATATAAATGCATGGAACCAGGCGAAAATAAGTAACCCTCCCTGGCTAAACATAGAGACATCACAAACTCAGATTTCGGATTTATCGCTAATTCGATGGTTGCCTCAGAAGGCATTTAAAAACTTGAACACTGTACCTAAAACAATAAGAGACCTCATGGAAACATTCTATAGATTAAAAAAACTATTAGGCATCGGTAACACACTCTCAAAACTTGCCCCGCTCCAAGTGATAGCCCTGTGCACCCCAGATTTGAGACTGACAAACTGGAGGGACAAAGGGATTATTATAATCGGGGACCTAAATAACGGAGATCAATTAATTCAGTTCCCGGTTTTACAACAAAAATGTAATATTGAGCCAAGCCAGATTTTCATGTATTTTAGGATCAAGAGTGTGCTGACAGAATACCTCCCAGGGGACCATCCGCAGTGGGACGCCTTTCTGGAACGACCCCCGGTAAGGAACTCAATCGCTAAAACGTTGACATTTTTGGACCACTTCGGCCAGAGGGGTAAGTTTAAAGCAATACTCCAATGTGAGACGGATATGGGTCAAACATTCCCGCACAAAGATTGGTGCGATGCCTGGGGGGAGACCAGAAGGGCATCCCACTGTGTAAATATACAGGAGCAGTTTTACAAGCTGGTAAACAGATGGTACCTTGTTCCTGCCCGAATGGCGAAATTCAACGTAGAGGGAGACGACCTATGCTGGAGATGCTCTAGGGAGAAGGGCACACAGTTTCATATCTGGTGGGAGTGCAGGTCCCTAGACAAATTCAAAGAAAAACTTGGGTGGGTGTTGGATAGGGTGCTCCACCAAAGGATGGAGCTGACTCCACAGATGGTCCTTTTTCATGTTGACCTCCCTTATAGAGATCGATATGAAAGGATGCTGTGTGTAAATATCCTTTTGGCATTTAAGATTTGCCTCTCGAGATATTGGAAGAGGTCAGAGATTCCATCTTGGCTTGAAATCAAATCCCAAATCGAGTATCAGGCGTCTTCAGAAAAGTATTTCTATAAAAGTATCTAAAAAAAAATCATAATATACGAGAAGATCTGGAAAGGATGGTCTCGTATACAAGATCAAGAGATCTAAGAGAGACAGGCTTAAGAGCGTGGAAAGTACCGACCCAGGCAACCATGGTAAGGCGTTGATCTAGAAATAGAAAGTTGAATAGAATAATATCAAGCCTGACACCCCCCCCCTCACTGCCCCGACCTCCTTCACATCCTCAATGAATGGAATGGAAGTTGGTGATGCAGGTGGTGAGTCTGAAACGATTGAGCTGTCTTGAATGAATGCTCTGGTAGAAGGCAGATCAAATAGTTAAGGCTGTAAAAGGCACAACAGCGCTAGCGAGATAAGGGTTTTGTTAATATTAGTCTCTCATGTATTAGGAGCGTCTTTTATGAAATTAAGGCAAATACTTTATATTGTGGTACTATTGAGAAACATAAAACATAGTACCTTTATAGCTTGCAACCATGTAAATCACGGCAGCCATTCTACGATTTTGTATGGATACGGATGTGTTTTAATTATTTTTTTTGTATGATAACAATTTTGAATAAAGAAGTATTTAAAAAAAACAAAAAAAAAACAATGATTGAGTGAGGCTGGTATAAATGTCTATTCTGCACAAGGTACAGAGAAGTCTGGTGGGATCCATGCCTGGTTCATCTTAATAAACGTGAGCTTGTCCACGTTGGCTGTGGACAGGCGGCTGCGCTTGTCTGTGATAATGCCCCCTGCCGTGCTAAACACACGTTCAGACAATACATTGGCTGCAGGGCAGGCCAGCACCTCCAAGGCATAAAGGGCAAGCTCAGGCCATGTGCCCAATTTGGAGACACAGAAGTTGAATGGGGCAGACCCATTAGTCACTACGTGTAGGCCTGTGCACACGTACTGTTCCACCATGTTGCTGAAATGCTGCCTCCTGCTAAGATGTTGCATATCAGATGATGGTGCTGCTTGTGGCGTGCTGACAAAGCTTTTTTCACATTTCGGCCATGCTAACCCTGCCTTCTGAGGTGCTGGCGGTGACCCAGCTGCGTTGGCGACCTCTTCCTCTGCCTTCGCCTCGTGCTACCATTGAGCACCCGGTGTCATTTTGGAATACCCTCAGCAGCGCGTCTACCAGCGTGCGCTTGTAGACACGCATCTTACGATCACGCCCCCCAGCTATGCTAGAGTGATGCCCACGAGCTGCGTTGGGTACCATCCTGCTGTGAACACTGTTCCTCCTCATCATCATCATCCTCATCCTCCTCCAAAACTGTGCCCTGGCTTGACAGTTGTGTACCTGGCCTATGCTGGTGCAGGAACCCACCCTCCAAGCCACTTGTGAATGACTGGCCTGATAATCGTGGAAATGGCCCCTGTTCTTCCTCCTCCTCTTCCTCCTGTGACACATCATCTTCCATCATCGCCCTAAGCGTTTTTTCAAGGAGACATACAAGTGGTTCTTTAGTTCTTGAATACTAAACTCTGGAATCATGAAATTTGCTTTATTTATTCATTTGCTGGAAAACAACTGTTTTCAGCTCTCTACATCATTCCTTTCCCGAGTTTCCATAATACACTGGCATCTTTGATAACACAGGTAAATCCAACCTATGGAGAAAAGAAACAACAAAAATAACTTCAAAGTAAAGAACACTTACAAAAATATGTGACTAAAAAAATGTGCAGAAATGTGTATTAAAATACAACATCCTGCGTGAATCAACATTCTCAAATTAAAAAAAAATAGTGACTGATTAATGGTGTTTAAACAACCCAGTGGATAAAAGGGCTATACATACAAATAATAATCATAAAAATGCACACACATGATACCTCTTTTATCAAACACATGATGAATATAATATACATATGCACAAAAATAATAGGGTCTACTCAATATGCACGGGCATAATAGCAGAACTGCACGAATCGTCAAAATGTGGCTACTCAATATCAATGAATTTGGCTCTGAATTGGCTGTTCAGACCATTTGGAAATCAAAGCATTGTAGGTCATTTTCGCTATAAACCCCATGAGGGATGGAGTGGTCCCATAATGAAATGAAAAACATTCTGGCCCAAATTAAAATTACCCACATATAATAAACCAAGTTGGGAACTGGCAAAATGGTAGTCCTGAACCCCCCAAAGCAAATGGGGCTGGGCAAATGCTTTCAGCTGGTAAAGCAAGTCTGGACACACAGGATAGATTCTGTAATATGCTATTAATAACCTAATAGATTACTTCTACCTGATTTCAGTTAATATCAAAGGCCCCTCATTTTAGACTTTCCAAAAAGTAAAACACTGTTAACATATTCTCTTTTCCTTCTGACTCCTTCACCTCAGAAATCCCCTGGACCATTAGGCAAGAGGAAACATGTCTGCTTACTTATACATTGTAGTTTGAATTTCTTGCTTGTCAGAATTCATAGGAAATTTTGTTATATTTAGGTATATACTTACTGTAAATTAGAACAGCCTAAGCTTGGGGGCAATCCTGTTCCTTTTTTACTCTCCTGAGAGGAGGCCCTGAGGCAGATATATCTACATCTGTTAAAATAAGAAACCAAAGAAAAAATAAAGTGAGTTTAATTGTATTGTTTCTTGTTTTGTTTGTGGCCTCTAGATTAACTCACAATATAAATATAAGTATTTTTACTTAAAGGATGCACAAAGTGGTGTCTTGAAATCAAAAGCGCAACACCTATTTGTTTATTGTTTGTTGTTGTGAATACACACTTGTGGCAGGAGTGTCTGGGTTGCAGCTACTATAATTGTTTAACACAGTAATTGCTTTGTGTCCTATACGTAGCGCTGTTTGTGCACACTTCTTTTTCCAGTAAACTGTTCTATGGAGCCGAATTTGGTCCACACTATAACAGCTTCCACTCTTCTGGGAAGGCTTTCTACAAGATTTTGTAGTGTTTTGTGTGAATTGTTTCCATTTACTCAGCAGAGAATTTGAGACACTAATGTTGGACAAGGAGGCCTGGCTCACAATCTCCATTCCAGTTCATCCCAAAGGTGTTCTGACAGGAGTCTGTATGGGCCAGTCAAGTTCTTCCATAACAAATGCATTCAACCATGTCTTTATGGACCTTGCTGTGTGCTCTGGGGCACAGTCATGCTGGAATAGAAAAGGACCTTCCAAAAATGTTTCCCACAAAGTTGGGGGATAGCCTATCATTGTCCAAAATGTCTTTGGTATGCTTTGTTTTGGATAGCATAACATTGTCCAAATGTCTTGGTATGTTAAAGACTTATGATTTTCCTTCACTGGAAGTTGGTGACTAGCCCAACCTCTGAAAAACATCCTCCTACTATTATCCCATTTCCACGAAACTTTACAGTAGAACAATACAGTAAAATTGTCCTAGCATCCACCAAACAGTGAAGACTCCATAGGAAACATTTACACTGCTCCATAGGCCAATGATGGCACGCTTTATACTGTCAGAGTTATTCAACAGTAATCTCGAGACTGGTACATGAATAAAGCAGAAGCCAAAGATAACAAGATGCAGCCTCCATTTTGTGTCAGTTTTTGGACATCCTCCTGTCTGTTCACATCTTATTCTGTGTCTCTGAGGATAAAGTCTTCCACATTCCTAACTTAGGGACAGAGAAGGTGGGCATTGTTAGTGAAAGGTTTATGACCCTAGCCACATCCCATTGTATGTATTCACAGCTGTGTTTATATACAAACAAGAGGAGAAAGGGGGGCTGAAGACACATACTGTGAGAATATTTGGATCTTAGATTTGAAGAATCCAATAAGGGCTATTATAAACACACCTAGTTGATTCAAATCGCTCATTAAAATATTTAATTATATCACACCTTCATTAATAAATATTCTAAGTATAATTAATCCTACATATTAACCCCTTGCCGACAAAGGACGTGCCAGGCACGTCCTGGGAGAATCTCCCTTAATGACAAAGGACGTGCCTGGCACGTCCCGCAGTGAATGAAGCGGTTTTCGCGATCAACGATCGCGAAAAACGCTTTAACAGTGCTGGTCTATTGCCTCGACATCGAGGCAATAGCCAGCACCGATATTTCTATTTTGGGACCCCCACGATCGCCCCACGGAGCGATCGTGGGGAGCCATATTGACGGAGCATGCTGCTTTGTCAATATGGCTAAGTCCTCTGCCGGTCTGAGCTTCGGAAGTGAAAGTAACTTCACTTCTGTCGCTCTGAATATGCTACTTGACTACCCCTAGTGGTAGTTTAGTAGCATTGCAATGGAAAATAATTAAAATACATATTTAATTAAATAAAAACAGGTTATTTAGCTATATTAGCCTATAGGGTTAAAATTAAATATTTTTTAGCATAAGGGATAGGGTTAAAATTAAATTAAAGTTAAAAAATATTAAGGGATATAATAAGGATTAGAGTTGGGGTTAAATTTAGTGTTAGGGTTAAATTTTGGGTTTGGGTTGGGGTCAAAAGATCAATATAGGAAAAAAACAAAAAACACTATTTTTGGTTTTTGCCCCATAACTCGCAAAAAAATACCGAAAAATATGGAAACATGCATATTTTTGAACTCGGGACAACATTTAGAAACTATTTAGACGGGGTCTTTTTTAATGATTTTATTTGTGTAAATTATATTTTAGGTCAAAGTTAGAAAAAGTGGGTTTTTTTAAATTTTTCATCATATTTTATGATTTTTTTTTGTAGTAAATTATAAGATATGATGAACATAATGGTATCTAATGAAAGCCCTTCTTATAACGATAAAAACAACATATAATTTGTGTGGGTACTGTATGTGAGAAAGAAAAAAATGACAGCTAAACACAAACACCCTAGAAATGTCAAAACAGCCATTGTCACCAAGGGAAAGTCAAGGTGAAAATGTCTTGTCACTAAGGGGTTAATTAGAATGTTGTTTTTAATATTTTATTAGTGTGGTATACACATTCTACTCATAATCCAGGTATAGCTATAAATCATCTCATTTAAATTAAAACACACCCATTCACTTTTAATTGGCTAAAAGTTACCCAGAACAGGGTGTGAATCTGAGATTTGGTTAATAAGTTGATTCTGGAGGTGTAGAGGTGATACCTGAGAAGACTTGAGATTAGACTTATTTTGGGAAAGCTGCCACTAGTGGGATGAGAGATGAGAATGTTTCATAAAAGGGCTGAGTATCTCTCCTTCTGGGGAGAACTCACGAATATGAGGCTTTTAATAGCAGATGTTCACTATAACAATAGACATCTTCATACACATAATATTGAGCTAAGTCCCAGGAGTAACTCCCATCACACCATTCTTTAATGGAAGGAGTCTCAACTGCAAATCCACCTCTGCCGGTAATGTATAAATGTGGTACTTTGTTTCTAGCATAATCTAAATTTTTATGGATGCAATTAGTATATATAATTGGGTAAATTCAATTTAATTCCCACAATTTCTGGGATCTATATGTTTTAGACTGGTGTTTATCTGCCATCCTTTCTGCAGTAGGAAGCCAGAGGAATATCCTACAGATATTACCAAGAAGCAGAGGTTTTTATAGTCTAGCCATTCACCCAAATATGTAATCTATAATCTCCAGAGATTATCTAAAATTCATATTCTTAAAGTCTACGCTAGAAAGCATACATTGTCATTTACCGGGCAGATAAAGATAAGAAATAGCCACCTTGAGTTATATGATTTAGTAATATTACCTTTTTATTTAAACAAAGAGAACATTTAAAAGAACAAATTTTATTCTCAATATATATTAAAAGGTGAAAAATCACCATAAATAGTTGCAAATTAAAGAGACAGTGAGAGGGTAAACCGGCAAAAGGTTGTACCAAATCTTACCCAAATCAATACTAATAGATAGAAAAGAATATATTAAATCATATATCACAAATGAAAACAAAAAACACACACATACAAAAAGAATAGTAATAGATAATGATAATGGACAATATATATGAAAAAATCATAAATAATAAATAATAATAGAGCCCTATATTATATACCTGTCTATAAACAGGGTGCAGCCTGGGTGATATATCTTATTACAAAATAGTCCAACACAAATAGATAAAGCAAGAAAGATAGCGGGGGTGGAGTAAAATGGGAGTCCCTAATCTCAAATCAAATAATTCCTATCTAATGATCATATGCCTAATAGCGGAGATAGCGAGAGATAAGGGGAAGAACAGCACAAGCTGCAAACTGGCGACAGGTAGGTAATCAAAATAGATGTAAAAGAGGGCTAGATGTCAACAAACAAAAGAAAAAAGGAGAAGCCCAACGCGCGTTTCGCCGTGGCGGCTTTGTCAGGAGCATAAGCAGAACTAAACAGAGAGGAAGTTTAAATAGTGGCGCTGCAAAGTTGGCTGGAACGAAATAGCCAATAGGAGATCAGTGGGTGTGTCGGAATAGCCAATAGGAGATCAGTGGGTGTATCCTAGCTGTCAATTGGCTATCATACCATTGTTTAAAAACACATAATAAAGATCCGTCTGTACTCCAATTCTGGGCTATTGAAAAACCTAGAGTACATTGGCGAGGAGGAAACAAAATTAAGACCCTCGGTCAAGCTGAAATGAGGTGGATATTCGAACTTGACACTTTAGCTCCTAGAGGTTTAAATGCAGATTTTGAATTATATCATTTTTTATAGATTATTTTTTATAAGTTATTTTTTATAAATCATTTTTTATGGATCATTTTTTAAAAATCATTTTTCTTTTTATATACATTTTTTTAGACTGCCAATGGTCATTTTACATTTTTTTGTAAAAATTCTGTATATGTTTCTGTTTATTGAGTCGCCTTCTGCCCAGGAAGATGCACTTTCCATTTCCAAACGTATGCATATTGCTATATATAAAGATATGTATCTCCATACTAATTTTGTTGATTTTTTTCCCTTTTTTTCTGTCTGCAAAATTTTTTTTAATATCTAAATATAAATTAGGATGCTGTTTTTAACTTAAGATCTTATGTTTTATTATGCCTTGCATATATATATTTGTTTCTATATTTTCTCCTGTATGACTTTTAGTCTGAGTGTATTTGTCCTTGGTCTGTATTATTATGCTAATATGCTAGTTTATATGTTTGTATGCTAGTTTATATGCTAATTTATAACATTTGTTGGTGACCTTGCCCATAAGAACTTTTTCCATTGATGCATGAAACTGTAACAAAGTCCGTGGATAGTCTTCCTATGATCAACCACTTTCTCTTTGGCACACTGAAAGTGAAGACACTCCCATTTGTTTAGAATTACCATGGAAACGGTGGGCGGACACCTTTAAAACGGAACTCCTCTGGCTGAAGCGTCACTGTCTTGAAGAAGTCGTAAACGACGAAACGCGTCACAGTGAAGTGCCGCTCTGCCTGAGGAAACCTTTTACAACTTTCTGAGACCACGCAAGAGAGACAACAATACAGTCCCCGCTAGCAGCAGACTGAGAGTGCACACTGCCTGAAATACGCTGACCACGGGAAGACTGGTGACCTGCTCTCTCTTTTTCTTTTATTCATCGTTTTTTCTTACCTTGTGGAACTTTTATGCTTTTAAAGCCTTACTATTTATAAGGGCTAATAAATCTTTGTTATTCGATATATTCCACTACACTTGTCTATTGGTGACCCACCCCCTGGATAAACAAGCTGAAATCTAGTTCTGATATCCGCATACGTGGGATGGTGGGACTTGGAGTCCAACTGCTGAATATACTTAGAGCCGGTACTCTTAGGCTCTAGAGTGTGTGAGTGTGTTTCTTTTGGGGGGAAATATATATCTACCCCCTGCGTATGTCTATTTTTTGTCTTAAAGGTAAGTAGCAGAGGCTCCGAAAGAAGCAAAAAATAACCAGACACGGGATATGCTGCAAAACGTGATTTACTAGAACATGAAGCAGCTAAGGCAATGCAGTGCTCCTACCCGGTGAGAAAAATAACAAGCCTACGCGTTTCGCGCCAAAACAGGGCGCTTTCTCAAGGCATAACCATTTGGAGGTGTGTCCCCCTATTTATATACTGTTAAGTGCTTAAGTGATTAAAACAGGGTGGTGAACCCTTAAAGGTGCAAGTAAGTTAAAACCATTACAAAATACTAAGAACAGGACATGTACAGCTAACAGAGTATATATTGCTTTAAAGGCAAGAAGCAGCAGAGGAGATTTGGTTGCAGTACAAAAATAGTAGTATGTAACAGAAAAGAAAACTAACTGTTTTTAGGAAAAATGGCAACGTTAGAGGGAATTGATGTGACACAGCTATAGACAATACTATCTCCAGAGACGTGGCACCGCCATGGGTGCCAAATTTGCGCCCTCATATGCAAATCTATTCATGGGCAAATGGGAATGGAGCCACGTCTTTGGAGATAGCAATCCCTTTAGGAATTTTATACAGTGGTATGGCAGATATATCGATGACCTGATCATCATTTGGTCAGGGACATTTGAGCAATTTCAGGAATTTCTAAAACACATCAATAATAACAATCTCAATCTTACTTTTACAGCTGAGTTCCAACATACCCAGATCAACTTTCTTGATGTTACTTTGGTGGGCAACATTGATGAGGGTAGTATAACAACAGACACCTTTAGAAAACCTACAGCAGGTAACACTTTACTGTTTGGGGGCAGTTGCCACCCTGACCACACTTTCCAGAGCATTTCAATAGGAGAGTTTACAAGACTACGTAGAAATTGTTCATTAGATAGCAACTTTGAATCCCAGTCCCTAGCTCTAAAAAATCGCCTCAAACAGAGGAACTATTCCTCCCAACACATAGAAAAGGGCTACCAACTGGCAAAAAGGAGAACCCGTGAGGACCTCCTCACAGATAAAAAACATTCCGTTAGTAATATGAGAAATAAGTTCCCTTCCAGTGAGAAACCCACCTTTAGCACCAAATACAGTCAGCAATACAAACAAGTGACTAACATTATTAAAAAACATCTTTCAGTACTTAAGTTAGATCCTCATTATAACACAATTTTAGAGCAAGGGACTCAATTTTCAGCCCGCAAAACTAAGACCTTAAGATCTTGGCTATCACCTAGCCACTACCAAGACAGAAATAGCAAACAACAAATAAACAGCAATTGGCTCCGGTGTACTGGTATGTTTAGGTGCGGTGGTAGATGTCTTAGTTGTCACTATGTCCATCAAGCAAACTCCTATATTTCTACAGTGACAGGGGATACCTTCCAAATGAAACAATATATTAATTGCAACACGTCATTTGTTATCTACCTGATCACATGCCAAAAATGTAAATTGCAGTATGTGGGACGTACCATCAGGCCGCTTAAGGAGAGAGTGAGGGAACATCTTAATGACATTGCCACCAATAATCCCAAATCAACAGTTAACAAACATTTCCAACAATGTAGTGGTGGAAACAAAGTCAATTTTTCTTTCCAGGGTATTGAGAAAATAAACAATCCCATTAGAGGAGGGAACAAACAAAACACCCTTAACAAAAGAGAGATGTTTTGGATTTTCAAACTCCAAACACGACAACCAAAGGGAATTAATTTGGAGTGGGACCTTAACCATATTTTCAGACATTAAATTACTTTTATCTGAGCAGTATTGGGTTTTTGGGAGTAGCCCATCTATTCCAAATATTGTGTCATCTATTCTAAACATCTTTTCTTTTGTCTTTGTTTTGTTCCCTCACTCTCCCCTGGCGGGCCCAGCTGTGTCACATCAATTCCCTCTAACGTTGCCATTTTTCCTAAAAACAGTTAGTTTTCTTTTCTGTTACATACTACTATTTTTGTACTGCAACCAAATCTCCTCTGCTGCTTCTTGCCTTTAAAGCAATATATACTCTGTTAGCTGTACATGTCCTGTTCTTAGTATTTTGGTATGGTTTTAACTTACTTGCACCTTTAAGGGTTCACCACCCTGTTTTAATCACTTAAGCACTTAACAGTATATAAATAGGGGGACACACCTCCAAATGGTTATGCCTTGAGAAAGCGCCCTGTTTTGGCGCGAAACGCGTAGGCTTGTTATTTTTCTCACCGGGTAGGAGCACTGCATTGCCTTAGCTGCTTCATGTTCTAGTAAATCACGTTTTGCAGCATATCCCGTGTCTGGTTATTTTTTGCTTCTTTCGGAGCCTCTGCTTCTTACCTTTAAACTCCGTTTTCTCCTTTGTTGTTGTTTACCCGACGGAAGCGCCGGGACAGCAGTAAGGCTCCTTGGCATCACAAAGGATTTCCTCTGTTTTCTCATGAGTTCCAAGTCACAGGGACCGGACCTCCGTTTTTGTTAATATTTTTTGTCTTTTCCATGTACAAAATCGTTTTGAAAGAAAACTAGTTTGGGTACACCTCGTCTGGAACCAATACTTCTATTATTGATTGTTTTGGTTTGATAAGTATTTTTTCATTTTTATATTTATATTTATCTTTATTTTCTATATTTGTTATTATTCATTTTCATTTTTGCTTCTATATATTTATATTCATCTTTATTTATTGTACTGGTGCTATTGTTTATTCACCTATTAACACTTCTTTTGAATTTATATTTTGCGCAACACTTTATCATTATTATTATTTTTTTTTTTGTGTTATTTTGGGGGAATTACACTAGTGTTTGCAGCACGTTAATAAATTATTTACGTTCACTTCAATAGCGCCTATCACTTAACATATTTATACAATATCTGGAGAAAGTCTTCAAATTCCTTGGCTTACCCCCAGAGAAATGCCTTAATACCATGGACCACTGCCAAAGAATCCCAAAACCAACTAACACAGCAGATCACCTTCCAAGAGACATAACAATATGTTTTCATTCTTATCTATTGAAATCCCAACTCTTGGAAAGTATGCGAGTCAAAGCAAGCGAGGACTAAGTGATTAAGGTTTGTACCCTAAAGGCACAGGGGATAAACACACCCCAAAAAAGAATGTTGGTTCAAATTTTCTTAGGCAAGAAAAAATAGGAATCTGTTCCCTTTAAGAAACACACTGGCGGCTTGGAGATGACCAAAGAATGATCTTGCAGAATTTTCCTACATTAATTAGTGCATCTTTGAGTAATAAGAAAAGAGAGGAGTGGAAGTTCTCTTTTCTAACGACCGAACAGTAGAGGTCCTACAGAAGATAGTAGACCTAGTGAATAACATATTGTATACCAACACAAACTTGTATGTCCCAAATAAGTCTCTGGTTCAGTTTATTAGCAGAGTGCTTCTCTTGATTGAGAGAATTAGACAGGGCACTCTCCTCTTGTTAAGTTGGATACCAACTTAGACAGGAAATATTGTGGCGCTAGACCCCAGAACAGGAATTTGATAAACAACTCTAAGAGGCTCAAAGAACTTATCAGGGACTCTTCCCTGCTGGACCTCAGGAGGGTCTTTCACCCCCACGAACTAGAATTTACATGTTTTTCCAAGTCCTTTTTGTATTATTCCCGACTAGACATGATTATTGGAGACAGAGAACTTACAAACATCATCAAGAGGATAGACATCAAAGAAACAGTCTGGTCCGATCACAATGCGGTCATTCCCTCTTTGAGGAAGGCACGTTCTGCGGGTAGATCAAACTGGAGAATTAATAATCTCTTATTAGGGAAAAAAGTATACCAGCAGCAGATAAAAAAAACTCTACACTTAACTACTTTAATGAAAACAGGAACAAAGGAGCCTCTCCTCTAATGATGTGGTGAACATTCAAATGTGTGAATTAGAGGAGAATTAATTAAGATAGGAGCAGGAGAGAAAAGAAAAAACTTAAAAAGTCTTGAACAACTATGTGTATCTCTGGACAAGCTCACAAGTATAAATAAAATAAACCCAAATAGAAAACTGTCAGGCAGGGCCGATCCTAGGGTCACGGGCGCCTGGGTGCAGGTTTTCCTTTGGCGCCCAAGGGTGGGCGTGGCTATATTATGAACTCCTCCCCTTTAGACATTTCTGTTCCAGACATGCCCATTTCAATATTGGGGAGAGGGGGAGGGAGAAAACTGTATTTTAATGTAAAGGACCAACGTTTATTTTAAATAAAGATATATATTTTGCCATAATACTGTGTAGTGGTTTTATTTATTTCTATGATGCTCAGCCAGCAACATGGGAGACTTTTTGCTGGCTAGCAAAATGAGTTTTAACTACCGTTCCCATGATTCCCAACCAGCCAAAGTCTCTCATTAGTCTGGCTGAGCATCATTGGAAAAGAAGTACATAAGGAGTGATAAATAATATTCCACCAAGTTAGTCACTCACGTGTCTCTCTCTCTCTCCCCATAGCCTCATGTCTGTCTGTCTCTCCCCATACCCTCATGTCTGTCTGTCTCTCCCCGTACCCTCATGTCTATCTCTCCCCATACCCTTGTGTCTGTCTGTCTCTTCCCCATACCCTCATGTCTGTCTCTTTCTCCCCATTCCCTCATGTCTGTCTCTTTCTCCCCATTCCCTCATGTCTGTCTCTCTCCACGTACCCTCATGTCTGTCTCTCTCTCCCTATTCCCTCATGTCTGTCTCTCTCTCCACTCATGCTCCATGTCTCTGTCTCTCTCTCCATTCATGCTCCATGTCAGTCTCTCTCTCGCCACTCATACCCCATGTCTGTCTCTCTCTCGCCACTCATACCCCATGTCTGTCTCTCTCTCTCTCCACTCATACCCCATGTCTGTCTCTCTCTCTCTCCACTCATACCCCATGCCTGTCTCTCTCTCTCTCCACTCATACCCCATGTCTGTCTCTCTCTCTCTCCTTTCATACCCCATGTCTGTCTCTCTCTCTCTCCACTCATACCCCATGTCTGTCTCTCCCCTCATCCCTTATATCTTTTTCCATCTCTATCTTTCTGTTCTCCATGCTGGACTCGTGTACACACAGTCATACATAAACACACACAGTCACACAAACACAGTTACACACTTAGTCACCCTCACAGACATACATTTACACAAACACCCTTATACACACTGTCACACACATACATAAATACACACAGTCATACATAAATACACACAGTCACACAAACACAATTACACACTTAGTCACCCTCACAGACATACATTTACACAGACACCCTTATACACACATACATAAATACACACAGTCATACATAAATACACACAGTCACACAAACACAGTTACACATTTAGTCACCCTCACAGACATACATTTACACAAACACCCTTATACACACTGTCATACACATACATAAATACACACAGTCATACATAAATACACACAGTCACACAAACACAATTACACACGTAGTCACCCTCACAGACATACATTTACAGACACCCTTATACACACATACATAAATACACACAGTCATACATAAATACACGCAGTCACACAAACACAATTACACACTTAGTCACCCTCACAGACATACATTTACACAGACACCCTAATACACACTGTCACACATACATAAATACAAACACAGCCACCTTTACACACTTAGACATAGGATACACTTGCACAGACACTCATGTACACACACTTACACAGACAGTAACACACACATAGTTATACACATTGACACACACATACACACTTATACACATACACACACACTTACACAGACAGTAACACACACATAGTTATACACATTGACACACACATACACACTTATACACATACACAAACATTTACACAGACAGTAACACACACATAGTTATACACATTGACACACACATACACACTTATACACAAACACACACTTACACAGACAGTAACACACACAGTTATACACATTGACACACTTATACACATTCACAGACACTTCCACACTTTCTTTGTTTTTTTATTTTATATTTTAACACCCCCCAAACCCCCCCCAACTGTTATTACCTCCTCCTTCTTGTTAGTCCAAGCACAGAGCAACGGGGGAAAGCTCCGCCCCCATCACGTTCTGTGATTGGCTGCAGGGAGGAGGATGTTCTCTATGGTGTCTTGGCAGCTACTCTAGAGAACGTCCTCCTCCCGGCAGCGGCCAATCACAGAACGCGACGGGGGCGGAGCTTACACCCGTAGCTCTGTGCTTGCTTTAACAAGGAGGAGGACGGCAGGGAGAGAGCTCCCTGCTTCAGCGCCTCTCCTCCCGTGCGCCTGGGCGCGGTGCACCCCGTGCACCCGCCCAGGATCGGCCCTGCTGTCAGGTAGGATCCAGAAGATTGAGACCGAAATAAAAAATTTGCTCTTAGATAAAGTTAACAGAGAATTAGAACAATTTGTGATAAAATGCTACAGTAAAGGCAACAAGATAGATAAGCTAATGTCTGGCAGACTAAAGAAATTTAGATCTAAGAAAAATGTGGTGCTAATTAGGAAGAATAAAGAAATACTGATGACGCCAGAAAAGATAGGCTTAGCCTTTAAGGACTTCTATCAGTTGTTATACAATCTGCCTGATAAGCCATTGGAAGCCTGTATAAAGAACTATCTGAAGGACATCCACCCTCCGCAGCTGAACAGGGAAACAACTTAAAGTGCTAAATTACCTAATTTCGGATAGGAGGTAGGCGGAGCCATAGACAGACTTAAGCAGAACAAGTCCCCTGGTCCATATGGATTTAACAACCTGTTTTAAAGGATTACTTAATAAAATCTCTAACCCTATCTTTCAACGAAATCGCAGACGGTAAAAAAATCCCCTCCAAACTTTTACAAGCAAGCATAGTAATGATCTTAAAGGAGGGCAAAGACCCCAAATTATTGACAAATTATCACCCTATTTCCCTTTTCAAATCAGACATTAAAATCTATAGTTCACTTCTTGCTGATAGGCTAAAACGGGTGGTTCTGGGTTTGATTCATCCAGACCAGGCTGGCTTTGTCTTTGGTAGATCATCCTCCAACAACATCAGGAGATTGACTGATATTTTGGACTCTGTCAGACGGGGGGGGGGGGGGGTAAGCGTTAAATTCTGAAAAAGCCTTCGATAGGGTCAGATGGGTCTTCCTTAGATACTCCCTGGAAGCCTTTGGCTTCAGAACCTAGATTTTGGGCTCTATTTTGTCCCTTTATAAAAGCCTGACCCCCAAGGTTCTTGGGGGAGAATTATCTTCTGAGTGGTTCAATTTAACAAACGGGACCAGGCAGGGATGTCCGCTTCCCCCCTCCTGTATGTCCTGTCTACTGAACCTATGGCAATAAGAATCAGAGAGAATACCAATATTAGAGGCTTCCGGTCTTCGATAGGTGAGTTAAATATGCATATTTATGCAGATAGGGTGATCGTCACAATAGTAGACCCAAAAGAATCCCTCAAAGCTCTTATGGAAGAACTGGAACAGTTCTCAAGGGTAACTGAATATAAATTAAATTTGGATAAAATAGTTGCAATGATGGTAAACGCTCCAATTATTTTAGAAAACTATCTTAAAGGGAAATATACATCTAGCATAAAATACCTGGGTATTTTAATCACAGGCCTGACGCAGACATCCTCCCCTGCTGCCGACCAGCACGACATAGTCACACTTGCATACACACTTACATACAGTCACACTTGCATACACACAGTTCATGCACAAACAGTTTTTCTTTTCTTTTTTTTTAACAGGGCTGAGATATTCAGACCCCCTCCTCCACTTTTCCCTCTTCCACACAGATCCACACTTGCACAGTTACCCTGACACACATGCACCCTTACACACAGATACCCTTTCACACAGACACAGAGATACCCTTACACACAAAGACACCTTTACACACACACACAGATACCATTACACAGACACCCTTACACACACACACACACACAAAGATACCATTACACAGACACCTTTACACACACACACATAAAGATACCATTACACAGACACCTTTACACACACATAAAGATATCATTACACATACACCTTTACACACACACAAAGATATCATTACACACACACAGATACCATTACACAGACACCTTTACACACACACACAGATACCATTACAGACACCCTTATACACACACAAAGATACCATTACACAGACACATTTACACACACACAGATACCATTACACAGACACCTTTTCACACACATACACACAAAGATACCATTACACAGACACCTTTACACACACACAAAGATATCATTACACATACACCTTTACACACACACAAAGATATCATTACACAGACACCTTTACACACACACACACAGATACCATTACACAGACACCTTTACACACACACACACACACACACAGATACCATTACACAGACACCCTTATACACACACACAAAGATACCATTACACAGACACCTTTACACACACACAGATACCATTACACAGACACCTTTACACACACACACACACACACACACACACACACACACACACACAGATACCATTACACAGACACCCTTATACACACAAAGATACCATTACACAGACACCTTTACACACACACAGATACCATTACACAGACACCTTTACACACACACACACACACACACAGATACCATTACACACACACACCTTTACACACACACAGATACCATTACACAGACACCTTTACACACACACACAGATACCATTACACAGACACCCTTATACACACACACAAAGATACCATTACACAGACACCTTTACACACACACAGATACCATTACACAGACACCTTTACACACACACACACACACACACACACACACAGATACCATTACACAGACACCTTTACACACACACACACACACACACACACAGATACCATTACACAGACACCTTTACACACACACACACACACACAGACACCTTTACACACACAGATACCATTACACAGACACCTTTACACACACACACACACACCTTTACACACACACAGATACCATTACACAGACACCTTTACACACACAGATACCATTACACAGACACCTTTACACACACACACACAGATACCATTACACAGACACCTTTACACACACACACATACCATTACACAGACACCCTTACACACAAACCCAGACAGAAACCCTTATACACAGATACCTTTACACACACCCAGACACACTTTCACAAACTGACAGATTTATTTTCTTATACCGTTTTTGTGTCTGAACCTTCCCCCTCCCTGCTCCTTTACCTTTTATTTGCAGGGAGGGGGATGATTCAGGCATACCGTTCGCCTCCAATCCCTGCAGCTGGTCCTGGTGTATCAGAGCGTGAGGGGGCGAGGCATGCACCCCTTCGCGCTACTCTCAGTTGTATGTGCCGATGGAGGCACGCTACAGAGGTGCCTCTGCCCTACACGCAGCCAGAAACAAACAGGGCTGCGTGAGGGCTTGAACATCGAGCTGGATATGAAATCATATCCGGCGCAGTACAGGTTAATGCTGGGTGACAGACAGGTGGTCCCGACCAAGGAAAAAAATAAAACAGAATTGGCCACTCGGGGCTGAGACTCCATTCGGGGCTATGGAGATTATATTCGGGGCTTCAGCCCCAGTAGCCCCCCCCTAGCGACGCCTCTGTGTAGAGGCAAGAATAGTAAAGATTGAGGATCTTATGAATGGGACACAGAGCCATTTTCAGAAATTACTAAGAGCTATCCATATCTTAAGGGTGAGGTCTTTAATTATCTTTGGATTAAATGCTACCTTTCTGTTCACATATACACTGGGCCAAGTGAGATTATTGATAGCCTATCACAGATTAAGGGCAAGAAGGAATCAAAAGGGCTGATGTTGAGGTGCATCGACTTGATTATGAGTATGGATAGTGACCCAGTAGCCCTCATTGTCACAAAATGGAAGAATATTTTAAAAATTGAATTTACAAGCAAGGATTGGCAAGGGGCCTTCTATAGAGTGTACCAAGGAGTGGAAAGTCTTAAGTTAGTAGAGCTACAGAATAAGTTAATCAATTGGTCATATTTAGTCCCTTCTCCTTTAAACAAAATGTATCAACCCTGTATCTGCTGGAGATGTGAGTCCCATAAAGGAGGCATGCTCCATACCCGGTGGATACGTGAGCCCTTGCTTAAATTGCGTGTGGCCCCCTACTGATCTAATGGATGGTACATATAATTAGGTTGGTAGGGTTGGCTATTTTATTTATTTAGAAAGTGTTTTGCCAGGAAGAATACACTGAGATTTCTCTCGGGTTCAAGTATGTCCTGGGGACCCAGTCCAGAATGGAATTACACAGTTACACATTTAACAGTAGATTAAAAAATAAATACATACATCCATACATTTAGAATACATTGAGATTTCTCTCGTTTTCAAGTATGTCCTGGGGACCCAGTCCAGAATGGAATTACACAGTTGCACATTTAACAGTAGATTAAAAAATAAATACATACAGAAATATATTAAACAAGTTGAAAGGAGAACATACAGGGTAAATCATTATTGATCCAAAAAAGGAACAACACGTACAGTATACAAAGGAGTTTGTAAACTAATAACAGGTACAATCTGTTTTGAAGATTTGGGAGACACTTATTTTCAGGGATTTTTGACTAGATGATGATTTGTCAGAAACAGGAATGCTATTCCACATATGAGGAGCTCTGAAAGAGAACGCATCCCGGCCCGCTTCCTTTTTGAAGTGAGGGATCGCTAGTGAAGGGTTGGTGCAGGATCTGAGATTGTAGGAAGTGCAGGGAGTAAGAGCAAGCATGCCACTCAGGTAGGGGGGGAGTGTTCCAGAGAAGTGGTTATGCACTAAGCAAGCTAGGTGGAGAGTGCGCCTGGAGTCAAGCGTCAGCCAGTTTAACTCTTTTAACATTTTACAGTGGTGCGTGTTATAATCACACTGTAGTACAAAACGACACAATGTATTGTACATAGTGTCGAGTTTACCGAGACAGGTCTGCGGGGCAGAATCATACACAACATCTCCATAATCTAAGATCAGCATTAACATTTTCTGCACAATACGTTTCCTTACCGTGGAATCTAGGTTAGATTTGTTTCTATATAGAAATCCAATCCTAGGATATAGCTTTGACACAAGCTTATCAATATGGAGACCAAAAGATAAGCTTGGATCTAGCCACATTCCAAGATATGAATTTACCTGGGTCAGGTTATAACTGGATTTGGTCTTGATGTTTAATTGAGGATTGCTTAATTTAAGTAGTTTGGCATTTGTCCCAAACAACATGGACACAGTTTTTTCAGTATTGAGGAATAATTTGTTTCTAGCTATCCAATTTTCAACTTCAGAAAACTGATCCTGCAGCACGGATTCCACTTGCGATAGTTGATAGTTCAGCATACATATGCACATGAGCCAGGTCACACACAGTGGGAAGATCATTTATAAATAGTGAGAATAGCAGCGGCCCAAGAATGGATCCTTGAGGCACTCCACACTTGATTGGCAAGGGGAGGGAGGCAGTATCAGCAATGGACACATATTGAGATCTATCCATATTGAGATAGGCTATATTCCCACCTATTAATTTTTTGCTTTGTCACCTCCCCTGGGGACTGCCTCATTCACCTATGTCTATTAATGTTGTCTTGTTGGATATATGCACTGTGTTTCTGATCTAAAGGCATGAGTATTATAGTGGGGAGGAGGGGCATCAAAATACAGTAGAAATGTGTAGAAAAAAATCCTTCCACCAGCCCTGACTACAACTCACATGACTATCAGGCAGGTGCTTTTGGCAAGAGTTCCAAATTGAATTAAACCAATTTTTATTTGTTTAATATTTCTTTATTGGGTTTTTCAGTTATACAGGCATATAAACATAGCATAGGCGGACATCGATACAGTTAGAAGAAAAGTAGACAGAGTAGTATTGCTCTTTTCACATTTTTTGGAATTGTTATCTCATATATATCATGTTGTGATATTTTCCAAGTCAATAGTAGGCTAGAGTACGGCAGACTATCTGCAGATGATCCTCAAGGAGCCACTGGGGTATCTGGATCCCAATAATCTTCATTTCACATTTCTACCAAATGTTATGCACAAGGCTAATACAATTTCTATACATACCTTTACTTAACAGTAGTGTTCAATGCTTAAGCATTAAGTCTAATAAATCGCATTCTCAAAACTTTTGCTTTGCCAGTAATGGATTAGGATAGCTAATCTGTCAAATTTCTCTAAATTAGTTTGGCCCTTAATATGTCTCGTCCACTAAGCTAGTGCCCAAGTCCAGGTAAGTATTTCAAAGGTTCATTATGTAAAAGAAAGAAGGGAGGATGAGGTTTGTAAACCAAACAACTAACTGCGGTTTTGAATGTCTATATACAATGTGGGTGATGTTTAATGCCATTGTGAAGAGTTAACCTACTGAGAATATGCACCTCGGGCTGCGGCGGATGTTACTATAGTTTAGTTTTCCACAGGTCACTAGGTAATTTATCAATCATGGAAAAAGGGAGGGAGACTTATAGCAATGAGGAGGGCAAGGCGGATAAGACCTGCTTGAATGAATCTGATTCTAAGTATAAGACCCAAGGGGACCATCTGGTAGAGGACTCTAGACCCTTACCTTGTGAGGTAAGCAGTAAGTCCTCCATTTTTCTTAGCTGTTCCACCGAGGCGACCCATTCAGCACAAGTAGGCGCTCTTGTTTGTTTCCACATTTTGGGGATCAGCATTTTAGCTGCATTGAATAGAGGGGGTGTCAGAGAATGTTTGTAGCTGCTAATGGATTTCGGTGTATGATGTAGGAGTGCTTGTAGAGGAGTGGGATGGAAATCAGAGTCATCCACCGATCTGATGATTGTTAGGACCAGATCTCAGAAGGGTTTGAGAACAGGACAGGTCCACCACATTTGTAGAAAGTGTCCCCTGTCTCGTCTGCCGCAGCATGTGTCTGGGGTTCTTGGGTATTGTTGATGCAATACCGAAGGGACCCTATACCACCTGACAAAAATGTTATATGAGTTCTCCTGTGCCAGTGCATAAGGGGTGCTTTTATGGACTAGGGTTGAGATTTTGGTCCATTGGGCATTTTGTCAGTGTCGTATGTGTATCTCTTTCCCAGAGTCTCACGAAATAGGGCTTGGTATCAGACTGAGTATTGAGAAGGGATCTGATTTTTTTGATGTCTGTCAGATAATTTTTAGTTAAGGCTATGGGGACTGCCTGTAGCACGTAGAGAAGTCTGGGGAGGACATTCATTTTGATCACTCCGATGCATCCAAACCAAGATATATTCTTCGTTGACCATTTGTTCACATCGGTTTGTATAGAACGCAACAGAGGGGTGTAATTAAGTTTAAATAATTGGGTAAAGTCTCGTGGAATAGTGATACCTAAGTATTTAATGGCTGTGGTGGCCCATTTGAACGGGAATGTCGATTTCAACACTGCCACATCCCAATCCGGGACTGTCAAATTGAGTATCTCAGATTTAGTGAGGTTGGCCTTGAAATAGGACAAACAAGAAAACGTTGTCATCTCTCGTATCAAATTGGGTTGGGATATGTGGGGATTGGTCATAATAAAGAGTAGGTCATCGTCAAAGGCCCGAAACTTTGTGGGTATGCATTTCTAGACATAGCCCCAATATGTCGGGGATGGACCGGATAGCCTCCAGGAAGGGTTCTATGACTAAGACAAATAGTAAAGGTGAAAGGGGACACCCTTGTCTAGTGCCATTCGACAGAGTCAATGGGCCTGATAGCGTTCCATTCACTCAGATTCTAGCTGTAGGTTTATGCTAGAGTGCTTCTATCCAGCGCATCATGTTCTGACCCAATCCCAGTTGTTTCAGGGTAGAAAAAAGAAAGGCCCAGTTGACTCTGTCGAACGCCTTCTCCGCATCGACCGATAACAGAAGTGTGGGTGTGTTCTGAGTTTAGGCTTGGTACACTAGATTAAGAACCCTGGTGGTACTATCCCTAGCCTCTCATCCCGGAATAAATTCCGGCCTGGTCTCGTTCAACAATAGACGGTAGGTATGGTCTAAGTCGGTTAGACAGGATCTTTGCAAAGAGTTTGACGTCTGTGTTTAGTAGTGAGATAGGTCGATAACTAGCACACAAGGTAGGGTCTTTTCCTGGTTTAGGTATGACTGTGATGTGGGCCTCTTGTGCTTGGGGAGGGAGGTCTCCTCCGGAAGAGAGGGAGTTGAATGTATTTACAAATTGTGGGACCAAGATCGGGTAAAACATCTTGTAATATGTAAGTGTGAGTCCATCTGGGCCAGGGCATTTACCCGTAGGTGAATCTTTAATTGCTGCTAGCGTTTCCTCAGGGGAGAATGGGGCATCTAAGGCAGCCCTTTCCACTGAGGAGAACCTAGTGTGGAAATGTGTGTTTAAGTAGGTGTCAATCTCATTCAGGAAGTGGTAATGAGGGGGGCAGTCTGGGTCACGTATGATAAATAGGTCTTGATAGTAAGAGCGGAAAGCCTCTGCGATGCGTTCGGTGACATGCACCATTTGCGCGTTAGGGTCCTTAATTCTTGGGATGAAAGTAGCACCTTGTCTGGATTTGAGCGCCCTAGCCAAAAGTCTGCTTGGTTTGTTTCCTTGTTCATAAAATTTAATCTTAGTAAGTAGGAAGGTTCGTTGGGTATTTTATGTGCACAGGGAGGCTAGCTGTGCTCTCAGGGCTCTCAGGGCTATAAGATTTTGGTATTCTGTCCTATACAGAGTGAGCTTGTGCTGATATTTGGTTTAGAAGGTTTGAGATGGCTGCTCTATTTGCTCGTTTATCAAACGAGGCTATACTAATTAGGTGCCCTCTTATGACAGCATTGTGGGCCTCCCAGATCATTGGTGGGGTGCAGTCTGGGGTAGCATTGTCTGTGAAGTAGTGTTGGAGGGTGTCCATTAGTGTACCTACATGTAATGGGTTTTTAAATATGTTTTCGTTTACTCTCCAATTGGGCAAGCGTCTGGGGACCGAGGGGAAGTGAAGGGTCATAGAGACCAGGGCGTGGTCGCTCCAGGTTATGGAGCCTATAGTTGCTGTTTGCACTAAATCAAGGTGCCTGTGGGAGATGAACAGTAAATCTATTCTGGAATATCTCTCGTGTGGCACGTATTATGGATTTTTATTTAGCCTTTTTTGGGGCTGAAGAAAGAAGAATGAAGAAAGAAGACCTCAAATGGTAAGTATAAAATTGTTTGTCTTTTTACAGGTTAGCTTATTGCCCACCCCCCTCACTATTATTAGGGTAAGGAGGGTAGGTAGGAATTTTTAATTTTATTAAGGGGGGGGGGGTAAGTGATTAGGGGCCGGGCACCCCTAGTCACTTTATTTGTGGTCCCCACCCGCCGCTCGTGGGTGGGAACCGGGGGGGACACTAGGTCCCCCCTCATTATTATTATTAGGGTCCCCACCCGCCGCTCATGGGTGGGGACCGGAGGGGGACACTAGGCCCCCCTCATTATTATTATTAGGCTCCCCACCCGCCGACAATGGGTGGGGACAAGGGGGGGGACACTAGGTCCCCCCTCATTATTATTATTAGGGTACCCACCCGCCGGCAATGGGTGGGGACCGGGGGGGACACTTGGTCCCCCCCTCATTATTATTAGGGTCCCCACCCGCTGCTCATGGGTGGGGACCAGGGGGGACACTAGGCCCCCCCTCATTATTATTATTAGGATCCCCACCCGCCGACAATGGGTGGGGACCAGGGGTGGGACACTAGGTCCCCCCCTCATTATTATTAGGGTCCCCACCCGCCGCTCATGGGTGGGGACCGGGGGGGAGACACTAGGTCATATTGGCACTAAAAAGGTCTTTAGCGAAGGCAGGTGAAGTCGCTCTGATACCGGAGGTACACCAGGTTTAACGGGGCGTTTTATGGAGTTCTTCCCCATGCTTTAAAGATGTGTTGCGCTCGTGCTTTAGGTTGTTTCCAGCCTCGGAGATGGAGCTCTCCTAGTACACGTCCGTTCGCATCGGCTGTTGGACACGCCCCCCGAAATAAACCAATTTTAACTATACACTTTACTACATTATAACATATCTAGCTAGGAAGGTTTAGGCTAATGTGCAGTGTAGAAGAAAGATTTGTATGAATTAATGAACCACAGTTTGTAATTAACTTGTGATTGTATAATAGAATTATAGTATGAATGAAATGACTTTTGCACTTTACTCAGTGAGGCTTGGATCCATCCAGTGTCATTTAAGAATGCCTAAATTGCAATGAGTCTGAAATTCATTTATTTACCACAATGCAAAATGTATTATTCTATTTGCAAATTGTGGACAATTGCAGAAAAGCAATATAGCTATGCTGTTGCATTACAAATACTGTGATCAACTGTTTATCCATTGTGGTATTAAACTGTTTTCACTTACATTATTGCTTATCTATGTAAAAAAAAAAAAAGCCTTAAAAGGACAGCGAGTCTAGGCATGCAAACAACTTTGGTGCAATATAAAGTTTAAAGTCTGTTTAGCAAACAGGCTTTTTTTGTGAAAATTGTCAGCTCTAGTCCTCCTTATTGGTCTAGTCCAAGCAAGAGTGCATACATATGCTGCCTGGAATAGGAGAAAATGTGTCAGTTCTATTTTTCTTGAGAAAGACTGGGAATCTGTCAAAGTGAATGAATGAAAGGGAGAGGAAGAGCCTTACACTACTGGAGAATTCAATGGACTCTTCTTGACTCACTTTCTGGGGTCTTCAAATCCATAGGAAAGCAGAGTGCAGTGCAGTGCAGTGCAAAATGAGTGTTGTATGTGTTTTATCCAGTATAGTGATTGTAACTATCTACCAACAGTACCTAGAAATGTGTACTGCTGTTTTTGGTTATTCTGTTTATTGAGACTGCACAAGATGTCTATGTCCCCAAATTCTAAGTACCCTTCCTATTAGAAGAAATAGTAAATACATAATATTGGTTCCTATCTACATTTATCTTGAGAGTTTTAATTTTATCATCTGCTTTGTCACCACACTATTTTATCACAAAGAGAATAAAACAAGACATTAATCCTCTAACATTACAAATAAGTTGGTGCCTATCACCACCATCGCCACCTTGCAGCATTGCCTTTAAACTATGTATGTCTATAATACCTAAAAATTTCGGGGAGGCTGGATATCAATCTTGTGGGACCATGTAATATCATGTCATGTAGTTACATGACTCCACCCTGCCACTTCCCTAAAGCTAGTTCCAGGATGCTGGCATGTATAATAATATTATTAATAACAAAGTGTTTAATCAGGAAAGGTACACTCACATATTCTCTGGTTTTTAAGTTCATCCTGGGAATGTTACTTTTGCCCAACATTCAGGGGTAGTTACTATTACCTAATTTAATGGTCATAATTTTATCTAGTTGGTTTGGAATACAAACTCAATGTATGCCCAGTTCTCATGTCTGTATCGAGTTTGTATGCTCTTACGTTTTGGATGGCGTCTTTGTCCTGGAGCACCGAGTAAGAACATATATCCGTTGGAAGGCATAAACATAAAATATACATATGAAAGATGTGAATGGCAACATTTTTGGCTAATATCTCTACACAAAGAAAATAAACAATGGATGCTAACTATATCCTTTCAGTTAATCCCCTTTTTGACTATAATTGAGAAATATTGTTAATACAATAGCAGACAACAGACATGCAACTTGTGCACTTGATTTGCCTAATTTAAAATTGGATAACATAGTTCTGAGTAAAATTATCATAAATCATGGGCATATTTCATTGAATGGTTAATATACTTACAAACATGGCATACAAAATTTGTTATCATAAGATGATGTACTGTTTATACTGACATGAACTACCATTAACGATACAAATAATAGTAGGATAACGAATAAAACGTTATCAGACTAGTGTTGTTAATCTTCATTTTTCCAAGGTTATTATTTAAGCTTGATTTCTACATATATCTAATGCTTCCTGTTTAAGATTACTATTTACTTTATTTTCCAGCTGTTACATTAACATGCATGGTAATTTCAAAGCTTGGATTTGAGAGAAAAAAAGTTCACTATTAAACCATTAATTGATATTGTACATGAAATAACAAGCTGTTTTGCGCTGTGCACAGGTGAAAGTTAATCGAATCCTTGCCAAGATTGTAAATCTTACACACATTTAATTTACTCAGTTGATATTTGGCTAGTGTGTACCGCATGAAAGTATATTGATTGCAGTGTTAGTCATGCACAACAGAAAACTGGGCATACGTCCAGAGTTTCTGAAATACAGTGGGCGGTGAATTCAGTAATGCTCACAGAATGTATAGCTGTCTAACTAATAGTGTATCATTTTATAAGGGTTTACCTAATATGCACCGACAATCAAGCTCAAAATTGTGCCTCTGAAGTCCAGAATTTTTCCGGGAATATGAGGGACATATTGGGAAGCAAAATAAGCTAATCAGTATGCTTGTTACTTCGAATATGTTCGCAGTAACATATTCCAGGTCAATAACACAATTCCATGTCAATACCTGCCGAAACCAAATGCAGACGAAATATGCCAGATGTTCATAGAACTAAAGAGATAGCCTCAAAATCCCCATTATATCATATGGGAGATTTCCTACCGGAAGAAAAATGAAACACCCAAAGGTAATAGGCCAAGGTTCATGAAATCAATACAAATGATAGGTATAAACAACTTAAACCCAATCACGGTTGATGAATGTTTGCATATAATAAGCACATGTCCACACCCTCCTTTCAGAGCAAGATTAGGAGACTTTAGGATGCACACAAATAAAAAGGGAAATAAAAGAAATAATGGCAGTAATTGCAGTGGTAGCAGGAGAGGAGGGAAGTCAAAAGGCTTCTAGGTACCAGCAGAGTTTCTCAGGAGAGTAGAACTCAGAGTTGGTACATAAACTATGGCAACATTACAACCATGTGACAGGGGCACCAACTAAGAGGACAAGCCAGAGGAGGAAGAACAACCTCTAGAAGACTGTGGACACTGTTTACACAGTTGGTGGGAATAACATGTCCAAGTTGGTGGTGAAGAAAAGGTTGTTACATTTAAAATACTAATACACCATATGCAGCATGTTATATCACCCTGAACTCACACCTGTACGTCATGTAACAAATGTATTAGCTGTGTTAAGGATACCTAGGAATGTACACTCACAGGGAATGGTGCATGTGGCCGCACATGTCCTAATGGCTGCCACACATGGAGAATTTTCAAGGATTTGTGTAGAAAACAGTAGCTGTGTAGAACATGTTAGCTGGGGAGAGGTGGAGAAGCAGCACATTGCATTAAATGACATGTATAAATGAATGCTGCGAGTAGATCAGGCCAATGGGAGTTGCAGTACAAAGTTGCAGTGCGTATCAATGTCTGTGTAGCCGTACAACTGTGGTAACATATGTACATAAGTGTGTCTATACATGTATATTTACATCAATATGTGCATACATACATGTATGTACAGATAGACACATGTATATGTGTAAATTGGATATCATGTACAGAGGATTAATGATAACATACCAATAGTAATGTTCCAATGTTATATTTCAGATGTCAAGCGGCAGGTGTGACTACCAGATTCACTGACGGCAGTCCTCCTGAGCCATCTGACCTTCTGGATTTAGAGGAAGAGATACTGTAGGTCATAGGGCCAGAGACAGCTACAGTGGTTGAAGGGACAGTTGACACAGACTTTCCTGGTTTTAAGTATAGAGCATCTATGTATGTCAATTGATATGTACTTACACTGTTCTCTCACTATACTCATAGCATCTGGCGCTGTGCCCCTTCAATGCCCAACATAATTTGATGACGAGGCCCCATGGGCTACAAAGGAAGCAAAATATCTGTCAGCTTCTCCTTGTACTTAACCAGGTCAGCCGACTCAGTTGGTCTTGGTGCCAACGACCCTGTCATCGGTCTATGGTAAGTCAAACATAACAAGAAATGTGCATGTATTTGCATATCACCTGTAGTAGAAAAATGTTCAGCAGACCGGGCTTCATTTATGATAGAGAAAATTGAAAACTTGAAACATTCTCAATATCAGCAGCTCTTCAGAATGATTACAACTCGGCTACTATAGTCTTAACGTGGGAATTCCATTCACAGTCACATGCAATTACATCTTTAATGAATGAATCCCAC
This sequence comes from Pelodytes ibericus, assembly GCA_036172795.1. Classification (NCBI taxonomy): domain Eukaryota; kingdom Metazoa; phylum Chordata; class Amphibia; order Anura; family Pelodytidae; genus Pelodytes; species Pelodytes ibericus. The sequence continues at coordinate 120,927,106 of CM069859.1, read as the reverse complement.
TAAAAATGTTGATGTAAGATGTTCTGCACCTAACTATATGCACTCAGCATTACCAGTGTGTTCTTCTTCATCTCCAACAGATCTTTCTTCACCACCTCCCATACTGTGGGTGTATTGGCATGTCTGGGGGACAATTAGCAAGTCTAAGGATGCATGGGCAAGTCTGAAGAAGGATTGGCAAGTCTAGTGATGCATTGGCAAGTCTGGGGGGCAGATTGGCAAGTCTGGGGGGCATATTGGCAAGTCTGGGGGCAAATTGGTGAGTCTGGAGGCATATTATTGAGTCTGGAGGCATATTGGTGAGTCTGTGGGAGCACTGGTAAGTCTGTGGGCAGATTAGAAAGTTTAAGGGGCAGATTGGAAAGTCTGGGATACATTGGGCAGTCTGAGAGGCAAATTTGTAAGTGTGAGAGGCAAATTGGTAAATATAAGGGGCAGATTAGCAAGTCTGGGGGCAGATTGGCACGTCTGAGGGTGCAGTGGCAAGTCTGAGGGCAGATTGGCACATTGGGGATACATTGGGCAGTCTGAGAGACAAATTTGTAAGTGTGAGAGGCAAATTGGTAAGTCTGAGTGGCAGATTAGTAAGTCTGGGGATGCATTGTTAAGTCTGGGGATGCAGTGGCAAATAAGAGGAAATAAACAAGAGATGCATTTTTTTAGTTATAGTTTTTATAAAATTTGATAAAACATAGTACACGTGTATAACTATTTACTTACTTATTTTCCTATAAGGTAGTGTTATATTTAGGCGTTTTCGTTTTTATTTAAATTAATATCCAAAGTTTGGGGGTGTCATCTTATATTCAGGGTTGTCTTAGATTTCAAGCAATTGCCATTTTTAGAATTTGTTTAACTTTATAAAATTTTATATATATTGCACAAAGGGTTAAGTCTCAGAAAAAAAAACATCTCAAAAGAAAGCCCTACCTGGATATAACATATGGGGATTAATTTAAGAAGCAAAAGTGTAAAACAACTAAATATTAAAACAAACAAAAAAACATTGCCCAGAAGGGGTTAATTAACCTTTTGCCTTTTTTATAACAGGAACTTTGTGTTTTGTTTTTGAAACACAGATTGTAAAACATACAAAAGGACTTTTCCTCAAAAAGACATTCTGTTATTCAGTTTACAATAATGATAATTATTGTTTTCCTGTCATCTTCTTAATATTAAAATCTGCATTTTTGGGGTAGACATTCACGTTTCATTTGGCTAAAGAGATATGACTAGAAATAATTGCTTCAGTGTTCAGTCCTCTTTTGTCATCATAATCATACAGCTTCCTCAATAAATTAAATCTTAAATTGTTATTCAGCACCCTGCTGCTACTGATAGTCTCCCTCCACAGGTATCTTGATAGCTCAAATCAAAGTCCAGCAGAGTCCTTGCTTCAAGCAACATGTACAATGCAATTAGATAGTGATTAGCCATTAATATACTACCATTTTTGACTGGTGATACTTGCTAATTTAATTAAATATAATTATTACAAAATCTTGTGTTATGTCATTGATTTTTGCCAGTCATTAATAACACTTATTTGAGGAAACTAATATGTTTTTATGCGTACAATTGCTTTTGAACACATTGCAATTCTGTGTGTAATAATAAAATGGCACACATGGAAGGCTATTCATTAAAACTCCAACTCCCCAATTTACTTATTTTGGCAACTCAGTGATTAATGTCTTATTTTGCAGTTTATCCGCAGTTCAGTTGTCAGTGCACTTTTAGTGAAATGATAAAATATGCAAATAGTATGTAATTTTTGTACATGTGCAAATAGTATGTAATTCAAAGAAGTATAATTTGAGGGCACCTTGCAGTATACAAATTTTTGTATTGACCCACACTTGGCAATAAAGTAAGGAGTAAATCCTTTCTCTATGTAGATGTGTTTATAATTAAACATTTACTGCTTTCGGCTATCCAGTATGAAGGGTTTCTGCCTGATTTCGGCCTTGTTCATTTGGGGGAACTTGGCTTGGGGATTCCCCATATTCTTTTATTTTTTGTTTAAATTTTAGTTATTAAACACTTTTTCATAGAACAAATAGACAGTCTCCGTCTCTTAATATAACAATCAATTCCATATACAATCATTCAATTAACAACATTAAACAGATAATTGAGTATAAAATACAAACATAAGAAACCCAGATGTCAGAAGAAAATCATACCTCATAATGCTATGACTTAGATATGCCATAAACATTCCTATTATATACTAGTCTTAATTCAATCTGCTAGCATTTTTCCATTTGGTGTGGTCCTAAAATGAACCCACCACAAGTCCCCTTCTATGTTGCACTGGTACACAATTAATTTTTGAAATGTCCCTATTCACAGGTAACTTTTTTCTGATGACTTGTGATCAGAAGCTTAGTGGCAACAAAAAAAATGCAATGTTAACAAGGCTTCTTTTTCAAACAAATTAGACCATTTCAGGTGCAGTAAAGCTATCTCAGGTTTTCTATCTATCCAAATGTTTACATTTTTGTCAGTTTTTCATAAGTAAGGTTCCACAGTGATTTAGCCACCTCAGACTCCCACCTAATACGGATATAGTTTGCACCTTGCTTGTTACATCTCCAACACCTATTATCATTTAACGATGATAACTTTGCAAGTCTGGAAGGGACAATGTACTAGAAGTTGGTGAGCTTGAATTGGTTCTCTAAAATGTTAATACAGTGTATAGCCCATTTCATCGATTAACTGACATCCTCCATTTATCAGACGTTATCTCTACACTCAAGAATTTAGCCCATCTACTAGAAGCTTTGTGAATATGGTTATTTTCCCAGATAGTAAATAGGGAGCATGCTTTAGACATGACCTGTGGGAATATTTTACCACTGAATATAGTTCTAAGTGCAGCTAATATCTTCTCAATACCCCTACTTACATTTTTCTCAAAAAAGTATTTAACTTCAATATAAGAAAAGCTCTCTGCACTTGTCAGGCCAATTTTTATTGAAAGTTGACAAAGGTTTTATTAGTTTTACTCTGCATTCCCCAAATTCTTAAAGAGCTGACTCCAAAGACTCCTAATGGGCAAATTGGCTATGTCATATTAATGGGAAAATAATACCGCCATATTAATGGGCAAATTGGCTGTGGCATATTAATGGCAAAATAATACTGGAATATTAATGGAAAAATTGTCTGTGGCATATTAATGGCAAAATCATACTGGCATATTAATGGCAAAATAATAGTGGCATATTACTTGGAGAATTGGCTGCGGCATATTAATGGCAAAATAATACTCACATACAAATGGGCAAATTGGCTGTGGCATATTAATGGAAAAATAATACTGGCATATTAATGTACAAATTGGCGGTGACATATTAATGTCAAAATAATACTGGCATATTAATGGGCAAATTGGCTATGGCATATTAATGTCAAAATAATACTGGCATATTAATGGACAAATTGGCCTTGGCATATTAATGCGAACAATTAGCTGTGGCATATTAATGGGCAAAATAACACTGGCATATAAATGGGCAAATTGGCTGTGGCACATTAATTGGCAAAATAACCCTGGCATTTAAATGGGCAAATTGGCTATGGCACATTAATGGGCAAATTGGTTGTGGCATATTAATGGGCAAAATAACACTGGCATATTAATGGGCAAATTGTCAAAACTTGGGATAGCACACCAGGGAGGAGCCTTGTTGCAGGACATGGTGTGGGATCAGTCTGCATCCCATGATGCATACTGTGGGCAGGATAGGACCTCAGACAAGACTGATAGTGGAGACTGGCATATGAGGACAGGACTGGAAGCTGAGACTGGCAGCTGAGACAGGACTCGTAGCTGAGACTGGCAGCTGAGGACAGGACTGGCTACTGAGGACAGGACTGGAAGCTGCTACAACAGGATAAATGAAAATTGTTTCATACTTACCGTAATTTTCTTTTCCTGGTTATTATCCATGGCAGCAGTTACGTATGGGTTAGCTCCACCCTCAAGGTAGGTAGGACAGAAACAAACTTATAAGAGAGCCCCCGCCCCCTGTCTCCTCAGTCTAGTAACCAGCTCCTCATAACCAAGAAATAACAAGGGAGGGAACTGACTGCTGCCATGGATAATAACCAGGAAAAGAAAATTACGGTAAGTATGAAACAATTTTCAATTTTCCTGGCTAACCATGGCAGCAGTTACGTATGGGACATACCCAAGCCAGAAATAGATAGGGATGGGAGAACATACAACAAATAAACACAGACACAGAAAAATTGCTGCAAAAACGAGAAAAAGTTTAATGAGAGGAGACAGAGGCCAAAACAGCGTGAGAGAAGGAGGATTCATCAGCCCGGCGGACGTCCAGACGGTAATGTCGGAAAAAGGTGGAAACGGATGACCAGTTCCCAGCTCCGCAAACAGTAGCCATAGAAGAACCAGCCTCAGCCGCCCATGAAGAGGAAACAGCCCTAGTGGAGTGAGCCTTGAGACCTGGGGGAATTGGAACACCACTGGAGCTGTAGCACTTGGATATGGCAGCCACAATCCAACGGCGTAGAGTGGAGACAGAGGCTGCTTCACCACGTCGAGAGCCCAGAGGAAGGACGAAGAGCCTGGAAGATTTCCTCAGTGAAGAAGAGGCGGCAATATAGAGGCGTAGGCAGCGCACCACATCCAAGGTGTGCCAGCGGGATTCCTCAGGAGACGAGGGGTTCGGAAAAAACACCGGAAGAACAGTCTCTTGATTAAGGTGGAAGGCTGAAACCACCTTAGGTAGGAATTCCGGGACAGGTCGAAGGAGGGCATGATCCGGAGAGAAAACCGTGTATGGAGGGTCCACAGAAAAAGCCTGAAGTTTGGAACCACGTTTAGCCTAAGTCACTGCCAGTAGCAAGAGAGTCTTCAGGGTCACCAACCACAGGGAGGCATCCTGTATGGGCTCAAAAGGAGGTCCAGACAGAGCACGAAGCACCAGAGGAAGGCTCCAAGGGGTCGTGAAGGAACGGGCCGGAGGACGGAGTTTGAGAACCGCTTTGAAGAAACGAATCACCAAAGGATCCAGCGCCCAACGAACTGATGTGAGTGCAGATAGGGCAGATACGTGAACCCAGAGGGAGTTCAGACCCAAACCCCGATCCAGGCCAGCTTGGAGAAAGGCCAGGACATCAGGCAGGGAAGGTGACAGTGGATCCAAATTCCGACCCTCGGACCAAACCAGGAAGGCAGACCAAATATGATGGTATGTGGACGAGGTGTTAGGCTTCCGAGCCTTCAGTAGGGTAGAGACGACACCCTCCGACAGACCATGGGACCGCAGTGACTGCTGCTCAATCGCCAGGCCGCTAGTTGAAGAGAGCGGGGGCAAGGATGGAACACCGGACCCTGAGACAGGAGGTCCAGGCGAGGTGGGAGAAGCCAAGGGTCCTGGATGGACAGCCTGTTTGCCAGAGGAAACCAAGGCCTCCTGGGCCACCATGGAAGGATAGCCATCACTTCTGCTTTCTCCAGACGCAATTTTCCCAGGAGTCTCGGAATGAGAGGGAGAGGAGGTAAGACATATAGGAACTCCTTGGGCCATGGGAGGGAGAGAGCGTCCACGCCCTCTGACATGGGGTGAGGAGTCCTCGAGAAAAAGCGAGGAAGCTGAGTGTTCGTGGGAGAGGTCATCAGGTCCAATGCCGGACGACCCCACAGTAGACAGAGATGATTGAATACCTGGGACGAAAGTCTCCAGTCTGTTGTGTTGAGAGTAGTGCGGCTCAAGAAGTCTGCCATCGTATTTTCCGGACCTGGAAGGTAAACCGCTGACAGGTGTTCGATTGATTCCTGAGCCCAGACAGCAATCGGCTCGAACTCTCGGCTCCTGGTACCACCTTGATGGTTGATGTAGGCAACCGCACACCTGTTGTCCATCTGGATCCTCACCCAATGACCCCGAATGGTTCGATGAACAGCCAGCAAGGCCCTGTAAATTGCCCTCAGTTCCAGGATGTTTGCGTGAAGACCACTCTCCGCAGGGGACCATTCTCCTTGGGCGTAGAGACCGTCCAGATGAGCTCCCCAGCCGTGAGCACTTGCATCCGTCGTGACCACTTTGTAAGTGATGTCTGTCAACGGAAAACCTCTCCTGAGGTGACGGACCTCCAACCACCAGGCCAGATGATGAGAAGTCACCTCTGGCAAATACAATTTATTGTCCAAGCAGGACCTGGGAACTGGGAGATGAGGTAGTAGTAGGGACTGAAGAAACCGGGTGTGCCATTGAGCCCAACGAACGAGGCCGATAGTGGAGACCAGGACCCCTAGTAGGGACATAAGTCTCCTGATGGGCAGCCAACCGGGAAGGACGACATTCTGGATGGCCCAAATCAGACGAGACTGACGGTCCGATGACAGGGAAACAGTAGCCGTGAGAGTGTTGAAGCACGCCCCCAAAAAGACTAGTGTTTGGGACGGAAGGAGTTGGCTCTTTGTGAAGTTGATTATCCAACCAGCTCCCTGCAGAAAACACAACGCCTCGTCCCGCTGAGAGGTGACAAGGTCTTGAGAAGGAGCCACGATGAGAATGTCGTCTAGATAGTGAAAAATCGTCAGGCGAAGTTCTGCAATACACACCACCAGAATCTTGGAAAAGGTACGAGGAGCCGTACTGAGGCCGAATGGGAGGGCCCGAAACTGGAAGTGATCCTCCCCCATGGCGAAGCGTAGAAAGCTCTGGTGCCGAATCCAGATGGGAACGTGAAAATAGGCTTCCTGGAGATCGATGGAGACCATCCAATCGCCAGGGGAGATAAAAGGAACAATCGACCGGAGGGACTCCATCCTGATTTTTCTGACCATCATGGAATGGTTCAAAACAGACAGGTCGAGGACCGGTCTTAGGTCTCCTGATGCTTTGGCGACAAAAAACAGGGGGGAGTAGTTTCCTTGGAAGAGCTCGAGCCCAGGCACAGGAACAATAACTTCGTCTCGGAGGAGGGACCGTAGAAATTTTTGTAGGATATCCTTCCGTTGGGGGTCCGCAGGAACCTTGGTACGGATAAAAAGAGGAGGTGGAGGGGACCGAAACTCCAGGCTGTAACCGTCTTGAACAATGGTCCGGACCCAGGAATCCGTGGAAAAACTTGCCCAGACCACCGAAAAGGCCAGAAGTCGAGCACGACCGGAGGGGCCCGGGCAGGAAGGCCGTCATGACTGGAACTTCCCGCGAAAGGAAGAGGCCGGGCGGGAGCGGGAACCCTTTGCGGCCCCGCAGAAACCGTCCCTCCATGCTGATGAGCGAGCCACCTCTCTGCCAGGACGGTATTGTCTGGAATCCCGAAAGGAGGAACGAAAATTCCGACGATCGTTCCAAACGGTTTTGGGAAGACGTCTGCGTTCTTGTGGCAAAAAAACCTTTTCTCCTTCGGTGGCCTTACGGATGGCATCATCCAAAACCTTGCCAAACAACAACTTGCCATCATACGGAATGGAGACCAGAGAGTTCTTAGAGGAGTTGTCGGCATGCCAATGTTTCAACCATAAAGCACGTCTGGCCGAAACCGACAAGCCCATGCACCTGGCCGCGAGCTTCAAAACATCCGAAGATGACTCAATAAAAAACTCAGCCGCCAGTTTGATGTTGGAGAAAGATTCCAGAAGCTGTTCTCTGGGAACCCCCCTTTCAATGTCATCCTTTAGGTCGAGGATCCAACACTTCAGGGCATGAGAGACAGATGTCATGGCAATCGTAGGTTGGCAGATAGCACCGGCCGCAACATAGGCTCTTGACAAGGAGGCCTCTATTCGTCGTTCCATGGGGTCATGTAAAAGTGCCGGACCATCCAGGGGTAGGGATGAACGCCGGACCACCCGAATGACAGGGGCATCCACCACAGGAGGAGAAGACCAGGAAGAGGCATCTTCAGCAGCCACGGGATATAATCTAGAGATCCTCCTGCCGGAAGAAACTTTACGATCAGGGTTCTTCCATTCGGTAGAAATCAATTCCTCAATGGAGCTATGAACCGGAAAGGATGGCCTTTTTCTATGTAGACTGGTGAAGTATTTATCGGCCGTACCCACCTCGGGAAGAGACTCAGTAATACCCAAAGTATTCTTAACAGCACCGATGAGGTGGTCAATAAGTGCAGGGTCCAGGAGAACTCCTGAATCAACGTCTTCCTCAGCCGAAGAGCAATGCCCCAAATCCAAAGGATCTTCAGAGTCGGGCCGATCAGCAAACAAACACCCCTCAGTCAGGGGTGTATGCTGGACAGGGACCAGATTACCCAAATGTTCCTTCAGGCTCTTTTCAACTGCCTGATTAACTAGGTGTATCAGATCCGGAGAGGGCTCAGGGGGGCCGGCAGCCTGAGTCAAGCAGTCCCCACAAAGGCGTTTGCCCTCTAAAGGAGTAGCGTCACAGGCAAAACAGCAAGGACGCTTCTCCGTTCTCTTCCTGGGATGATCGGATACCGGTCTAGGGCTGGAAGAAACACCAGGGTGAGCAGGCGAAAGACACTCTTAAAATGAAAATAAAAATAAAAAATAAAAATAAAAATAAAAACTCACCAGATTGACGAGAACGAGACCTCTTGGATGAGGAGGACATATTAAATGCAAAAATACAAAGGGCAGGCTGAGAAAGAAAAAATACATAAGTACCCAAAAAAAAAACATACTAAAATGTAAGGAAAACAACTTACAGAATACAAAGGAAAATACCTGAGGCTGGAGTAAAGGAAGGCACAGGGAACAAAGGTCCTGGGAAAATGAAAAGATAGGGCTGAAGCAGAAGCCCTTAAATAGGACAAAAAACGCCCTAAATTAAGTGGTGGAACGCATATGCGTTCCAGTGCCCGAAAATAGATCAAAAAAGGCACAGAAAGGGAGGGCTGGAACGCAGAAGCGCCCCAGAGCACACCAGAGAGGCACAGCCTCGAAAATAAAACGGAGGGGGGGGATAAACAGCCATGTCCAAGAAGTAGGAACTAATGAAAGTAAATAAATAAAATAAAAATGTGAAGGAAGGGAGATAAACATACCTTATGAAGCACAGCAGGAATGGAGACCTCTGCTAATATCCCATACATCTCCAGTACCACTTGCAGTAAGCTTACGGAGGAACAGGGCCCAAACTTCATATCCAAATTATCTCCAGTACCATCCAGTTGTAAGGGTGCGGAGGAATAAATATCCCAGGGAACCTTGAAATGACAGGAACCGGGCTTCGGAAAGAAAGAGGCTGAACTTTCCGGAAGGTGAGTAAAAAGTGTAAAATAGAAGAAATAATAAAAATCTCAGGCCCAAACGGGCCCCGTCCTAATACCAATGAGGACAGAAAGAAGACTGAGGAGACAGGGGGCGGGGGCTCTCTTATAAGTTTGTTTCTGTCCTACCTACCTTGAGGGTGGAGCTAACCCATACGTAACTGCTGCCATGGTTAGCCAGGAAAAGAAAAAGTACAGTGCTATTTTACCTTATGTATACCAGGTGGAGATTTTATAGGGTTTTTTTTTGCACCAGAATCTCTCTATTAACAGAGGTTAGCTGGAGGGGATGTAAAGTCTATTTTATTATTAGAGACCTACTTAAACTTTCAAGAATTCCACTATTCTGCTATAGTAGTGAAGGATGATTGTCAAGTATTTCAAAATAGTTTTGTGTAGAGATATAATTATCTTGTAAGTGTAGCAGAAAGGATACATTATTCCCACTGCTTCAAAATTACATCATTATAATATAATCACTTCTGCCCAAGATGTCTAAATTGATCCAATTGTGATATGTGAAAAGAATTTTAGGAATTAAGATGTGTGAAGTATTGATACTTTAGAGTGTTGGGCAGAATTCAGAAACATTGTGAAAAACCAGGCAGTTTTTATCCTCTTTGGGGTAAGTGACAGGTTGAATTCCTTCATTCACCACTAATAACTTAAGGGAACAGTACACATTGTTCCTATTTTTTTGGCCATGATTGGCTGGGATTTGTGCTGCCTTTAGCAAAGTAATTGGTTTAAATGTGTTCCTTGTGTTCTAGTTATCTTTTTATAAACTATACACGTGTGTATAGAACTGTAGCTGTTTAGAGCTTATAGAAAGTGTGGGCAAGCAACACACTGAATTAACACATAGAACTGCATTCTGATCGAAGTTAAGGGTCAAGAGATCTGCAGTCCAAAGCTGCAGTACATGTCTGTGCATAAGGATATGTATATCTATACATTTGTATATGTATTCATATGTATATATATACTAAATTTATAAATAAAATAATGTTTCATGGGCAGCTTTATTCTTGAGATTTCTATTATATTATAAAGTCAAAATATTGTGCTATACTTTGTGTATGTGTGTGTACACCAATTGTGCAAGTTCTCCCACTTAAAAAGATGAGAGGTCTGTAATTTTCCTCATAGGTATACCTCAACTATGAGAGACAAAATGAGAAAAAAAAATCCAGAAAATCACAGTCTAATTTAAAAAAAATGTATTTGCAAATTATGGTGTAAAATAAGTATTTGGTCAATAACAAAAGTTCACCTCAATCCTTTGTTATATACCCTTTGTTGGCAATGACAGAGATCAAACGTTTTCTGTAAGTCTTCACAAGGTTTTCACACACTGTTGGTGGTATTTTGGCCCATTCCTCCATGCAGATCTCCTCAAGAGCAGTGATGTTTTGGGGCTGTCGCTCGGCAACATGGACTTTCAACTCCCTCCAAAGATTTTCTATGGGGTTGAGATCTGAAGACTGGCTAGGCCACTGCAGGACCTTGAAATGCTTCTTACGAAGCCACTCCTTCATTGCCCGGGCGGTGTGTTTGGGATCATTGTCATGCTGAAAGACCCAGCCACGTTTCATCTTTAATGCCCTTGCTGATGGAAGGAGGTTTTCACTCAAAATCTCACGATATATGGCCACATTCATTCTTTCCTTTACACGGATCAGTCATCCTGGTCCCTTTGCAGAAAAACAGCCCCAAAACATAATGTTTCCACCCCCATGCTTCACTGTAGGTATGGTGTTCTTTGGATGCAACTCAGGATTCTTTCTCCTCCAAACACGATGAGTTGAGTTTTTACCAAAAAGTTTTACTGTGGTTTCATCTGACCATATGACATTCTCCCAATCCTCTTCTGGATCATCCAAATGCTCTCTAGCAAAATTCAGACGGGCCCGGACATGTACTGGCTTAAGCAGGAGGAAATGTCTGGCACTGCAGGTTTTGAGTCCCTGGCGGCGTAGTGTGTTACTGATGGTAGCCTTTGTTACTTTGGTCCTAGCTCTCTGCAGGTCACTATGTCCCCCTGTGTGGTTCTGGGATTTTTGCTCACCGTTCTTGTGATTTTGACCCCACGGGGTGAGATCTTACGTGGAGCTCCAGATCGAGGGAGATTATCAGTGGTCTTGTATGTCTTACATTTTCTAATAATTGCTCCCACAGTTGATATCCTCACACCAAGCTGCTTGCTTGTTGCAGATTCAGTCTTCCCACCCTGGTGTAGGTCTACAATTTTGTTTCTGGTGTCCTTCGACAGCTCTTTGGTCTTGGCCATAGTGGAATTTGGAGTGTGATTGTTTGAGGTTGTGAACAGGTGTCTTTTATACTGATAACAAGTTCAAACAGGTGCCATTAATACAGGTAACGAGTGGAGGACAGAGGAGTCTCTTAAAGAAGAAGTTACAGGTCTGTGAAAGCCAGAAATCTTGCTTGTTTGTAGGTGACCAAATACTTATTTTACTGAGGAATTTACCAATTAATTAATTAAAAGTCCTACAATGTGATTTCCTGGATTCTTTCCCCCCATTCTGTCTCTCATAGTTGAAGTGTACCTATGATGAAAATTACAGGCCTCTCTCATCTTTTTAAGTGGGAGAACTTGCACAATTGGTGGCTGACTAAATACTTTTTTGCCCCACTGTATATAGTGTGTTTATATATATATATATATATTGATAGAAAAGATTATTTTTTACATTTTTATACAATTTATTTTTCTACATACATTTTTTAACACATTTTTTAATATGTTAAAACAGTAACTGAGAGAATACATAGGTATTTTTATGTATGTTTATATATATATATATATTAATACAATTTATTGACCAAATCTGATGCATTGCTGCAACGTTTGGGGCCCCACCGGTATCCTTTGTCAAGCTCGTTATGTACAGATTACCCCACAAATATATACAATATTAAACCATCTGTACTTACCAGCTGCAGCTGATCCCGTCGTGTCCCCCCTGTGCAGTCAAGTCATCACTTCCGTCTCAAGCAGAAGTGATAATCAGCTGAGAATCAGCTTGGTGGTTGCCTAAGCAAACCTAGACACTAAGGTCTCTGTGCTACGAACTATGTTACAATGAATACAAATTGTTACACTGTACCCTACTTTAATACAACAATGGTATAAAGCAATCAAAATCTACCACTTATTTAATGCCTCCACCTAACACAATGTATTATTTAAAAAAATCAAAAATACAGTCACCCGAAAAAATATGACAAATAAAAAAAGTTAAAGAACAAAAAAGGGAAAAAACAAAAACTTAAAAAATAAACAATGAACCATAAGAAAAAAAATTAAGAATATACATGCGCAAGGCAGGGTCTTGACACTTATGCGATACTAGACATCTACTCCAGATCTAGATGCAATATCTCTCCAACTTGTTGATTACAACCAACTTGTAAGGAGATCTACATGTACAAAAAAAATGACGAGATAAAACGAAAAATATATATCCACACATGATTCCCTCTTTTTCCATTGGTTTACTAGCAGTATAAATAATGCATGAAAACGTTAATAAATAATGCATTTAAGAGATTATATTTTGAAGAAATATCCAGATTGCATATTCTGTATTTAAGAATAATTATTTTCTGTATTTTTTTGGGATACATGCAATATGTATAATGTTTGCACTGTATATATTACTGTCAGTTATGTAACTAAAAGTACATGTCTTTTTTTTTTTTAAAGTCAACAACTGACATTAAATGATACCATTTATTGGCTAACTGGGAGTTTGATTGCAAGCTTCCAAGACCAAGTGGCTATGGCCTTTCCCCAGGCATTAATGAGGCTAAAACAAAAATCCTAATTGCAAAATATAGTTAAAAGCTTAAAAAAGGCAAAAAATCCCATAGGGTATTAAAGAATCTTCTCAATGGAAAGGAATATTCAGATAGATGCTCTTATGAAAAATTGTGAGTTTATTGAAAAAGACTACTTCGAAAACAATAGAAAAATATATATAAAAATCAAGGCTGGTGGAGAATTGTGGAACACCATATGCCTCACATGTTTTTGCACTAAGAGGGCTATGACTAAGAACCTCTTAACATGACATGCAAGGCATTTGGTGTTCCACAATTCTCCCCCAGCCTTGATATTATTATATATTTTTCTTTTTTTGCTCAAAAATCATTTCAATAAATTACATTTTTTCATGAAGACAGCGCCTAACTGAATATTATTTTCAATTATATGAAAGCTATGTGAAAGCTTCCAGGAGGTGGCAGCTCCACATATAGGAGGTTTGTACAATTTCTGGCACCTATGCTCTCCAAATATCACTTTTTGTTCTCAGCAGTAAGTCAGCCAGTTCTACAGAGATTTAAAATATAAAATCAATTTGATCAAAGCATCTCTGATCACTCCACTCCTGGCTAGGGGGGCCATAAAACTACAGACATACTATAAATCAGAAAACAATAGATACACTTGATGGAGAACATTTCTGACAACCTCGACACAGTATCAAGGATGTAAAGCAAAGAGGCCTTGACAAAGTGCGAAGGTTGGCGTGAAACGCGTAGGCGATTGCTGGTTCACCGGGTGGGTGAGCACGCTGCTATATATATATATATTGTATTTATTATTATTGCTGCTCTTGTATTCCTCAAACCTACAACCTTCTGTTGTGAAGCAAAGAGGACCTGACTTCAGAATATGGTGGCATATTATGATTTTATTTATTTATTTATTTAGAAAGTGTTTTACCAGGAAAAATATATTGCGATTTCTCTTGTTTTCACGTATGTCCTGGTTACCCAGTCAAGAATGGAATTACACAGAGTTTCAAATTTTACAGTAGATTAAAAATAAATACATACATACATGCATACATATATTTATACAAGTTGGAAATAGAACATACATGGTAGATCCAGTGGTGTATCTTGGTTTTGTGCTGCCCTAGGCAGACAAAATTTGGGCACCCCCCCCTACCCACGATGCACACCCACGACATGACCCATAACCCACGTTGCACACCAAGGACATGCCCCATCACCCCATTTACATGCCTCCATCACCCATTACATACACATTGCCAATATTATTTGCCATTAATATACCCCAGCCAATTTGCCCAATAATATGCCAGTATTATTTGCCATTAATAAGTCACAGCCAATTTGCCCAATAATATGCCAGTGTTATTTGCCATTAATATGCCCCAGCCAATTTGCTCACTAATATGCCAGTGTTATTTGCCATTTAATATGCCCCTGCTAATTTGCCCAATAATATGCCAGTGTTTATTTGCGATTTAGTATGCCCCAGCCAATTTGCCCAATAATATGCCAGTGTTATTTGCCATTTAATATGCCCCAGCCAATTTGCCCAATAATATGCCAGTGTTATCTGGTATTAATATGCCCCAGTAAATTTGCCCAATAATATGCCAGTGCTAATTGCCATTAATATGCCCCAGCCAATTCCCAATGCATCCCCCCATCTCTCCCAATGCATCCCCCCAGCACTTACCTTTTTCCCTAGTGGCTAATGGCAGGCAGCATGGAGTTCTCCATGCTGCCTGTTCGGCTCCCAGGCGGTTGTGCCGACAGGCCATGTCACCCGGCGCGCGTATGACGTCGGCACTTCCGTGTCACACTGCATGGGGAGCTGAACAGGCAGCACGGAGGTTTCTCTGTGCTGCCTGTTCGGCTCCCTGTGAAGCCCGCTGGCAGAGCAATGGTGAGGGGGGATATTTTTTTTCTCAGTGCTGGGGGGGGCGCCCCCCAAAATTTGCCGCCCTAGGCCTCTGCCTAGGATGCCTCGCGGTAAATACAGCACTGATTGTATCCATTCACTAGAAGCTAATGGCATTCATAGAGGGATGTATGGGTGCAGCCTGTTATGGGTGCTACGGTGTAATTGGATGCAATCCCGCTCACTCTCCCCCCCCCCATCCCCCCCCCAGCTGCCGGAAACCCGGCAAGTCCTGTGTATTTCAGTGTGTCAGGCCTTAGTCAGTGCTACCTCACGATCCCCCTGTGAGTAATGATTTAGAGTCAGAACACAAAACTCTGAGTTATCACTCCGCATAGAGATTGTGAGACAACAATGACTGAGGTCTGAGATTTTGCAGTACACTGCACTGTATGGAACTGCACCCACACTCTCGAAAACAAGGTGGGGGTGCGGATGAAAGTGAGAAGGAAGCTATGTAGCACCACGTGAGCACCACTCTGGCACAGAGTATACTTAGGGAAGCTGTGTGGCACCATTGTTTGTCTCTGGCACACTACATTCTTAGTAAAGCTATCTGGCACCATGTGTTTGTCTCTTACACAGTGCATACTTAGTAAAGCTACAGTGAGGGAAAAAAGTATTTGATCCCCTGCTGATTTTTAAAGTTTGCCCACTGACAAAGAAATGATCAGTCTATAATTTTAATGGTAGGTGTATTTTAACAGTGAGAGACAGAATAACCCCAAAAAAAATCCAGATATAATTTACCGTATTTGCTCGAATATAAGACAAGGTGTTTTTCAGAGCAAATGCTCTGTAAAAGCCCCCTTGTCTTATATTCGAGGTCGTCTTATAATCTGACCTCAAATCGATGTCAGATTATAAGACAGGGATCCAGGTCCCCCGCAGAGTTGCAGGGGACCTGGATCCCCCTCGCTAACAGCCGGTGGATGTCTGCGCGATGCGCACAGACATCCCCTGCTGCCGCCCGGCACGACCGCTGGGACTTCTATGATGAAGCCGGGTCCTTCCGGCTTCATCATAAAAGTCCCGGAGGAAGTGCCGGGCAGCAGCGGAGGATGTCTGTGCGTATCGTTAGTTGGGTAATTTCCCAACATTTCCATCACATCTACTGAATATTAGAAAATACAAAATTTCATAAACGATATCATAACAAAATCCTCAGACAATATATGGGATAATCCTTTGGTACGTCTAATAGATATAGCAGATAAAACTCATAATAACACAGCAATTATACGTAAAAGATAACATATTCCATTAGATTTTTCAACAACAACTACTGGTTTAATTAGATGGCCTATGCTGATACATCTATCTCTTGAAGACCTTCTAGAAGCTATGTTGCACTATTAAATCGACATTGTATAAAGATTTGTTTATTAAAATACTCCATAGAGCTTATATGTCCCCAGTGACATTGAAAGCCGCTAATATTACGCCGTATTAAATGTAACATGTCAGAGGCTGATTTATTTCTGGAAATGTAAAACTATATGTTATTTCAGAACCAGGGTTCAGAGTTATGTAAACCCCACATTTGGCATTCGCTTCATAAATACACTGGAAATGGCACTTTTTGGTTCCTCTCATCTTCTTATTAAACATATTATTTTTGCTAGAATCATATCTGCTGTCACAAATAAAACTATTTTACAATTCTGGATAAGCAAAGACATACCTACTCTAACAATCTTTAAAGAAAACCTTTTTTATCTTTTCTGTATGAGCTAGCTCACAGCACAGAAAAACAAAAATAGAGGATAAAAACGATTTTTCAGTTAATGAAACTTGAAAATACCTTCCAAACCTCACCTTGGTATATGAATCAAATCTTAAACAATCATTACCTGATTAGTTTAACATAAAAAATACTGTGGTGTTTGCTATACTCTGTCCTCCTATATATCTTTTAAAAAGAAACATGGTATAGATATCAGATCATAACCTATTAATAAACTATATTATATATATAATTGTATAAATATTTAAACTGACCAAATACATGGAAACCATAACTAGTTACATTATATAAATATTAACAGAAATTATAGATTACCCATACGGTAATAATCCCAGAAAAATAAATACATAAATAAATATATATTTACTTTAGATCAAATTCTAGTAAGTTATATGATATTTTTTGAATAGAGATATATTTAAAATATGTATTGTAATTAATAAGTATATATGTTATATATATATATATATATATTGTTGTAACACATTTAATTTATATTATAATAATAATGGCTATATATTAATATATTTTATCAACTAGTATTTACTTATTTATACAAAAATAGGACCTACTTTTAATAATGAATGCATATTTATAGCACTTATATAATTTTTAATGCTAGAAGCTTGATTGTTTATATCACTTATTTTATGTAAAAAAAATTGTTGATGACTTGTAAAATTTGAAAACTAAGGTTCAATATAAAATAAAATAAAAAAGCCGTTTTAAACATATATTTAATATTATAATTTATCGGGCCTGACTTCAAACCCATTTTTTCTAGATTTTTAGCAGACATTTATTGAGAACATGTTATGTAAATATACAGACAGAGTAATGGAATTTTCTTTTCTTTAAATAGATAATTATATAATATAACAGTCACTTACCCTATCTAATAGCTATTGTTGCCACAGTCAATATAGAAGAAAACAATTTTTATGTACTTCAATGTCCTCTATATAAGAGAGATGAAGATCCTGGTGAAGACCTGGCAGTTAATGCTGTCCCTATCAGCAAATATACTGCTGATATACTGTCAGCCTCATTATGTCATAGTGCATCTCTATGACATCACAGTGTTCTCACAAAGACAGCAGAGGCTGCAGTATCTATCAATGATGTAGGGCAAAGCAGCACATAACAGGTTTTATCCAGAAACGATGGCACTAAGGCAGCAAGGAGGATCAAATGGTAAGCTCACATTTGTCTGTTTTATATATCTTTGTCTGTTATATATTTGAATAAAAAGAAAATACACTTTACACACACAAAAATTAGCCACTAATTTGGAAGAAGAGCTGAGGTACATGCTGGCAAATAATGTGGCATATAATGAAACTATCAATGTGCTATTTGAATTATCTTAAAAACTAATCAACCATATAGAACATGTCAGATAGCAGACAGTGCTGTATTCACCGCGAGGCATCCTAGGCGGATGCCTAGGGTGGCAAATTTTGGGGGGCGGCAGCGCCCCCCAGCACTGAAAAGAAAAAAAATGTTACAAAAAAAAAAAATGTTACAAAAAAAACACAGCCCTTTAAAAAAAATAGACCGCGCTTGCAGGCAGAGACGGAGGTGAGAGGGGATCGGAAGATCCCCCCTCACCATCGCTCTGCCTGCCAGGCTGCACGGGGAGCCGAACAGGCAGCACGGAGAAACCTCCGTGCTGCCTGTTCGGCTCCCCGTGCAGTGTGCCGACACGGAAGTGCCGACAGTCATGTGACGGGCGCGCTGATGTCATACGCGCGCCCGGTCACGTGGCCTGTCGGCACAATCGCCGGGAAGCCGAACAGGCAGCATGGAGGGACCATGCTGCCTGCCACCAGGGAAAGGTAAGTGCTGATGGGAGTGTGTGTGTGTGTGTGTGTGTGTGTGAGAGACTGAGTGTGATGGGAGTCAGAGTGTGTGTGATGGGAGACAGTGTGTGTGGCTGAGTGTGATGGGAGTCAGAGTGTGTGTGATGGGAGACAGTGTGTGTGGCTGAGTGTGATGGGAGACAGTGTGTGTGTGATGGGAGACAGTGTGTGTGACTGAGTGTGATGGGAGTCAGAGTGTGTGTGAAGGGAGACAGTGTGGGTGACTGAGTGTGATGGGAGTAGGAGTGTGTGACTGAGTGTGATGGGAGTAGGAGTGTGTGTGATGGGAGACAGTGTGTGTGACTGAGTGTGATGGGAGTCAGCGTGTGTGTGATGGGAGACAGTGTGTGTGACTGAGTGTGATGGGAGTCAGAGTGCGTGTGATGGGAGACAGTGTGTGTGACGGAGTGTGATGGGAGTCGGAGTGTGTGACTGAGTGTGATGGGAGTAGAAGTGTGTGACTGAGTGTGATGGGAGTGTGTGTGTGATGGGAGTATGAGCTTGATGTGAGTCTGAATGATGGGGCATGTCTTAGGTGTGTAACGTGGGTGTACAGCTTGGGTAGGGGGGTGCCCGGATTTTGTCTGCCTAGGGCAGCACAAAATCAAGATACACCACTGATAGCAGATATGCTTTATTCTAAAATAAAATCTGCAAAATCACGAAGAAAGTTGGGATCACTGTCCAAACTGTCAGCTCTGTCATTAAGCAAGAGGTTTACAATAAAGAGAAAAACTATCTGCAATATATCTGTCCTGTGATATACCCAATGATATAAATAGACGGGAAAGAGCAGGAGAAAGGCTAGTGATGACATAAAAGAGCAATACATGTGAAAAACTATTGGTTAAACATAGAGGAAATTAAGAAAAGAATTAGGAAACAGGGAGCAGTAGGAGAAGCCAAAAGAGACAACAGAGTAAGCATACAAGAACAATAACAGAATGATAGCAACAACAGTATAATAAGTTAAAGTCACTGCAGTATTCACTACAGGTCAACTATTCACGGATGCAGCTGTTAAATTCGACTCAATTTGGCAGGTTAAAATCTGCAATTATCTAATACACAACCCAACACCCTATGTATCTAACGGCTTCCCCTCCCCTGCTTGTTTTAATTGAAAACTGAATCACAGTTAAATTTTTCAAATATTTTACTCCCTAGACCGACTACTAGACTTTGATGCTGTTGGTAGGGTTGCCACCTGGCCGGTTATTTACCGGCACAGCCGGTATTTAGGGTCTTGGGGCCGGTATATCTAATATACCGGCAATGAACGGCCCGGTATTTTCCTCCCCCCTTCCCAATTCCCCTTCCCCAGTACTTACCTCCTTGCTGCTGTCTCCCGGTGCAGGTCCGTGGCTTTGAGGGAAGTGGTGTGCGCTCCCCTCCAGCCGCGCGGATCAATAAAGTTTGTTTAAAAAAAGTTTTAACAAACTTTATTGATCTGCGCGGCTGGAGGGGAGCGCATATATAGGAGCAATAAACTGGCATATTAAATGGGAATATCCTGGCATATTGAGGGGGAATAAACTGGCATATTAAATGGCAATATCCTGGCATATTGAGGGGGAATAAACTGGCATATTAAATGGCAATATCCTGACATATTGAGTGGGAATAAACTGGCATATTAAATGGCAATATCCTGGCATATTAAATGGCAATATCCTGGCATATTAAATGGCTATATTCTGGCATATTAAGTGGCTATATCCTGGGATATTAAATGGCAATATCCTGGCATATTAAATGGCAATATCCTGGCATATTGAGGGGCAATATTCTGGCATATTAAATGCCAATATCCTGGCATATTAAGTGGCAATATCCTGGCATATTAAATGCCAATATCCTGGCATATTGAGGCGCAATATCCTGGCATATTAAGTGGCAATATAGAAAGATAACATTTCACTAAAGATGAGCTCAATAGCTCCTTAAATTAGTCATAACTTCAAACAAAGGTCTCTCTAGCAGCGAGAGACTGTCGACGACAACCTCAGCCATGATGTGAATCCCACCACAAGAGCTTAGTAGCACAAGTTTAGTGTCTCTTAATAGGAAATATAGCGAAGAAGGCTGAAAGCAGTGAGTAAAAAATTGGCAAAAGGCACAGAGAAAGATAAAGTAGAGACAGAGGGGTAAAAAGGTAAGGAGGAAAGTTAGAGGGGGAAAAGGGAAAAAATTGGTCAAATGACAGAGCAGAGAGCTGGGAGGAGGTTGAAGGTGCAGAGAAGGCGTGATGGACAGAAACGAGGGTGAGACAATTTTGCACACCCAAATGCCCCTCATTCTTTTCATAGCTGTGTATGCCAAAGTAGGAAGCATTGACATTATATTGATGACTAGAAAACGATGTCAATCACAACCAATGTTTTAGACTACATTTTCAGTCACTTACTGAAGGATGGCACAGGTGGGAGTTGCAGTCAGCAACAACCTCCAGAGTACTCCAGATATTATCCCTGCTATTGTGATGTTATCAATTACAGTGAAATGATTTTGTGTGCACAGCACAAACTTGTATGCAGGTTCCTGAGGTTTGTAAAGTAGGGTGGGAGCAGACTGCACTCCTGTCGAGGAATTTGGTACAAATAGCTTGGTTTAGGTGTGTGTGGGGGGGGGGGGGGGGTCAAATACAGCTAAACTGGGAGCTAGGATTTCTTTTTATAATTAATTTGGTAGAAATTTGTTTTGTAAATAAATGCATTACTATTTTTTTCACAAAAAAATATTTCTGTGCCTTTCTTCCGTACCAGACACTGCGTGTGACCCAGTTTTTTTAGGGCCCTAAGAATAGGGGTTTGTCACATTACAGGGAGTGCAGAATTATTAGGCAAGTTGTATTTTTGAGGATTAATTTTATTATTGAACAACAACCATGTTCTCAATGAACCCAAAAAACTCATTAATATCAAAGCTGAATATTTTTGGAAGTAGTTTTTAGTTAGTTTTTAGTTTTAGCTATTTTAGGGGGATATCTGTGTGTGCAGGTGACTATTACTGTGCATAATTATTAGGCAACTTAACAAAAAGCAAATATATACCCATTTCAATTATTTATTTTTACCAGTGAAACCAATATAACATCTCAACATTCACAAATATACATTTCTGACATTCAAAAACAAAACAAAAACAAATCAGTGACCAATATAGCCACCTTTCTTTGCAAGGACACTCAAAAGCCTGCCATCCATGGATTCTGTCAGTGTTTTGATCTGTTCACCATCAACATTGCGTGCAGCAGCAACCACAGCCTCCCAGACACTGTTCAGAGAGTTGTACTGTTTTCCCTCCTTGTAAATCTCACATTTGATGATGGACCACAGGTTCTCAATGGGGTTCAGATCAGGTGAACAAGGAGGCCATGTCATTAGATTTTCTTCTTTTATACCCTTTCTTGCCAGCCACGCTGTGGAGTACTTGGACGCGTGTGATGGAGCATTGTCCTGCATGAAAATCGTGTTTTTCTTGAAGGATGCAGACTTCTTCCTGTACCACTGCTTGAAGAAGGTGTCTTCCAGGAACTGGCAGTAGGACTGGGAGTTGAGCTTGATTCCATCCTCAACCCGAAAAGGCCCCACAAGCTCATCTTTGATGATACCAGCCCAAACCAATACTCCACCTCCACCTTGCTGGCGTCTGAGTCGGACTGGAGCTCTCTGCCCTTTACAAAGACTCACTCTCATTTCATCAGTCCATAAAACCTTAGAAAAATCAGTCTTGAGATATTTCTTGGCCCAGTCTTGACGTTTCAGCTTGTGTGTCTTGTTCAGTGGTGGTCGTCTTTCAGCCTTTCTTACCTTGGCCATGTCTCTGAGTATTGCACACCTTGTGCTTTTGGGCACTCCAGTGATGTTGCAGCTCTGAAATATGGCCAAACTGGTGGCAAGTGGCATCGTGGCAGCTGCACGATTGACTTTTCTCAGTTCATGGGCAGTTATTTTGCGCCTTGGTTTTTCCACACGCTTCTTGCGACCCTGTTGACTATTTTGAATGAAACGCTTGATTGTTCGATGATCACGCTTCAGAAGCTTTGCAATTTTAAGAGTGCTGCATCCCTCTGCAAGATATCTCACTATTTTTGACTTTTCTGAGCCTGTCAAGTCCTTCTTTTGACCCATTTTGCCAAAGGAAAGGAAGTTGCCTAATAATTATGCACACCTGATATAGGGTGTTGATGTCATTAGACCACACCCCTTCTCATTACAGAGATGCACATCACCTAATACTTAATTGGTAGTAGGCTTTCGAGCCTATACAGCTTGGAGTAAGACAACATGCATAAAGAGGATGATGTGGTCAAAATACTCATTTGCCTAATAATTCTGCACTCCCTGTATATACATTTGGAATGACAATGAGATGAAGTGTTCAGATTTTCGTTTGCCAGACGTGTCCTACATTCTGTAATAACCAAATGACGTTTCATCAGAACTAGAAATGAAATGTATTAAATATAAAACTGCAACTAGACATGAACTTTCAAACTGTCTACTTCGTTACTTGTAAATTATGAATGATGGTGATTATTTACCAGTGTGTGGTCAACAAAGCAAATATGCTCAGTGGTGTATCTTGATTTTGTGCTGCCCTAGACAGACAAAATCCGGGCACCCCCCTACCCAAGCTGCACACCCACGTTACACACCTAAGACATGCCCCATCACCTCCATTTCATGACCCCACATCACACATAACATTCCGACTCACATCAAGCTCA
The DNA here is from genome assembly GCA_036172795.1 of Pelodytes ibericus. Lineage (NCBI taxonomy): Eukaryota > Metazoa > Chordata > Amphibia > Anura > Pelodytidae > Pelodytes > Pelodytes ibericus. Next base: position 120,903,782 of record CM069859.1, on the reverse strand, counting down.
TACTCCCATCACACACACACTCCTACTCCCATCACAATCAGTCACACACACTGACTCCCATCACACACACTCTGACTCCCATCACACTCAGTCACACACACTGTCTCCCATCACACACACTCTGACTCCCATCACACTCAGTCACACACACTGTCTCCCATCACACACACTCTGACTCCCATCACACTCAGTCACACACTCTGTCTCCCATCACACACACTCTGACTCCCATCAGCACTTACCTTTCCCTGGTGGCTAGTGGCAGGCAGCATGGTCCCTCCATGCTGCCTGTTCGGCTCCCCGGCGATTGTGCTGTCAGGTCACGTGACCAGGTGCGCATATGACGTCAGCGTGCCCGTCACATGACTGTCGGCACTTCCGTGTCACACTGCACGGGGAGCCGAACAGGCAGCACAGAGGTTTCTCTGTGCTGCCTGTTCGGCTCCCCGTGCAGCCTGGCAGGCAGAGCGATGGTGAGGGGGGATCTTCCGATCCCCTCTCACCTCCGTCTCTGCCTGCAAGCGCGGCCTTTTTTTTTTTAAAGGGCCGGGTTTTTTTTTTTGTATTTGTTTTTATTTTTTTATTTTTTTTCAGTGCTGGGGGGCGCCCCCCAAAATTTGCCACCCTAGGCATCCGCCTAGGATGCCTCGCGGTAAATACAGCACTGGGTAGATCATTATTAAAACAAAAAAGAACAACATGTACAGTATACAAAGGAGTTTGTAAACTAATAACAGGTACAATCTGTTTTGAGGATTTGGGAGAAACTCATTTTCAAGGGTTTTAGACTAGAGGATGATTTGGCAGAATCAGGGAGCCTATTTCACATACAAGGAGCTCCGAAAGAGAATGCACCTTGACCTGCTTCCTTTGTGAAGTGAGGGATCGCTATTGAAGGGTTGTTGCAAGATCTGAGATTGTAGGATGTGCAGGGAGTAAGAGTGATCATACTGCTCAGGTAGGGGGGAGCTTTCCAGAGAAGTGGGTTTTAAGCACACTAGGTAGAGAGTGCGCCTGGAGAGAAGCGTCCTCAATAGGGTGATGTATTGATAGATATATAGATAGATGTATATATGGATCTATAGATAGTTGTCCAGTGTAAATGGGCTAACATGTACAGATGATTATTGATCGGGTACACATAGTAATGTTATCCTGTTATGTTTCAGATACTCAAGATATCAAGAAGCAGGGGAAGAGGAAGTTGTCCAAGGCAGCAGCGACCGCCAGACTCGCTGATGGTGGCCCTCCAGAACTGGCTGACCTGCCTGACTTTGAGGAGCAGCTACTCCTGGTCATGGGGACTGAATCTTCATGGGGATTAAATGGATCATTGAAATGGACACAACTGGTTGTATGTATTTAACATTCATTGATATGTTATGTATGTCAGTTGCCATCTATTGACACTGTTCTGTCACTACACTTCTAGCATATGGTGCCATGGCCCAGGATCAACCAGCATCTTATGAAGAGGCCCGAGACCTGGAGAGGCCTAAGAACATCTAACAGCTCTTCCTCAGACTTCACCAGGTCAGTGGGCTTTGCTGGTTTTGGTCTCGACCACCTTTCACCTGTATCCGGTTAGTCAAACAAACAATTACAATGAAAATGTGCCTGTGAAATGTTCTGGTACCCTCTGTCTAAACTCAACATTAAGAATGCATTCACACAGGATTATCTATATCACCTCTGTTCAACCTGTATCCCACAGACTACAGGCATCTAATGTGCAGGACCTGGCATCCAGCACCCAAGGTACATAGACATATACACCACATCATATTTAATGTTAAGGCAAATGTAGATAGCTACCTGTAGAACACCATCTACATACATACAACCGTACATCTATGAACATAGAAATGTGGACATAGATGTACAGTTTGATAACATATGTGTATTTGCGTGCTACAGTGATAGAAATGTGGAGCTCATAATAGGTTCAATCACAGGATTAGTAAGCAAAACATTTTATAATCCCCCTTTGTTATGTAACCTTAAACTTACAATTCATTGAATGAATGCAAATAAAATTTTAAATACAAAGAAGGTATTTAATTTGAATTAGAAATGACAATGTTCATCAGTTCAAAATTTAGATAATGCTTAATGTTAACTGGAAATGTATGTGATCACTTCAGTTTATCTTACAATGTCCTAAACATCTCCCTGTCTTTCAGATACAGCTGCAGAGGAGGAAAGCATCCTGTTCAGGGTGATGAATCAAGTGAGGGCTGGCAACTTTTGGTTTGAGTGGAAAAAGTGGCCGATTTGCATTTTCATCAGCCATTCTGTTATCATCAGAGACAAACACAAATAATCAGGCATGACAGATAAGCTGACACATAAGGTACAGATATTGATAGATAGAGAAAACAATTAGATAGAAAGTGCTAAACACTAGGGCCTATGCGTCCAACCGTGGACCTCCAGCTGTTTCTGTACTAAAAAAAACATGCTATTCCCAGCCATTCTAGAAAGCTGGTTACCTACAGTTTGAAATCGCCATCTTAATTCCCTGCAATCCTCTCTTTACTGATTAGACCTTTTAATGTCACTCAATTTGGGAAACCAAAATACATGAAACTTATAGCATAGGTGTAAAACATTAAAACCTTAGGTTGTGTTAACTGGCAAGGCACATAACAGTACATTAAGCTCCTTTTTATATTAAGCTGTTCACATTAAATGTTTTAGAGAATATAGTTAAATGTGATTAAGTCTGGACATTTTCAGGATATGTTTGAATAGATGTACCCATTTACTGTGGAAAGTATGGAGGAAGCATGGGTTAAAAAACATGTCCTCCATCTCCTAAGTAAAACTGTGTATCTTAATAGACACAGCAGTACTCTAGGCTGGCGTGCACTGACAGCTCATCTGATCATGGCCTACATTTTACAGGGATATCTCTATGCTAGTGAAGAGTTGGTTGGTGACTGGCTCTCACTGCTAGTTCAAAGAAAGAGCTACGTTTTTGTATGTGATGAGCAGAGGGGACCAAGTTAAAGGGACACTCCCACCACAAAATGAGAAGGTTTTATTTTTTTATTTTGTATTGTTGATTTCAGATATGTCTTTTGTTTTTTTTATGTGACTGTCTGTAATAAAAATAAGTAACTAAACAAGTGTGACTGGGAACTGCCATTCTGTGAAATATAGTGTTTTTGGGTGCCAGACCTTAGTGACTTTACAGCACAAATTTCTCACTTTGGGGCTGGGGACACAGAATGCAATCTATAAGTCAAAATTCTGATGCAATGAATGAGAGGCTAATGCAACTATTACATCACAAGGGGGCGAGGTTATGATCCTGGTTAATCTCCTCTCTTTGTGTTTGAAGGCAGGTAAAACGAAGTTGTACACAGTCACCTAGTCCTGCCCACTATGATAAACATGAGCCAGTAAGAGGGCAGGGGAGTATCTTATGACATCAACCACAGTTGTAAAGTGAGACTGGGTGGAAGATTTTGTATGATGTCGCATTATGGGAAATATTCACAAAATGGAGCCAGGAGATGAACACCTAAACTTATTTTTCCTTTTATATGCAATTAATTTAATAATATAAAAAAAACAGTGGCATATGATTCATATATGTGTTTGTTAACATACATATATTTAAATATCCAGGTTATCTAGTTACATCTTATGTAAGTGGCAGTGTCCCTTTAAGGGGTCTAGGACACTTACTCGCGGCTAGATCACAGAGGCAGTAAAAGGTGTTTCAGCGATGAAATGTCAGCACCAACATGTAAATTTCATCTAAAATAACCCCCTTTTACCCTAAAAGTACTCCCTACTCAAACCTTAACCTTATGTCTAAAACTAACCCAGAACGCTGATCCCCCAATACTTATCGTAATACTAACCATTAACCCCCTAATACTAACCCTAGAACTATCCCCTAAGCCAATACTCTAATACTAGCCCTAACGCCCCAATACTAAATCTAAACAAGCACTAAAACTAGCCTGCTCCCCCTAAAACTAGCCTGTATCATGGAACACCTGACAGTAATAAGATGAACTCCTGCAATGAATAGGCCACGAAGAACTGTCCCATTCCATAAATCTATTTTCACATTAAATGTTTTAGGATGTCCCACTATTTACTGATTGTGTGTGGCCACCAGACCAATAAAATAAACTTTATTTTAAATGTATTTCCTTTGCACTTCAAATAACTATTTCTCTATGGTAATGAATTATCAAAACCTTCACAGTATCCAATACACCAAAATGATCCAGATATAGTCACAAGGATTCATGTGCACTTAATAGATCTTTGGTCCCACAGCACACGCATGCAGACACAAATAAAACACTAGATGATGATAGGATTTCCCTATTCCTGATCAGAACATGTGTTGCTTAGTACAGTGCCATCACAATGCATATACATGAATCCTTCAAATGGCTTCTCTTGCCAGGTTGTGTGATATCTGACAATAGACATGAAAAACAATATTTTATAATTAGTGATCCATGTTTGATATAGTTTTGCATCTTGTGAATTGAGGATCATTAAGCGTCCAGCATGTAATGAGTAAGATTCTCTGTTTGTATATCCATCTGTCTGCTCAGTCTTCTATCGGATTTTATTTACTTTAATAAAAGCTGTTTTATGGATTTTCACCTTGCCATTTGTGAAGTTCAGCTCATGTTGTTTGGTATGATTGATTTTCAAACTTTTCTGCTTTGATCTTGCACTATTTGTGAGGAGTTTTTTATTGACTTGATTCGCAAGAAATTGATTAAGGTAACCTTTATAAATCTGATGCATATTTAATCAAAGGGCAAAATGGAAGCATCTAGCTTTGATGTTATCTCTTGATAAAATGAATCACATATAATAGAACAGTAATGAAACAAATATTAATTATTACTAGCTTTAATCAGATTTAATCATTGTATATACTAATTAACAGATAGTTATTTCATTCTCATTTGCAGTATTTTTATTGATTATTAAAATGTTAACAGCTTTCTGTTTCTCTTTTAATAATAACGTCTAGGTATCTGAAGATGATTTGGAAATATGATTACAAACATACATCAGTATAACAATATTTTGTAATGGTGCATGTATCTTCAATGCTTTGAGAAAGTAAAAGGGGTCTATTTGCTAAGGTCTGAGATTTGAGGTGGAAATTAACACAAATTTCAACATCCAACCTTGAACATACTAGCCCCACCTTCCTTGGATTCCTAAACTTGTCGAGATGAGGCAAGAGGAGGTCAGTCTTGACCTCCAAGAATGAGTCAAACTCAACTTTCATTAGTTTTAATTCAACTCCCATCATAGCCTATGGAAGGTGAATTGAAATTAGCAAGTTTTTTTCTAAATCAAATTCGACATCATAATCCCAGCCCTATAATTGGTTGATTTTAATTCCAGTCTACTATTAGACAGGGAGGCTTTTGACTGGCTACAGGCTTGGATTTTTTAGTATAAGGTGGATTTTTATTTTTTATTTTCTTTTGCTGGCCCATTTACCTAGGCTGAAGATGAGTAGTGAGGAGGTCCCTTATCATCAGAGGACATTTAATTCAGGTATAATTTTATTTACAGGGCACCCTTCGTGTACCTGAGTGGTGGGCAGTGATGTCATGGCAAAGAGTGTTTTTTATTTACAGATTTTGAGACCATATTTACGAATCACCCCTCCCTGCCACTGTAGACGTGAGAGGAAGAGGTAGGGTGTATTTAATTTTATATAGTATTAATATACCTTAGGGCAGCCCCCGAATAAGATGAAAGCTTTTATGTATTTTTTTATTATGTCGCCAGGGCCTTGGGAAAGCCCCAGGTTATTATTTATTAGGGTGGGGCGAATAATTTATTATAATTCTAGGAGCCTTCAGCAAGCCCCCAGAATATTTTTTACCAATGTAATTACTAGGGTTAATTATAAATCCCCCATCACAGGGTGGGGGACCCATTATTTTTTAATGGGCCAAGGACCATGAGCAAGTCCTTGGCCCATTCTTTGTAAGGGGACATTAAGCAGGCTCCCAGCCTCATCAATAATAATGAGGTTGTAGGGCCATCTGCTGCACCCCGCAACCTATTTTTGACAAGGGGTTTTTTTTATTATTTTTTTTATTATTATTTTTCATGCAACTTGCCTCCTGTGAAAGAGGTGAGCTGAGGGAGAGGGGGTTGAATGTCAAAGTTCAGCTCTTCTCCTAATTTGAATTCTCTTCTGTTTTTAGTGAATAGTAAAAAAATGTGTATTTCATTGAAGAAAGTTTGAAATTAGAGATTGATATGGACTTTGGCGAGGTGGGGGAGAGGGAGGTCAAGTTTTATTTAGTGAATTGGGTGATGAGGTTGACCTTGGTGTGTGACTTTTGAAATGAAAGTCGAACTCCCAAGTGGACCTCCTCACACTATACTCGCCTTTAGTGAATAGACCCCAAAGCCTAAGCTAGCAGTACCGTTTACCAAGATGTTCTATGTACTGATTTGATATTCTCCCCATCAACAATTTCATTTGCTAAAATGCAGAAGTTCAATAGATGTATTTCTTAAGACAAACTCACTGGTGGGCTTATTTTACAATGCCCACTTTGCAATTTATTTCGGAAAATTGAAATTTTCAGTGTTGGCTTAAAATATGTATTTTGTTGAGTAGTGTATGAATGACAGGTCCATATACATCATTGTGCTAAGTTTAAAAAATGAATTATTAATTTAACATTATTATTATTAATATCATAACATACATATATTACTTCATATTTTACTCTAAATATATATAATTCAAAATACAAAAGAAGTAAAATACAAATATTACGACACATGTAACTTATGTGCTAAGTTAAAATTGAAGGTCTTTGCTGAGCACCGTCAGTTGTTTGTTACCCGGTTCTTACAATACACAAAAGAATAAGTCATAATACTCCAATATTAGAAGTTTTAACCATAAACTTAAGAGAGTTTAATATTTTCAAGTACCATATTAGGGAACAGAGGCTTTCCTACTTTTCCAGTAACTGCGATGCTCTTTCAATTTATAATATGGCGCACACGTGATACATTTTATTTTTATATTTTTTCATCCCTCTACCTAAAAGATTTCAGTTTGTTTTTCAATTGAGTTGTACAGTTTATAGGTTACATTAAAGGTGGGAAAAGTTCTGAAATGATTTATCTTTGTCTCATTTTTTTACAGCACAGAAACCTGACATGTTAATAGGGGTGTGTAGACTTTTTATATCCACTGTATATATATATATATATATATATATATATATATATATATATATATATATATATATATATATATATATATAAAAATAAATATGTGTATATATATATATATATATATATATATATATATATATATAAACAAATAATTCAAATAGTTACAAAATAAGCATGCATATTTTCTTAAATAAAAAATAGACAGTTTTTCACAGTTAGTTAATTTTACTTTTATGGGTAACTCCCTAATATATCCGTTTAAACTTTGCACTACATTAATTTAATACACAAAAGAATGTTGTAATAATGAGCTCATAAAATCTTAAGATAAAATGATATTCAGAGATATAAACTCTGAACAAAGCTTAACAATTTTGCAACCTAGAGGAACTTTTACAATATATATATATATATATATATATATATATATATATATATTGTTATTTTTTTATTATTTTTATATATATATTTTGGCAGTACATAAGAAAATGAAAAAAAAACCAAAGGTAAAATCCCAAAGTAATGAGAATAACTACTTACAAAGCACTGGCAGCCAGAAAAGTGGATTGAAACAGTAATACTCATTTTGGCACAAAGAAACCTTGCTAAGCATTTTAGACTTTGTAATGTTTTAATAATTAAAATGTTCTTACACGTTAATGTCACAGTGGAACAGTTTAATAGAGCAAATGTTATATGATACATAACACGTTCCTCTCAACAAGCACATAGTTTGCTATTGTTTAATTCACATTGTTATTGTTTTTTATCAAAAGGAAAGAAGATTAACACTATATTCTCCATGTATATAAACTATACCAAATCACTATTTATGTTATTCACCATGGTTCATCTTCATGTGATGGCATTGAAAAGAGGTAGAATATTAATTTACACTTGAAGCTCACCTATTTCGACATAATATTCATATTTTAACTTTATACATGAAATCCTACTCTAAAACATATGCTGATTACTCATGACTTGGAGAATAAATACACTTAGTAGGTCATTGCATTACGGTCAAGAAACAGGTACATCATAGTTACAAAATGACTATGTTCATATTTTTAAAAAGACAAGTTACCTATTGTATCTTAGATGCATTAACAGCAAATGTGTACGTTCTCATACTACCATACACAACCCAAGTATATCAGGTGGTAGCATATATCTTATTTCAATGATTAGAGAATTGTAGATTTTAACTCTACCTAGGGGTATTTCCAAACTGACCGATATGTCCCTGGTTAAACCAACTTCTGTCAACGAGTTTACATTTATTCTTTCAGAACTCATCAATCTCAACAGAGCTTACAAGAATATAGACTCAGCTATAATATGTTCTTTTATGAGGTGTACTACTCTGGTATGAGAAATTATGACTTTTTTGCTTCTTATCTTAAAAATACATTTTAGTTAGAAACTGGAGATCTTTTAAGCCAATTTCCTGGACTATGATAAAGGCCCAATTACTCTTAGAGGGCAAGATGGAGAGAGGTATATGCGAAAATGGAAATCTATTCTCCAAGTATTAGATCCTGACTGTCAGATTTCTCTGTTGTTTATATAGTCTCCTCCCCTCTCAGTGACACGGTATTCCTACGCAATATAAGGAAACCGCGCCACTATTCAAATGTTGAGTCATCTTCGTTCCACATGGTCTGTCGGCTCAACTCTCCTCATTCGGCTTATACCTGTAAACCGAAAGCAACTCTTTGAATTCACGTTAATGAACCCCGGCTTGGATAATACGACTCTGACTTCTCCTTTACTGAACACGGACCGGCTATTCGACTTACCTGCTCGCTTTAACCCCGACTTCGGATTAACCACTCGCTTCTTCTGAACCTCCTGCACTTGAACACGGCTTGTATTTTTGACCATCCTTCGGCTTACACCAAAGCTAAGTTTTCATCGGATACTGATTCGTATTTATTCATTCCTTTTATGCTGAACTGTTTCACCCTTGCATTGCTGGAGATCACTTAATTGCAATTCATTCCATGTTGCACTAATTTAAACCTTGCACTACTGGAGATCACTTGATTGCATTCCAACCTTACTGCTGAACTGTTTAACCATTGCAGAGCTGAGATTCCCTTATTTGCATACCATCCTCCCTGCTGAACAGTTTAACCATTGCAGTGCTGATGATCACTTGTTAATGTTCTATTGTTTATGCTGAAGGTATTCTTCCTCTGTGGATTATCTACCTGTATTTACCATTTTCTGCAATTGAGTTCTATACTGCTCTTATCCATCAAACTTCATTTATAATTAGAAGTAATACAAATAGAAATCGTGAAACTGACTGAGCTATGTAATGTGTTCTGAGTGACAGATATGTTAAGTAAAGGGTTTTGGCTCCTCTGTTCCCTCCCTGGTTTGGGCAATTGTAATTTGAATGTGTTGTGTGAGATTGTCAGATTTGTCAGATTTCGACTATGTCTAACTAACCATGAAACTATACCTACATCCTTTTATGTCTGAATTATTTTTATGTGATTTTGTCTTTGTATGTTTTCACTGTGCTATGTCACAAGTCTTTAAACAACTTAACAGAAGGAATACGGTTGTTTAGTACCATGTTTTGGCTCAAACAACCCATCACTTTATTTCCTAGCATCAATACACAGCACATAAAACCTATGCTAACACCTTTTGTTTACTTGGAAGCTGTGCTGGGAACACATACATTGGCTAGATAATCAACCCAATTGAATATCAATGATGAAAACAAAATGGGCAATTATATACCTGATTAAATCTTTAAATAGCAAGCCAAAAAATAGATAGCAGGATTGCTATCTTTCTCTAGCCTAGGAAGAATATAGGTAGCTTCACCCCCATGTAAAGATAGAGATGACATGCATATCCTGGGGCCATTAACAATTTTAAACAGTATATATTTTACTCTAACATACAAAATATACATATTTTCAAACAACTTGCAATGTGCACATTGTATAGTATGCAACCAGTCCACCTTTGGGTTATTACTATTCCCTTAGCTCTCAAGGTCCAATTGTAGAACAAATGCACAGCATTCTGGGAGCATGGATTTTGGCACACACCACTATACACAGCAGTACTCCAATGATTTAGAGATAGAAGGTGCAAAGTAAATATGATATAGGATTTCATCTATCGGTCTGGTCCCAATTTAGTACAATGTAAACAAATCCTCTAAACTCTATCCATTTCATTGTATCTTTAAAACGTTAAGTTATTTTACCTTTTAGCAATGCTTTGCTGCCGGAAGTGATCTCTGTGCCTGTATTAGCTCCCATTTAATCAAATAATCACCTGAATTGTATCTTGCATGCGAAAATGAAAAAATGACATAATGTTTCATTATTTCATTTATATATTTTGTTTGCTGAATTGCTAGTAAGTGTAAATATTAATTTTATTTTATATTAAAGATTGCATTTTTCAGATTTCCTACAATGTAAATTAACTGAAATACAATAAAAAAAAAACTGACTAAAATGGGCTTAGGCCCACATGTTTGTGTTTGGATTGGCAACTGATTGAAAGATAGAATACAAAGGGTAGTGGTAAATGTGAAGTTCTGAAATTGGACAGATTTGATAAGTGGAGTACTTCAGGGATCTGGACTATTCTTTCTAATTTGTTTATTAATGATCTCCCAGTGGGCGTAGGGAGCCATGTCTCAGTGTTTGCTGATGACACAAATTAAGTAGGGTTACAGTTTGAATTATGTATGTTTTCTGCAAGAGGATTTGGACAAATTGAGTGACTGGGCATTAAAATGGCAAATGAGATTTAATGCAGACAAATGTAAAATTCTGCATTTTGGGTATAATAATAAAAATGCAACGTACAGTTTAAATGGTGTTTCCTTGGGGAAATCAACTAATGAAAAAGATTTGGGAGTAATTGTAGACAGTAGACTTGGCAGTAGGGCACAGTGCCAGATGGCAGCTGCAGAGGCCAGTAAGATATTTGGATAATTTAAAAGTGGTCTTGACTCACAGGAGGAAGATGTTATTCTATCTAGTTACAGGTCCATGGTAAGACCCCATGTTGAATGTGCAGTTCAATTCTGGACACCTTTTAAATAAAAAAAGACATAATGGAACCAGAGAACGTGCAGAGGAGGGCTAAATAACTAATAAGGGGAATGGAATGTTTTATGAAGAAAGTAAAATTTGTACACACTAGAGAAATGACAGCTTAGAGGAGATATGATAATATTATAGAAATATGTACAATGACAATACAAAGGCCTTTCTAAAGATCTGTTCATTATCAGAACAGTACAAAGGACAAGAGGTCACCAACTAAAAATTGAAGAAAGGAGATTTAGTATAAGACAGTGGAATGGATATTTTACAGTAAGGACAATAAGGTATAGAATTCACTGCCTGAAAAGGTGGTTCTAACAAATACAATAGACCCCTTTGAAAGGGGCCTGGATACATTTTAATTAGGTATTAATATGTATTTATGTGCTTGTTGATCCAAGGATGAAACTCATAACAAGGAATAGGAAAAGGATTGATCTTGATGGATGCAAGTCTTTTTTCAATCTAAACTACTATGTAATAGTTAACAATCACACAATGCAATAAGTGCGTAACACAATAAAAAGACCAGGAACTAAACTTATTTTAAGTAAACTTATTTAAACAACATTTCTTAAGACATCAGCACTATGTTCAATAAACTGTGTATCCATTTATTAGAGCTCTAAAACTAATTTGTTTTTTATAGTATTCAACGACTTGGGAATAGGTAACTAAGGTTACTGAATAGAGCCCAGTGAGCGCTTGTCACTAAATGGTGAATGTACAAACGAATTGCAAAAATTAACCTTTATTAGGTGAGTGTATCTAAGCTTTGTTGATGACAATATGTTTCCTGTTATTGCCAAGGTCTACCTATTTTGCAGAATCATGCAGAAATCTGCAGCATCTACGTGATGGCATCAAGTCAGCATGGACCAAAATGTAGCACCTGGTTCCAGCACCTTACTGAATCTAAAGTGCAAAGAAGTTTCCTGAATATGGGATATGTGTCCACTCTGTTAGTAGTTGCCATTGTCTTATTTGTAAAAATATAAATAATATTCATCTATATTATAAAGATATTTTAATTTAACATGTAAATAAAATCCGTTTCACATTTATTTCTTTGCAGAAAATGGTATACAGAAATGAAACCTTTAGTTTTGATATCGGAAAAGCAAATCATTTCATGGTGTTTTTTTATTGTAATTTATGTTAAATTGTCAGATTCTTTTGATTTCTACAATTGGAAGGAATTTAAAACGTATACGTGCTTGTATAAATGTTACTGAGGACATTAGAACAGCAAAAGAAAAGAAAATGTTTTTTTTCTAATAATTTCTGCGAGTTACATGCACAGGATGTACCACCATCTGTAGCTGACACGGTACTGCAAAGGAAGTCCAAAATAATATCAAAGCATAAAAGAACTGAAAAGATCTAGACTTTATTTCCACTTTTTGCAACAATGTGAAAAATTTTATTCTTTTAGTATTACTTTTAAAGGCAAGCCTTTTAATACAATGGCATTAGGCATGCAAACAATGAAATAATGTTACTTAAAAGAGGATTTCATATAAACATTGTGCTGGCTGAATTGCGAGTAATAGTAGAAATGAATTTTAATCTATACTGAAGAATTTTTTTTTTTTTTACCTGGTCTTTATTTTACAGTCAGATTTATACATGTTACATTGGTGTTTGCATTTTTTTGCTTAACTTTGTAAAGTACTATCAATCCCTACATTACATTTAGTTTCTAGGAAAGTTTAAATATATTTCTAAAACAATACAAAATGGAGTGTGTTATGATCTACCTTCACTGGATAAAGGGAATATTATATCCCACACATCATGTATCAGGGTCAATATATCTTGGGCTGCTAGCAGAGTAAGAGACATATTTGATGGAGTATGCAATAGCAAAGGTGTTTTAAAAAGGCATTAACCCTGTGAAACATTGTCTTTATGCAGTTGCTAGCAGCAGCAGGTTTGTACTTTGTTAGAAAGGCCCATCATTTAATAAGTGGTAAATAGGCTGATGCAATGACAGATAAGGCACCTCATTGTACAAAATATTAATTCTATGGAATGGGGAGGGCTAGGTGAATTGTTTAACGTTTCTGTCCCTTTATCGAGGGCATCAGTGTAAATTGACAAAACAAAATCAATTCTTTAAATACTGAAGATTTCTGATTCCCACAATTTGCATACAATCCCACAATGCAATGAGGGCACAACACAATAAAAATACCAGGAAGTAAACATGTTTAAAGTACGTTTTTTTAATCCCTTAGTGACAAGACCTTTTTACCTTGATTTTCCCTGTGTAACAGTGCCTGTTTTGACATTTCTGGAGTGTTTGTGTTTAGCTGTAATTTTCTTCTCTTTCACATACTGTACCCACACAAATTATATGTTGTTTTTATCGTCATAAGAAGGGCTTTCATTAGATACTATTTTGTTCATCATATCTTATAATTTACTACAAAACCATTTTTTAAAAAACACTTTTTCTAACTTTGACCTAAAATATAATTTACACAAATGCAATCATTAAAAAAGACCCCGTCTAAATAGTTTCTAAATGTTGTCCCGAGTTCAGAAATATACATGTTTCCATATTTTTCTGTATTTTTTTGCGAGGAAACAAATAGTGTTTTTTGTTTTTTTCCTATATTGAACTTTTCACCCCAACCCAAACCCTAAATTTAACCCTAACACTAAATTTAAACTCAACTCTAACCCTTATGCTATCCCTTAATATATTTTAATTTAATTTTAACCATATCTCTTATGTACAACATTATTTAATTTTAACCCTATAGGCTAATCTAACATAATACTAGTTTTAAGCTAATTAAATCTTTTTTTTTTTTTAAATTGAACTACTGCTTGGTTGCCTCTAGGGGCAGTCAAGCAGCATATTCAGAGCGACGGAAGTGAATTTACTTTCCCTTCCGAAGCAGAACCAGAGGGCATAGCCATATTGATGGAGCATGCTCGATGGGGCGATTGTGTGTGCCCCAGATTGGAAATTTCGGTGCTGGCTATTGCTTCGACATCGAGGCAATAGACCAGCACGTTAAAGCGCTTTATTCATCACAGGACGTGCCTGACACGTCCATTGTTGTGAAGGTGTTAAAACATGCAGTGCTATATTCAATAACCTGAGTTATTACATATCAGAGGTCTTTAACTTAAAATGTATTCAATGACCTGAGATAAAGTAACCCAGCATTATTGAATGGGGTCAATTCAGGTCTATGCAGTAAATAGTGACTGTTGGTGAATGTGCAAAGGATTTGCAAAAATCAAGTATTATTAGCTGAGTTGGAAAGATAGGTAGCTGAAGACATTTTCCAACACAGACCATTACGGCATGACAATTACATGCCTTTTTTCAAGCCTATTACAAATAAATAATATAACAATGCATTTATTTATTAAACATAATTTTGATGCATTTTATTTATTTTTTCTTCATGTGAACAGCTAGGATTACCAAGTCAGCCAGTGTTTGCTGGTCATGTATAGCTGTTACTTGCTGCCCTGCAGAATGCAGAATGAAAGTGTGTGCAGAATGAACCAGCTAACTAACCAAGTAGAGGATCCTATCGGAAAATATAGGAGTAAATGAAAGACCTATTCTGGTTAATAACAAAGGAATGGTAGCAATTTGGAAAGTGAGATTAAGAGGGATGGCTGCATGGGGTCATTGGAGTGACCTTCCAATATCTGTTTTTTGTGTGATTCCTTTGTATGCTATGTATAGTCATTCTCTTTATTTTCAGTACACATGTCTAGCACAAAAAGAATAGGATCCAATAATTAAATCACATTATAACTTAAATTAATTAATTTGTGCTGTGTAGTATAGTTAAATATTGGGTTTAAGTGGAGGATTTACCTCTAGGTTGAATCTGACCCAACGGAGAAAAAAATACCAAATGGTTCACAATCTGTACTAATTTGGTTACATAAATCACCACTCAATATTCTGCAAGTGTACAAAACATTCCGGTAAATGTAGCAAAAAGTATGGAAAAGGGAAACAAATTGATTCTACTGTGTAAATTAAAATTATTCAAATAACATGCCCATGGAATAGGTTCATTCTTTCTTTTGAAGCAGAGATAATTAAAAGAATCTTGATCCACATAGGGCAGATCAGGCAGAAACATTTACAACAGGAGGAATGTTGCCTCGTTGTACAGTTTTTTTAGTCAAGTCTGCATTCGCTTTACACCTGCCTCTTTTGTAATTATTTGCACTGATATTATTTAACCATAACCTTAATATTCTTTGAATATTTCAAAATTAAATTAATAATTGTTTGTTTAATAAAAGTAAATTCAATTAAATGACGAAAATAGATTTACAAACATAGTGATGCTTATCAACGTAGTCGTGCATAGCCTTAAAAGAAATCAGTCTTTTTAACAGAAGTGCATATATGTTGTGTATGCTTGTAGTCATATGAGATATTAGATGCTGATCTAAATCCAAGTGGGTAGCCAACTACAAGTTGAAGATGATGTGCCCAAAAGATGTATACTGAAGTTTATCCAGTGTTTGAATGCTGTATGTATTTTTCATCTATATTTTCAAAATGTCCCGCTCCTGAAGTAAAATAAAATGCATACTGTATTATTATCTAACATGACCATAATTAATGTTGTTTAATAACTATACTCAGTAAGAATTATCAACAAGTACTACTGCAAATAGTAGCAGTGTAAGTAGATTTCTTTCACAAATATGAATTGTGTATTGTGTACTGTGTATTTTTTTAAAATGTTTAAAGATATTTGTGGGAAGGACTTATCCCAACAGTGGATAAGGTATGTCCTGATTAAGGCAGGATATGAGCAACAATAGGTTAATTGCCAAAGATTAAAGTGTGTTGTGCTTTAAGAATTGCTCCTTTATTTCCCATATTAATTTTAAAAAAGTGGAGGTCCTGCCAGGTGGCTAGTGGGCCAAGTGGGGAGTCAGGCCCTGATTACAACTACCATTGTTACTAGTTAATGTTTCATATAAATGTCTATTATTTATTTGACATCCAGATATATTTCCATTTTCACTTCTGTGCATATGTCATTAGTTTTACATAATAGCTAATAGTAGACCACATTGTACATAAGTATAAATGTGTTGCAATTTTGAAGAGAAACATGTAATGGATTATTTGCCTTTGAAAAAACTAATTCTAAGAATCACAGAAACAGTGTTAATTTCAACTAAACATTTTAGTCTTGCTCAACTGCACTTTTTTTAGTGACTAAAACTTAACAAACGAAGTTATTAGGACTAAAACTATTACTAAAATCCATTGCAATTTTCATCAACTGACTAAAATGTTAGGAGGGACTTTTGCATGTACCTATTTAGACTTCTGGTTCCTTTGGATTTCTGCCTGTCTTTATCTGTAGCTGGATTGGCCGAGAAACAGGCTCCCTGTGCCTGTCTCCACCCTGGAACAATGCCCTGCAAACTGAAGAGGAAGAGAATATTCCTCTATCTGATTCGCCTGATACTGTCATGTGAGTGTTTCCCCAGTACGTTAACTTAACACTGCTGGAGATTTAGTAGACTAAAACAAGACTAAAACAATTCAGATGACTAAAATACAACAAAACTAAAATGGCATTTTAGTCAAAAGACTATGACTAAAACGAAATCAAAATTTGTCGTCAAGTGCCAAGTGGATGCCCTTGTAAACCATGAAGAATGAATACAAACAAAGTATGGATATAATTATGCTTGGTTCAAAGTTAGGTTAAATTCCATATTGCATCAAGGCCTAAACATATAGCAAGATAGCAAGAATGTAAGTAATCATGGAGCTATATTGTCACTCACCTCCTTTACAGAAGTCAGTACAGACTCTGCTCTAAACTATGGTGCTCATGGAGTTGCTGCCTTTTAGTTTGGTTCACTTTTTATAACCTCACGTTGGACTACATCCCAAACACAGGCAGGTATTTTTAAACAATAATTAGCCTTTATGACTCATTAATGAATTATACGTCTCCTTAAAAGGAGCTACTGTATTCACTAAATTAAATCTTAGACTGACTTGTAATTTGATTAGAATTAGAGAACAAGAATTATGGAAGACTTCTTTCAATACCCACTATGACCACTATAAGTATCTAGTAATGACCTGTAATACCTCAGCTGTCTTCCAGGCATTCGTTTACGATGTTTTAAGGGACATGCTTTGTTCGTATGTTGTTATATATTTGGATGATATCTTGATATTTTCCATGAAAAGGGAAAAACTCATTGACTATGTTTAAGACTATTCTGCAAAGACTTAATGACAATGGTTTATATGTTAAGGCAGTGATAGGGCATGTGATGGGGTGATTGGGTTAATGGAGGCATGTAATGGGGTGATGTGGTTAATGGAGGCATGTACTGGGGTGATGGAGTTAATGGAGGCATATAATGGGGGTGATGGGGTTAATGGAGGCATATAATGGGGGTGATGGGGTTAATGGAGGCATATTATGGGGGTGAAGTGGGTTAATGGAGGCATATAATGGGGGTGAAAGGGCATGTGATGGGGCAATGGAGGTATGTGATGGGGCAATGGAGGTATGTGATGGGGCAATGGAGGCATGTAATGGGGGCGATGGAGGCATTTAATGGGGGTGATGGAGGCAAGTAATGGGGTGATGAGGGCATGTAATGGGGGTGATGGGGATATGTGATGGGGTCATGTAATTGAGTGATGTGGGTTATGTGGCATGTCGTGCGTGGGTAGGGGGGTGCAAGAATTTTGTCTGCCTGGGGCAGCACAAAACCAAGATACATAACTGATCTGACCCAAGATTCTAAACATTCTTCTCCCTGATAGAGCTATATGAGCAAATGTTTACACTTCATGCAATCTTTCAATTAAACATAACTTAATTTTTGACCAACAGTTGCCCTTTGTTCAGTAAGGGCCCCTGAAATTCCTGGTGGAGGCCCTGTTGGTGAGTAATACAACTGAAGAAGTTAAGCTTGAAGAGAACAGAGATGTTGACTAACCCTTTATACTGAAGACTAAAATGATGATTATTTATTATTTATTATGAATTCTTACTTGCTAGGATTTAAGGCGTGTCTTATAATATGCAATGCATACATCAATCATCAGTGTCTCGTGTTCAAGTTTCATCTAAGGCATGGGCGCCCAACAAAGTTCCCTGCACATAGCTCCTCACCGTCTATTGCGCACAACCCCTCCTCTATCCTGCATGTGTGGTCAGAGGGAGGGGAGTATCTCCCACATGGAAAAGCAAAGGAGGGGTCTGAAGCGCTCAGCCCAGTAAAAAAATAAAAAAAGAAAGACTGTGTGGTTGGGAAGGTACTGTGTGTATGCAAATGTGTGCATGTAAGTGTGTGTAAGTGTGACTGTATGTAAGTGTGTGTACAAGTGTGACTGTAGGTAAGTGTGTGTAAGTAAGTGTGTGTCAGTGTGGATCTGTATATATGTGTGTGTCAGTGTGGCTTTGTAAGTGTGACTGTGTGCAAGTGTGTGTCAGCGTGACTCTGTATGTATGTGAAAGTGTGACTGTGTGTGTGTGTATGAAAGTGTGACTCTGTGTGTGTGTGTGTGTGTGTGTGCGAATGTGTTTGTAAGTGTGACTGTATCTTTGTATGTATGACTGTGTGTGTATTTGTGTACATGTGGCTATGTGTGTATTTGTGTACATGTGGCTGTATGTGTATTTGTGTACATGTGGCTGTGTGTATTTTGTGTACATGTGACTGTGTGTGTATTTGTGTACATGTGACTGCGTGTGTATTTGTGTACATTTGACTGCATGTGTATTTGTGCGTGTGTCAGTGTGACTCTGTATGTAAGTGTATTTGTGTGTGTAACACTGTGACTCTGTATGCAAGTGTGTGTATGTGTGTGTCAGTGTGACTCTCTATGTAAGTGTGACTCTGTAAGTGTGACTCTGTGTGTGTAAGTGTGACTGTATTTTTGTATGTTTGTGTATTTGTGTACATGTGACTGTGTGTGTACATTTGACTGTGTGAATGTAGGTATTTTATGTGAATTTTTTTTTTTTTTACTGTGAGTTTTATTGCTGTGGAGACTGTGATACACTCACATGCAGCACATTACTGTCTATATAAATTTGTATATATATATGTAAATATATATATATACAGTATATAAATATATACATATACATAATTTTCTCTGAATGAAAAATGAATGTGTCCCATGCACACATACATTTTTGGTGAAGTGGACCACCACAGAAACAACTTGGACACCCCTGGCCTAAGGCCTCACAAAAGTCTAGAGTTGCTTCAGATGGCAAGTCCCTGTGTGTGCAATGGATGCAGTTAAAGTCCCTGTAGGTGCATGGTAAGTCATTGTCAGGTAATATGGATGCAGTGACAAGTCCCTGTGAGTGCAGGAGCAAGCTTGTGAATGCAATGTGGTTACAAATTCCATGGGGTGCAATATGGGTGCAGTAAAAATCCTGTGGGTGCAATATGGGAGGAGTGGCAAGTCCTGTAAATGCAATGTGGGTGATGTGGAAAGTATTTTAGGACCTTTCATTATTTCACTCATTAGGAGCCAAGGTTGAGGCTGTCACATTGTCATTAGGGTTGCCTAATATTCGAGAACACAGGGTTTGCAGTTTACTCCATGCAAAAAAGGAAGAGAGCAATAAACTATAAAAGTGGTAGAGTTAGTGAATATAATTTTAAAATATAATTATAAATAATAATTCCACTGGAGTCTTGACTGTGGCATTCAAACATTCTCAGAAAATATAAAAATATAAAGAAATTAACAATTTCACAAACAAATTTTTAACTGCTAGAGCAACACTTTGGCCTTTATGCAAGGGAATTTCAAACTTAAGGCCAAAGTGAGTTGGATAAATTCTACCATTCAGTTACATTTCTGGGGGGAAAAAAAGGAAAAAGTGGAAACTTTCGTCTTCATCCTTTCAATACACACCTTGTTTTTATCCTCTTCCCACTGGAAATAAATACATGTTGCACTTATGTTACGTAGTGATCGGGCACCAGGCATACAATCCTGTGGGTCCTCTCTGAAATATGATGAGACTTTGAGATGTCAGGAGGCGTGCCTGAGCCAGAAGTCCAGCCATGCATTGTTTTAGTAAAATGTAGCCGGCGCTCACTTTGAGCATCTGCACTATTTTTCTGTCAGACTGAGGCCACTCAGAGTGGGCTCATGTGACCAAGCTCAATCCTGCAGAGAACCTGCAGCAGGATGTGCAGCACAGCTGATCGTGGGGCGCCACCATGAGTTATAGTGACTGCCCTCCAAAGAGTGGCGTTAGGGTCAGACCGCCCCACAACTCCTCTACTGAGGACATTATGGAGTACACACATAATTAGCTTTCTATGTCTGGTACTGTGTCAAAATCTACACATTGACCGGATGCATACAGTTGTTAAAGACCAGACAGCCTTCTTTTTATTCCCTGCTGTTCCATAAATTTACAAATATATAGTGGCTGTAATTTCACCACACTTCTGCAACTGGTTTGCTTCATGCAACAGATCACAAACACATTTTGTCAAGTCTTTTTTGTTCCATTTTGAACCGGGAACTCTATTATATTTCCACCATGTGTGCCTATATATCTCTATGCCTCTGAGGAAAGTACTTAGAGTGGTGAAATGCATCAGAAAACTATGTTTGATTGGACAATTTATTATCTGATGCAAATTGAAGTAATATATACATTGTATCATCTATGAATGTATTGCGATAATTTGTATGTACTTTTTATATGATATCATTTTTTAAGTTCCTGAGATTCTTTATATATATATATATATATATATATATATATATATATATATATATGTATATTATTATTTTTATTGTATATATAGTGAGAGAAAGAGAGTATCCAAGCAGAGGGAATCTTATTGAAACTAACCTAAACGGCTTAATCAAATACTATTAAATAACATGTTGAAAACTAGTATGGACTTTGTGGAGGTAATCCATGAATTTAATGAAGGTTAGTTATGGTATTATTATTAACTGTGTTACATAAATATTATATGCTTATGCTGCAGTTATGTGAGAATTAGCTACCGTTTACAAGCTATGCAGAGGTGTTGGTTATGTGAAGTAAACAGAGGGGAACAAATCACTTACATGGATATATATCCTTTAGTGACATTTTATCTGAAATAAAAATTGTCTGAGAAACAAATTAGTTTCCTGTCCTGAACAGCTCACATACCCATCTCACCGTTAGAGCTTGAAAGTCATAGTCATCACAGCGTGAATCATTAATATGTAGATGTACCTTCTCGGCTACAAATAATATGTGTCATAGTGGAAAATCTGACAAACTGACAGGCAATTAACATGAGTGTGAAAGCAATAAATGTCTTCTGTGAAACAACTATTTGCAGTTATAAGTATACCTACTCTGTTTGACACTAAATTGAGTTAAACAGACATATCTACAAATTTCTATGTATGCTTTATATTAAGAATGCCCTGCTCGAGGATTGATATTATGAATGGTTTTCATATTCATATGTTCTGCTCCACCATTTATAGGATGTTATGTATTTTTACCTCCTTAACGTGTTGTCATCATACCTAGTGCCTTACTTGTTTGTATTTTCAACAGTGAAATTACAAGGTTCTGCCATTTTTTACATCTAAAAATACCACCATTATTATTTTCAGACCCACAATAATCTGATATTCTCTCTTCTCCGGGTCAGTTCACATGCATCTCTCCTCCAGATAAATGCCCTTTTTTCCCTACGGCAGTGCCTTTCTCATCCTCCATTTCAGATTTGCTCCTTAATATGTTTGAAACCACTTTTAATACCTCTTAGTGGTAGAATACAAAATGACAGATGTTTCAGGGTAATAGCCCTTTATCAATGAATTTGTATGTGTCCATTGATAAAGGGGTATTCCTCTGTAATTTTTGATCTGCCACTAAGAAGTATAAAATGTGGTTTCACTTTCAAGCATATTCCCAAGCGCTGGTGTTTTTTTCATTCTGTTTCATTTTATTGTTACCATTCACTTCAAGCAGCACAGGATTATGACTTATGGGATCTTTTTGCACATGCTATGCAAACCACACACGGAACTATTTTTCGGGTCAGATTCAGATGTACACTATTCTCACCCTTACAAAGTTAGTAACAAGTGGATAAACATGTAAGAGACTTTTATTTATATGAATTGGACAAAGCATATTTAAGATCATCCAACACATCAAAATAAAGTTTCAGCTGAGTCCCTAACATCACCGACTATCTTGTGGACACAAAAAGCAGACTATGGTGATATCAACTACTTTTTTTGAAGAGACCTGATATTATTTAAATTTCATAATCCTGCATGCAGGACTATCTTTAATGTGTTACTCTCAACTCTTTGGTGTCACAACCTTGCCTGGAACACAACCCAGAGTAAGATTATGTCTTGTTTTAAAGCTCCCAATCACAGTATGTGCTATATAAATTCCGGGTGCGCTAATGTCCGCTATATTGAAGCTGTATCAATGCACCTGGGTGTGATCATCATTCTGTGTCTTTTGCGTGTACCAATTCCTGGCTTGTCTGATTTTGCTGGTAACTCAAGCTCGGAACTATTCAGTCCAGCAGACTGTCCACAACTAAGGGCTTCACCCAAGAGGAAGGTCAGTTCTTTCTTGACTGTCTAGTGTTCCTCAGCCCCCTGCTTCCACCCTTAAGCGTCTATCTCTTGACTGTTACATTAGGTTTCCACTCTTATATTTACAGGTGCCTTCTGCATAACCACCTTGCACCTCATGTCCACACTTTCCTTTCCCAATTTCTTTTCCCGGTGCATTACAATCCAAAATCGATTCTCCACCCAACATTTGTACCCTCTTACCCACAGTTTCACTGTGTCCCTTTCCCTCATCCCCAGTATCATGGTCCCCACCCAATTCCTTAGCAGGACAGTGCCCACTCACTTATTTCTCATCATAACCACATCTGCCCCACAATAATAGACCACACATCATATTCAGTTAGTAAGCCAATTCTGGTAAGCTCGGCCTACATTCATGTTTAAGTTGTCTGATTTTGTCATTTTACTTCAATGTTATAAAATGAAAAATTTTTTACTCATGTATAAATGTACTGAGAATATATGTTTTCTAAAGTACATTTTAAACAAATGCACAGTTAGTTTTCTTTTAATCAACATAATGTAAAGCAAAACAAAAACAATACTGTCTAAAATGCTAAATGTTTGACACTGGAAAGACCTGACCGGAGCACAAAACCAGATATTTCATTTCAGATTTTGCTATTGTGTAGTGTTTAAGCAGGCTTCATAAACCAAGGCAATTTCCTCATATTTAATATGTGAAGCTACTCCAGTAATCGCTTCCAAAAACTGATTATTGTCTATTCACATGAATAGAACATCACATAATATCTATGTATAGAGTGATTTGCTCAGTTGTGTTCAAAGTAGTTTGAATGGTGATGCTTAAAACCCACTGTGTTAATTGTTATTTCATTACCAGCTGTGCTATAAAGTGAAAAAAAGAAACATTTTAATTATTACTGCAAAACAAAAAAAGAGGTAGACACAGCCTTACAGTTACAAAAAACAAGGACAGATGTCATTAGTGCCCTACTCTAAAGGTAGGCACCAATGTAGTCAAGTTTTATTGTACTAAATACTAGCTATAATGACTATAGCACTAATATGACATAGATGCCTTATGTTGTATGTAACAAAATAAGCAGACTGGCTAAATTAACGGCACTCTGTGTGCTTTCAAAATCAAACTCTATTGGGTGTATTCACTAAAAATAGCTTGAGGTGGACCTTTATTTTGTCAAATTCAGCACATGAGTTTAACCTAGTGTCAAAAATAGCTATGAAAATTTCACCTCCAATTACTTTCAGTGGGGAAGATTGGAACCTGTTTTTTTTCTGAGGTCAAACTCGGTTGATGAATTTTACTGAGTCTCAAAATAAAAGTCAACCTCCAGAGTCGACCTCCATGATACTGACTAAGAGGGAAGATGGTTGATCTTAATCTGTTGTATTAAAGACATAGCCTACACGTTGTAGAATATTTATACTCCTTCTGACTGCTCCGTTAGATTTTTTAATTTCTTGATTGAGATAATTGAAGTTGTATCCAACTATAAGATCAATTGGGATAAAACAACTGGAAAAAAGCAATCAGAGAAGCACACCACAAAGATATAAACAATAGCAATCAGGTGCATCACCCCAAGGGGAGTCCACATATCACCCCCAACAATAGTATATACAAAAAGGAGGAAGGATGAGCACACAAAAATCCAAACTATAATATTCCAAAAGTACAAAAGTTTATTAGAAGAACAAATCCATAAAAATAAATAAATAAATATAAAGACCCCTTGATAAGGCTATTCAGCCGAAACGTCGGGGACCTTTCTTTTACGAAGTGTGCCCCTCCTTTTTATTTCTTTTTTTGTCTGATTACTTTTTTGTGCCATTTGCCTCTCTTACTTTATATGTAAGTATTTGGAGTTTT
This sequence comes from Pelodytes ibericus, assembly GCA_036172795.1. NCBI lineage: Eukaryota > Metazoa > Chordata > Amphibia > Anura > Pelodytidae > Pelodytes > Pelodytes ibericus. Next base: position 120,878,971 of record CM069859.1, on the reverse strand, counting down.
TGCATATTTACTTATGTTTACATAATCTTGAGTATATTTATTTTTATGGATTTGTTCTTGTAATAAACTTTTGTACTTTTGTCATTTAATGAGTGTTACTAACAGATTATTTAAAAATGGAGACAGGTGGAATTGGGGCCAGATTAATGCTATCTCATTCTATCTAATCCCCAATTGGATATACATGTTTTGTATGGTCCCCCTAAATATCCCACATATCTGGCTAGACATGATACATGAGAATCTTCGCAATTTTGTATGGAGAGGTAAGGCCCCTAGGATTAGCACTAGGGTTTTGGGATTTCCTCTAATTAAACAACTATATGACGCTAGTATGTTACTCCATCTAATTAGAACTCAGGTGGCATCCGCCAGACAAGAGACTTGGTATCAAATTGAATTAGATTTAGTGGGCATTAAAGATCTGTCACCAATAATTTGGCCCATAAGAGATAAGAAATATCTGAATTATATAAAAAATAAAAGCCTAGTTAAAGATGGGATTATTCCCATTTGGTTCTCTCAAAAAAAAATGAAAATAAATAGCAAAATATTTAAAATACAATGAATAAGTCTATTAGAGACTCTGCTGGAGGATCTTTCCTTAAGGGAATGGGTGTATGCTGGAGCCCAGAAATTAGGTGATTTCTTCAGAGAGGGCCAGATTAGGATATTCTCAGATCTAACCAAGAAATATAACGTACCCAATGCAAATGTTTTTCGTTATTTAAGAATAAAAAGCTGCTTACGAAAACATGTACAGGAAGTGAACAGCACATGTTTGGTTAAACTTACAAAATTAATAACAATGGAAAATAATAAAAAACTATACTACAAATGCTTGGAGTGTGTTAGAACACTACAGAATCCGATGGATTTGCCAATCATTAAAAAATGGGAAAAAGACACGGGACTCAAAATTACAATGCATGATTGGAGAAAGTCTGTTGGGGGAGTATTAAGAGAGATTCATGATTTGTCCCTTTTGGAAATGCACTATAAAATTCTTCATAAATGGTATCTTGTCCCGACCAGATTAGCAGCAATGTATCCTCAAACTACTGGAATATGCTAAGGGATGCCATCAGGGAGAGGGCACATTTACCCACATATGGTGGGGCTGCAATAAAACAAGAACTTCTTGGAAAAAGGTCCTGACATTATTTAAAAAAAGCAGACAACATTGCTATGCCCAATGATCCAAATTCGGTGCTGCTACATATTGGTTGGCCAATACTGACTAAAGCACAAATAACTCTAACAGTACATACTCTTATAGCCGCAAAAAAGATAATAGCCAGAGAGTGGAGGCAAAGTAGAAACCTTGAAATAAGACACTTTGAGAATCAATTGGGTTTCCAGCTGAGAATGGAAAGAGTGCTTTCCTTTGCCTCTGATTCCCAAATAAATACAAGGCGGAGATGGCTAGACTGTATTGATAAATACGATAATGCTAAGCTCTGGAAATTAAGTGGGTGGAGGGAAAGTTTGGGCAGGCCGGACAGGGGATGATACCCTTTCCCAGGCAGGTAGAGCGTTAATGAGATAGACCTTTTTTTGTATGTGCTCCAACGTTTCTTTGTTATTCTTTGTGTGCTATATGTATTATATTTTGTAGAAGGATGGACTGAAACATATATATAATTGAGAACTAACTAAGAGAATGTATAACATCGGCTTTTAATACTGTACCCTTTTCTCTTGATCACTGTATATTGTATTAATGATATTTATGTATGTGTTTTCTGCCTGTCTATATATATAAGAGTATGTATGTATTTTTATACCATATTGAAATTTAATAAAGAATATTATTAAAAAAATGTTTCTAAGGCCTTACTGGAGATTATGGTACACTTTCATTGTTTAAGTGATTTTGATAAAGACAGAAAGTTCCCAAAGAACTGTTAATATGATTCCAGTCTTAGGTCCAAGACACAAGCTTTTTCTTCTTGCCTTTTTAAGCACGAGAGGGACTTATCTTGCATCTCGGGGAGTGCACCATTCTTACTCCCGCATTGACTATTTCTTGATGATTTGTCCCACCCTGTTGAGGTTTTCTAGCTCCAGGGTGGGAAACATCACTTGGTCTGACCACGCCACGGTCTTTTTTAATATCAAGGACAATCCCCAGTTAAAACACGAGCTAACTGGAAACTTAATGAACAAATGTTTACATCTGAGGAAAGCAAACAAGAATTAATAGAGAAGCCAAAAGCTTGAAGTGAGCATAATGGTAACAAGGATATTTCAGAAAATACATATTTCAAAGAACACCATAGAGTCACAAGGGGTTACTTAATAGAGAAGGGCACCAGTCTTAAGAAGAGGGATAAAAGTGATCTACCTGAGCTATATGTCTCTTTGGCTTGCTTGAGAGGAAAAATAAACAGGGCCCTACCCCAGAGCTTGAAAGAAAATAAAGATTGTTGAGGAAAAAATTGTTGATAAGCTTACAGAGAGGGCAAATGGGATATTGGTATATTTAAAGAGAAGGTGGTATTACAGCAATAACTAGGTGCTTAAAGAATAAACTAATAAATTAAAGGCCGATAATCAGAGATCAGGAAGAAATAATCTGTGATGGAAAACATGCTTATCTCTGACTCAGAGAGGTGAGGCCTTTAAGTTATATTATGAATCTCTGTACATTTTGCCTGACACTCAAGGTCTAACTTCAGATATGAACATTTTTTTTAGATAGTCTGCACTTACCAAAATTTTCCAATGAAAAATTAGATATGCTGAACCAGCCCTTTTCTTCCCTTCACATTTCTAAGGCCATCGAAGACCTGGAGATTAGCTCAGATAGCGGCGCTGGGGGTTTACCAGGCAGATGTCAGAACCCTATTTACTATTATTCCCAATCTAGAGACCATAACCATGTTAAATTATTGTTGTGGAAGAAACTCGAGGTTTCCTGGATGGGACGTATAAACTTTCTAAAAACTTTTGTTATCGAAATATTTTATACCTATTTAGAATTATTCCACTTCAGGTTTCTAAGGAATTACTCAAAGATTTTGAAATTCTCAAGTTTGTTTGGGCGGCCAAAAGTGCACGAATCTCAAATGGTTCTTAAGAGGGGATACAAACCGAGTAAGCCTCGGTTATCCAGATCTAAATAGGATATATGATACCTATCCAGATATCCCATATGTTGGCCTGGATTTTTATGAGGGGTAGCAACATAGGCTGGTACCTTATCTAGAGATACAGATGTAGTAAAAGAGAGTCCTCTCTTCTCTTTTGTGATCATCGCTTTGTATATGGGACTAAAACTACACCCATTGAATACATCTCTAATGAGAACAGTAAAATCACGTTTATAAAGACAAATCTTTTCACAAGAAGAAATTCTGATGTTAGATGATCAGTTACTGATTATAGACACACATGGTGTAAAGCTTTAACCTTGCCAGGATTTTCGTTGTTTACTTTGGTTACTGCTAGACAGGGGCGGGCTGGGCCGGGGGGCAGGGTGGCAATTGCCCCCCAGGCCACAATAAGCTTTGGAAAACACGGCCGCTGGGCCAGTGTTTTTAAAAAAAAAAAAAAAAACGCGCTTGCAGGCAGAGACTGAGGTGAGAAGGGATCGGAAGATCCACTCTCACCTCCGCTCTGCCTGCAAAGCTGCACGGGGAGCCGAACAGGCAGCACAGAGAAACCTCCGTGCTGCTTGTTCGGCTCCCCGTGCAGTGTGACACGGAAGTGCCGACAGTCACGTGACCGGCGCGCTGACGTCAGACGCGCGCCGATCACGTGACCTGTCGGCACAACCGCCGGGAGGCCGAACAGGCAGCATGGAGGGACCATGCTGCCTGCCACCAGGGAAGTCCTCCTGCCACTAGCCACCAGGGAAGTCCTGCCACTAGCCACCAGGGAAGTCCTCCTGCCACTAGCCACCAGGGAAATCCTGCCACTAGCCACCAGGGAAAAAGGTAAGGGGGGGGGGGAAACACTGGCATATTATTGGGCAAATTGGCTGGGGCATATTACATGGCAAATAAGACTGGCATATTATTGGGCAAATTGGCTGGGGATTATTACATGGCAAATAAGACTGGCATATTATTGGGCAAATTGGCTGGGGCATATTACATGGCAAATAAGACTGGCATATTATTGGGCAAATTGGCTGGGGATTATTACATGGCAAATAAGACTGGCATATTATTGGGCAAATTGGCTGGGGATTATTACATGGCAAATAAGACTGGCATATTATTGGGCAAATTGGCTGGGGCATATTACATGGCAAATAAGACTGGCATATTATTGGGCAAATTGGCTGGGGATTATTACATGGCAAATAAGACTGGCATATTATTGGGCAAATTGGTTGGGGCATATTACATGGCAAATAAGACTGGCATATTAATGGGCAAATTGGCTGGGGCATATTACATGGCAAATAAGACTGGCATATTATTGGGCAAATTGGCTGGGGCATATTACATGGCAAATAAGACTGGCATATTATTGGGCAAATTGGCTGTGGCATATTACATGGCAAATAAGACTAGAATATTATTGGACAAATTGGCTGGGGCATATTACATGGCAAATAAGACTGGCATATTATTGGGCAAATTGGCTGGGGAATATTACATGGCAAATAAGACTGGCATATTATTGGGCAAATTGGCTGGGGATTATTACATGGCAAATAAGACTGGCATATTATTGGGCAAATTGGCTGGGGATTATTACATAGCAAATAAGACTGGCATATTATTGGGCAAATTGGCTGGGGCATATTACATGGCAAATAAGACTGGCATATTATTGGGCAAATTGGCTGGGGCATATTACATGGCAAATAAGACTGGCATATTATTGGGCAAATTGGCTGGGGCATATTACATGGCAAATAAGACTGGCATATTATTGGGCAAATTGGCTGGGGCATATTACATGGCAAATAGGACTAGAATATTATTGGGCAAATTGGCTGGGGCATATTACATGGCAAATAAGACTGGCATATTATTGGGCAAATTGGCTGGGGAATATTACATGGCAAATAAGACTGGCATATTATTGGGCAAATTGGCTGGGGAATATTAAATGGCAGAATAACACTGGCATATTATTGGACAAATCGTCTGGGGAATATTAAATGGCAGAATAACACTGGCATATTATTGAGCAAAATGGCTGGGGAATATTAAATGGCAATTAACACTGGCATATTGGGCAAATTAGCAGGGGCATATTAAATTGCAGATAACCTTGGAATATTATTGGGCAAATTTACTGAGTCATATTAAATTGCAGAATAACACTGGCATATTATGGGACAAATTGGCTGGGGAATATTAATGGCAAATAATATTGGAAATGTGTATGTAATGGGGTGATGGAGGCATGTAAATGTGGTGATGGGGCATGTCCTGGTGTGCAACGTGGGTTATGGGTCATGTCGTAGGTGTGCAACGTAGGTAGAGGGGGGTGCCCAAATTTTGGGATATTGGGTGTCTAAATCCTGGCATATTGAGGGGCATAATCCTGGCATAATGAGGGGAAAATCCTGGCATATTGAGGGGGCATCATCTTGGCATATTGAGGGAAAAATCCTGGCATATTGGGTGTCTAAATCCTGGCATATTGAGGGGCATAATCCTGGCATATTGAGGGGCATAATCCTGGCATATTTAGGGGAAAATCCTGGCATATTGAGGGGGCATCATCTCGGCATATTGAGGAGAAAATCCTGGCATATTGAGGGGCATAATCCTGGCATATTGAGGGGCATAATCCTGGCATACTGAGGGGCATAATCCTGGCATTTTGTAAGGGAAAATTCTAGCATATTAAATGGCAAATCCTGGCATATTGTGGGGGAAAATCCTGGCAATATTCGTTATAAAACAAGGAAAAGATGGCCGTGGATGGGGAGGCGATTCGATGCTGCAATGGGCCACTTGACTGGATTTGCCCCCCAGGCCTAAGGCTGCCAGCCCTCCCCTGCTGCTAGAGGTTACATATTGGGGTTTATAGCCGAATTGCAGAGAAATACGCAGTTCGCAACTCAATATGGCCGATTTTGGGATGCAGCCACATAGAGTTCGGGCAACTTGGCCTTGGCAATCCATAGGATTCACCTTGCTCAAAAAGGGCAGAAAGATCCTGAAATGGTCCCGAATTTGGCTACAATAGCTGAATTTCAGGGATTTCAATTTGCTGGCTTTTAAAAGAATAAAAGAAAAAAACGTTTCTATACAAAAAAAACAATTAATATGAATAATATATTATTATTATATAATATACTTGTATTTATAACATATATATATATATATATATATATATATATATATATATATATATATATATATATATATATATATTTAAGTTAATACATATATTGTGGTATTGATTTGCTTTGCTTATATTTGTCTTAATTTATTATAATCTATTTTATTATTTTATTTTCCATGATTTGCTTGAATGTAAGATGACCCTGATTATAAGATTGAAACAAAATTAATTTCTTGTTTTTATTAAGTTTAATTTGCCAATCTGCATTCAGTTAGCAATCCACATTTCCCCAGACTTAGCTATCATCTACATCCCCCCAGACTTAGCCATCATCTGCATCCCACCCAGACATAGCCATCATCTGTATCTGCCCTTTGACTTAGAAACATAGAAACATAGAATGTGTCGGCAGATAAGAACCATTCGGTCCATCTAGTCTGCCCAATTTTTTTCAGTACTTTTATTAGTCCCCCGTTCCCGGACTTATTGCTAGGATAGCCTTGTGTCTATCCCACGCATGCTTAAAATCCTTGACTGTGTTTACCTCTACCACTTCTGCTGGAAGGCTATTCCATACATCCACTACCCTCTCAGTAAAGTAATACTTCCTGATATTACTTTTAAATCGTTGCCCCTCTAATTTAAGACTATGTCCTCTAGTTGTGGTAGTTTTTCTTCTTTTAAATATACTCTCTTCCTTTACTGTGTTGATTCCCTTTATGTATTTAAATGTTTCTATCATACTCCCACTGTTACGTCTTTCCTCCAAGCTATACATGTTAGGATGCTTTAACCTTTCCTGGTAAGTTTTATCCTTCAACCCATGAACCAGTTTAGTGGCCCTACTCTGAACTCTCTCCAAAGTATCAATATCCTTCTGGAGATACGGTCTCCAGTACTGCGTACAATACTCCAAGTGAGGTCTCACCAGTGCTCTGTACAATGGCATGAGCACTTCCCTCTTCCTACTGCTAATACCTCTCCTAAATCCTAAATCCCTTTCCTCAGATGTTGAGGTTAGGACTGTACCAAATAGTCTATATTCTGCTTTTGCGTTTTTAGGCCCAAGGTGCATAATCTTGCACTTGTCCACATTAAATGTCAGTTGCCACTGCTCTGACCATTTTTCTAGTTTAGCTAAATCATTTGCTATATGGCTTATTCCTCCATGACTATCAACCCTGCAGCAAATCTTTGTATCATCAGCAAAAAGACATACTTTGCCAACAAGACCTTCTGCAATATCGCTAATAAAAATATTAAAGAGAATGGGTCCAAGTACAGCCTTAGCCATCATCAAGTACAAGACTTAGACATCATCCGCATCCCCCCAAGACTTAGCCATCATCTGGCACCATCCCTCAGACATAGTCATTATCTGCATCCCCCCAGACTACCTGGTGTCTAGTGGGGGCAGCTGGCGGATGTCTGCACGATGCGCACAGACATCCTCCGTTGCTGCCTGACACTTTTGCCGGGGCTTCTATGACAGGATGATGGGATGTCACGTGACCCTGGCGTTCCATTATAGAAGTCCATGCCAAAGTGCTGGGCAGCAGTTTTTGCTATAGCAGTAGTCCTGTCTATCTCTCTAAGCCCTTTTTATAGGATGTTACTGGATTTAGAGGCACCTGGGAAATGATATTACATTTAAAAATACAGGAGAACTATAACTTATTTTTAACCCCTTAAGGGCAAGAAATTTCTTGGGATTTTTTGTGTATTTTTAAGGAACTATATGGCTTTCTTTTGATGCCATATTTTTCCTTATAAAGCAGAATTTAGGTGATCTAAATTGTTGACATTTATGACATATATATGTCATATGTCATCAAGGGGTTAAGTTAAAATAACCGAATTTCACATATATTAAACGTATGTACAACATAAAGAAAATAAAAGGGTGGAACTGCCCTTTTAATAGTGAACCAAAACATCTATTGCCATCACTATAAAATGATTGCACCCTATACTGCGTGTTGTTTAACTTATTAAAGAAGCAGAAGCAGTCAGGCTGGGAGTGTGTGTTGATGCTCCAATGCACATGTAGCAGATGATCTGCTAGTTTGTAAACCTTGCCAGCCCAAATAATTAAGATGTGGTCAATGAAACGCTATTAGCTATATTATATAACTCTTCATGTTGGTGTAAGAAAAACCACATGGCTTTTAATATTACATCTGGGTGTTGATACATCAGCTTTAATTACTGCATGTGTTTTGAATATGTTACTTATAGTTTCTCTAGCTTCAAACGTATAGTCAGTTGTAAACTGTTTTGATTAAATTCATCTTCATTTTACCAAAATTGATAAACTACTTTGACTTGGATAAAATAAGATCTAACTATCAATTATTTAGTAAGTAGTGAATTCAGTTGTTTTAGCTGTATTTTAAGTGTTTTATATATTATAAAATCAGTATAATAAACTATTTCTCTATATAAAAGTTACTCTTTCACAAATTACCTTCTTGCCCACAAATTTTTCTAAACACTAAATATTTGTCTGCTAATGGCAAACATAGTGTGCCTCACTTATTCTTGAAAGAAACAGTAATCTCTCAATCAACAGACCCACTTTAGGAAATTAGCTTTTTGTATGAACTACATACATCATATGATAATCTCTAGAAACAGTTTACAGCTGCTGAATTACTATAAACACTTTATAGTACTTTAGTTTAGTTTGATTAATTTTAGTCACAACAGGAGCAGTTTTAATTAGGCAAACAGCCTTCTTTAAATGTAAGAAGGATTCCAATTTTATTTACAAATTCATTACACTAAATGTATATATTTATTGAGCCTCATAGGAAACAGATCTGCTTCCATATATATTTTGGCCTATTTTTTTTTTAGATCTTTTTATCAAAAAGGTACATAATACATTATATAATATTAAATGGTTGCCATTATATACCATGTTATGTTATATAATGGGAATAATTTAGAGAGTTTAGCAAAGGAGCTGAAATGGGGAGAAAGGTTTTAAGGAAAATAGAATGTTATATGTACATAGCTTTTGTGTAAGCGAAGAGAGAGGAGCATAATGAGTTTGTAAATAAGACCTTCATTTATTTCAAATAATACAATTTACTTTGAGTAGATTAAAGACACATTCCTTTATGACTCAACGGTTCCACAATAAACATAACATGAGTAAGTATTTTATTACTTAGTGAGAACTGTGCCAAATATGGAGGGGTTAAAGAGGTATTAGCATGAGGAGTATTATTTTAATTAGATTCAATTACCGTATATTCCTGCAATCTTATCTCTATAAGAATGGCATCCATTGAAGCCATTTTCGTGTGTTAGCGATCCCTTTGCCCTGAGAGGAGGCAATTGTTCCATTAAAAGTTAGTACCCTGTCACTGTGTGTATCAAAAATAAATGTTTTCTTACTTTTATACTAACAAAGATACAGATAGATAACACTAACCTAAAAAAACTCTATTTCTATGATTATTATGGGCGCGGCAGTATTCATTGCATATTAATTTTGATGGGCACTGCAGTCAGTATCATGGCAATATGATTTTGATGGGCATTGCAGTCATTATCATTGCAGTATGATCACTATGCATATGCAGCCTGAGGCTAACTACATTACCCACATGCACACACCCCTGCCTTCTCATCATTTTTTTTATTTCTTTATTTATCAAGTTTAACAATATAAAAGACAAAGACTTAACTTACGTATTGATATTGGATTGCACGTTATTAGCTATAAATACATGATATAATTAATTGTAATTCCGATTGTCCTAGTACATTACAAATAAAAAAAAGGAAGGAAGAAGGAAATAGAAAAGACAGCATGACGAAAGAAACAGGACAAGACAAGACAAGCAAAAAAAAAGAAAAAAAGAGAAGATAGGAAACAGAAGATGCAGACATTGTTGGCTCGAGGCCGGACCCGTGTTACCCAGTAGAACATAATTAAGATTAAGATTAAGATAGGGGAGTTATCAAAAATACATGCATAATTATACATACATATATAAACCCTACATATACACCCTCTTTTTATATCAGGGTTCCCAACCAGGGAGACCAGCAGTTATTAAACACTTCAATGTAACCCCATTGTTGGGCTATACTTTTTTCCATATTATATTGATATCTAAGCTGACTTAGAACTTGATTCCATAAAGGAATATCTGGTTTTCGCCAGAGCCTAGATATATTCACTTTGACGGCCATTGCAAGGTGGATTATTAATGGTCGTTGCGTCTTAGGGAATCTCTCTAAGCTCAGATGTAGTATTAATATTGAAGGACCATCATTAATATCTTCTCCGACCAACTCTACCAGAACTTCCAGCACTTTTGTCCATAATGGTCTAATCAAGGCACAGTCCCACCAAATGTGTTTTGTTCTACCTTCATCTATATTACATCTCCAACATAATCTGGAGTTAGAAGGGTTTATTTTATTCATAACTTTTGGGACCATATGCCATTGGTGAGAGATTTTATAATGAAGTTCTATAATATTTAAACAGTGCAGAGTTTTCTTTGTTTCTTGGAAAGATTTATGCCATTGTTCAATTTCAATTTCAATACCTATATTCCTTTGCCAATTCCTCCAGGACCTTGGCCTGTCCTCTATATCATCATTTCTCATGAATTCAAAGGAATTAGAGATTGATTTATAATCTATATTATTACTAAAAAGTTTTTTTAATTGATTTACCTTTTTTCCCTCCTCTTGCCAGAGAAGGTGCTTTAGTAAATAACTTTTTATTCTCAAATAGTTGAATATTTCTTTTACGGGCAAGGTCAGTTTCCCTTGTAGAAGCCGGAAAGGAATCTTTTTTTTTTCCTTCAATCAAGTCATTTGTTACTATGGGGCCTGTTTTGGACCATCTATCAAGATTAATCTCTGGGATATTATATTGAATTGTGACTATATTACTATAGGGGGATATCCTATCCAGGAGACCATTCTTTGTCCTAATCTTCAGCCAATAATCATACAGTTCTTTGATATGTTGTATTTCTATAGCAAACATAAAGGAAGATCCCACTTTCCCATTCATCCACAGTGCTACTGAAAGATCGCTCAGACCCAGCTGTGCTGATTCTATCAGGTACCATGGCTCCTGCTTTGAGGATGGGTCCTGCCATCTCCGCAAATGGTACAGCCTGCTGGCCTGATAGTAAGCCATTACGTCAGGGACTGCCAAGCCTCCCTTACCTGTTTTTAGCATAAGGTGTGACATTGCTATCCTTGGTCTCTTTTTTTGGCCCCAAATATAAGTCGTAAATATTTTTTGAATCTGTCTTAATTTCTCAGCTGGTAGAGATAACGGGACCATTCTAAATATGTAAGACCAAGTAGGGAGGATATATGCCTTAGGCACATTTATCCTTCCCAGCCAGGATATACCATATTTTTTCCATTCTTCCAGTAATTTCTTAGTAGTTTCCTTAAAGAGTAGATCACAGTTTAATTCCATTAGCCGATCTATCTTTGGTGTAATTATAATTCCTAGATATTTAAACCCTTTAAGGGACCAATCAAATTTACACAACTGTGATAGCACTCTAACAGCCTCATCATCCAAGTTTATGGGCATAATTTGGGATTTCCCCATGTTTAATTTATAGTTAGATACCCTACTATATTCTTCTATAGTAGTAACCAGTTCTCCGAGTGATGAGGCTGGATCTATCAGGGTCAATGCGATGTCATCGGAGTTAAGGGCTATCTTATATTCTTGCTGATTTAAAGTGATCCCCCTGATCTTATTTTTAGACCTTATGCTGGCTGCTAAAGGTTCCAGGGTAAGAATATAAAGAAGGGGGGCTAGAGGGCACGCCTGCATCGTACCATTAAGCACTGGAAACCTGTCCGCGGAGATGCCAGGACCAACCGTCTTAGCCGTTGGGGCTGAGTATAATGTCATAACTGCTGTCTTTATAGGACCATCAAAACCAAACCTATCCAGGACTCCACTGAGGAATCCCCAGCTGACCCTGTCAAAAGCCTTTTCAGCGTCCAAGGACAGGGCCAGCTGCGGAGCCCCAGTTTTCCCCTCATAACCAGATCAATCAGCCGATCCGGGTAGATCAGTTCAGGGATTATATCCTTAAATCTGTTAGCAAAAAAAGCTGATTATATTTTAATGTCTATATTTATCAAAAAGATTGGCCTGTAGTTTGCTGGGGCTGAGGGATCCTTACCCACTTTTAATATAGGAGAAATAGTAGCCTGTAGTAATTCCTGTGGGAGGACCCCACCTTTCATAATATCTTGACATAACCTTTCTAAGTGTTCCGCAAGTTCATTTTTACATTTTTTATAAAACAAATTGGGGAAACCATCCGGACCCGGAGCTTTATTAGGTTTTAAATTATTAATTACATTTATGATTTTGGCTCTAGAAATAGGCAGATTTAGTTCAGCCAGCTGTTCCATAGACAGAGTAGGTAAGTCTATTTTTTTAAGGAATTCAGTAATATCTGTCTTATGGGGGTTGAGTGGAAGACCATAGAGTTGTGAATAAAAACTATTGAATGCCTCTCCTATTCTCTTAGGACTTGTATTTACTGAGCCATTCCACACTATTTTCTCTATTCGAGTCCTTGCCCTCTTATTTTTCAATTTGGCTGTGAACATTTTGTCTGCTCTATTACCCTTATAATACCATTTCTGTTTTAGTTTTTGAAAAGCTACGCTTGTTTTAGACATAAGGATTAGATTTATCTTCCATGTTATTTCATCTATTTTATCTGAAAGATTTTTAGTAGGAGAAAGTTTGTTATCCCTTTTTAATGAGTATAATTCAAAGTATAGTTGGTTTAATGGCCTCCCAAATTTTCTTTTATTCTCAGATCCTAGTTTTATGAGTTTCCCCGAATGACACTTTTAAAGGCGCACCAGGTTACGGGATTAGATATCGATTGTGATTCATTCTCCTTAAAGTAGTATTTTATCATCTCGGATGGGTAATCTAGGTTCTCTTTTTTCAATAATACATTTTCGTTTAGCCTCCATGCAGAGCGGGTCTGAGATAATCTATTTATCCTCACATCTAATAGAACTGCTGAATGGTCTGTCCAAGTTACATCTTTGATTTCAATACTTTGACATGATTGCAATGATAGTGCTTTGAACAAGAAATAATCCAACCTTAAATAGGGGTTTCGAATAAAAAGTATAGTCCCTTTCCTCTGGGTAGAGGGCACACCAGACATCATATAATTCTTGTTTATTTAATATTCCCTGAAAAGAGCCCTTAGATTTTATTCTACGTTTATTCTACGTTTTTTACATTTAACCTGGGGGGTTTTCCTGTCCCAATCTTCATCATTCACACAATTGAAATCCCCACCGATTATCAACGTGCCCTGTATCAAATTTTCGAATTTGTTAAGAAGTTTGTTTATATATTTTTGTGGGTGTCTGTTTAGGGCATACACATTGAGTAGGGTGAAGATCTTTCCCTGTAATTTACAAACCAAAAAAACAAATCTACTGTTCTCATCGACATCTCTGAAGATTTCTTTATATGTGATTTCTTTAGATATAACAATCACCGAGCCCCTTCTCCTAGAGCGATATCTGGACGCAATCACCGTGGGGAAATTTATGTTATTTATACTTGGACCTCCTGGAGAAATGCAATTGTTACCCTACGTTCTCTTAAGTAATCAGTAAGCAGCATTAGTTTCTTTGGGGTGTTAAGACCCTGAACGTTCAGGGTTAATATCGTCATTTTATCCCCCCCATCCAGCAAATTGTACACGTCCGGTCCTCGAGTCAATCCTGTCCGCAACAAAATTTTAACAAACACATAACAACAAATAACACTACATATAAAACAATACTGTACATACATAACCTCACTTAAGATACATAAGTAAGGAGGAAAAAAAAAGACCTCGGCCACCGCACCCTCTGCGATGGACAGACCCAATGTATATCCAACCCCCAATTTGTTGGATACATATATAGCTTTACCAATAAAAGCTTAATTGCGGATCCATGAGAGTAGATGGAACCTTCGCAATAGAGGGGTGAAAGAAGAGGGGGGTGAAGGGGAATCGGGTCTCGCTAATCAAAATCATTGCCAGAAAATACAAAAAAACAAAGAAAGGTCTAGGACGGGGGAAAAAAGAAAAAAGGGAGAGAGGGAGAAAGCGAGAAAGGGAGAAAGGGGGGGAGGGGAAGAAAGGGAGGAGGAAAAAAAGGAAGGTAAAAAGGAAGGGGATAAGGAGAAAAGGGCATATTTCGAGCCAAGCATAAGTTTTTCCTTCTCTTTTTTTTATTTTTTTTTATATATACCACTCTTCAAATTGTGGGACCTGTTTCTATAAATAAATGAATACTTAAGTGCATTAGATTAACCTTTGAGCTGAATCGTCACCTATAACCCCCCCCTCCTCTCCCCCCCTCAAACATTCATTAATTTGTGATATTGTATTGTAGTAGGTATAATTATAAATCGTGTATTAGTTTCCTATAATTACTTCTTTATTAATCAGTGATGATATTCTATTTCTGAAGGACGTTAGTCCTTACAGGTACAACTTCCTTAGTGCTAAGCGATGTGACAGACTAGTGTGTTAAATGTGAATCAGTGTAAATATAAATAATATGTCTTATTATTTCTCCCCCCGCCAAAAAAACAAATCCTCACCCCTACCCCTCTAATAGTGATCATCACCCAAATATTTCCTCAGAGTGTTCCCCCCCTCCCCCCATCACAATGAAACTATTATTCAGGTCAATGGGTGTCCCCTTCTCCATCCACATATCACAGGGCCATCACTGCCTACCCAAAAATTCTTCCCTTTCTTTTCCATTTATGTATATCCCTCTCACATCTCCCCCCCCCAGCCACATCCCCCCAACCCCCCCACCCCACAGCCCCAGTCTCCAAAAAAATTATTCCTCTTCACTGTACTTCCCCTTCAGCCATGCCAGAGCCCCTTGAGGAGAGTCAAAGACCACCGAGGAGTTCTCATAGCTCATGATTAATTTGGCTGGAAAACCCCATTTGTATTTTATATTTTTCTCCCTCAATCCACTAGTGACCTCGTAGAAGGATCACCTTTATAGTCTTGTGCCTCTGGATAGATCTGGGAAGCATTTGAGCTGATCAAACTTCCTCGGAAGTCCTGACACATCCCGAAAGGCCTGGGCAAATTGATCTCTTATTTTATAAGAGTGAAACCGTATAATTGTGTCTCTTGGGGCCGACTCTGAGACACCCTTCGGTTTATATAGTCTGTGGATATGTTCAAATAAAAAGTCAGTATTTTGCTGTCCTATCTTCAAGGCTAGACAGAGTTCCAGAAAGTATGCCTCTAAGTTCTGATGGGTAATGTCCTCAAGGACTCCGCAAATTCGTAGGTTTATTCTTCTTTCTCGATCTTCTAAATTTTGCATATTCAGTTCCAGATCTTTAACTTGGGATTTTATACTGATAACATCTTTGTTCGTTGAGTCGAGCTTTTTCTGGAAGTTAGCCATAATAATTTCATTTTTTTCGATTTTTTTCTTCCAGTCGTCTGACTTCTGAAGTCATTTCCTTTGTGTTTTTATCCATATCCTTTTGCACTTGAAGGAATTGAATGTCCAAATATCTTTTCAATGAATCCATAGTTGTATTCTGGGTTTCAGAGTCATCAGAGGTATCTAGAGGAACCTGGGGATTCCCAATCTCTCCTGCTGTAACGGACAGGTCTGCTGAGTCTTGAGTGTTATCCATATTTATAGTTGTAATCTTGCTGATAGAGGGTGAAAAAATCGAAGCCAATTTCTTTTCTTTTTCCTTCCTCTTCTTCGGTGGCTTATCTTCCCTTTTCTTATTAGATTTATTTTCAGCTTTACTTTCTGCCCTTTTTGAAGCCATCGCTGACATCAATGTAGGTTAGACTATTGTAAATAGTCTTCGTTATAACTATTTATGTTATTTATATTTGCTCTTCCCTTTATGCCCGGAAGATTGAATCAATATGAAAATCCACAGCTATTAAGTACCATTTAAATATGTACAGGTAGTAGTAAATCTGAAGTGACCTCCAGTCCAGATAACCAGGGGTTATGGTTTATGAAAACACTGTGGGGATATCCTCCGTTTACCTTGTGACCATATGTAAAGAGGTATGGAGAGAAGCACCTCTAATTACTTTCCCGCTAATCAGCCATTTCCTCAGATATTACATGTATTAAACCAATAAGCCCAGAATTAGTTTCAAACCCAAAAAAAATAGATGCAGTGTGTCCATACTTCACATTAGTCCACTTCAGTAAGTTTTCCGGGTATTGGTGCACAGCAATTTTCCCCTAATGTCTTATTTTCCCAGGTAGTGCAATGAAACCTCCATTAGCCTCCAAATTGAATAATAAGCATATCGTATAGGTATGACTTTGAGGGACATGCACTTCAACTGGTGATCATCTCAATGTTTATTTTCACTGGTTTGTTGGTAATGATTTCAGTGATCTTAACCCATATAACCCAGTAGAACTGTTTTAAGCTCCTGGGTGGTATAAGGTTATTTGTCCGATACACCCATGACAAAGAGCAAGAGTAGGCTCTGAGTTGTAAAATGGGTATAGAGTAACATGAGCTCATTCAGCTTAAGTAGATAAACTTTAAAGAAACCAATCCGTTTATACAAGGACTATTAGTATATACTTTAGTATTCCAGGTAAGTAACAGTGAGAGTAAATAAAGTTCCTTATTTCGTAGCTGATAAAAGCAGATAGGATTAAGTATCGTCGCACTCACGCTTTGCTGGTTCTTAAGAGGGGGTGTATACTCTGCTCTTCCCCTTCAATGACTTTAGACCAGATAGTCGGAAAACAGGTCCGTAATGTGGGGGCAAATTTTAACCACAACCTCAGGCAAGCAGTTTATCCAGCTGATTTTGTTTGTCCGATGTCTTGCGTAGGCAGAGGAAACAAGTAATCACTGCCATTTATGCAGGCTCTATCGGATGTCCCAGAGTCTCCGAAGATTATGTGTGACTTTCTGCTTAGCCTTGCTGGTATCCGTGGCCGACGACAGAGCGGTGCCAGTTTAAAGAAGGCTTGCTACAGTTTTGCTATTTTACATAGCAGCCCTGCTGTCGACGGTTACGGAGGCTTCACTCTGCTCTCTTCCCAATACCCCTCGTCTTCACCACCAAGCGCACCAAACGTGCGTGCTCACGTCATGACGCCCTCCCCTGAGAAACCCTGCAACCACCTTCTCATCATTTAAAGGGACAATCTAATCCCCAAACTCCCTTTGGTGCATGTTGAAGACTACTGCTTGTATATTGCACAGGCTTTTTACCAGTGTGATTTGATGCAGGCATTCTGCATAAATCACATGTTTTATATTTTACTCAAGATCTCCCCCAGTGAATACTCATGTTTGCTGCAGGTACGGCAGCACTGATTATATATGTATCCCTAATTATATGAGGATATACATTTTTGTTTAATTTAGTCACTTCATGTGCTCCTCAAATTGAATACATTGTGTAGACTCTAAGTGACCTTGCTCTTGTACACAGTAGGATCTCTTTACAGTGCAACACATTGTCAGATGACATCATTAGAGAGACAGGAGATTCCATTCATTTGAATGAAATTATTCTCATTGGTTCCTGCAGCAAAAAAATTAATAAATGAGGAAATTACTTTTACTCAGCTAGTGTAGGCAGTCCTGGCTTCTTCTAAGTGACCTTGCTCATGTACACAGTAGGATCTCTTAACAGTGCAACACATTGTCTGATGACATCATTAGAGAGACAGGAAATTCCATTCACTTGAATGAAATTATTCTCATTGGTTCCTGCAGCAAAAAAAGAGGAAATTACTTTTACTCAGCTAGTGTGGGCAGTCCTTGCTTCTTGCAAACTTCTATAATTTCACAAATTCATCTAACTGTACAAGTATTTTAAAATACGTTTAAAGCACATTAATATGCATTAACATTTGGAAGATGCATAATGGGCAACAAGGTCTTAACTTTTTTGACAGGGAAGTCAACCTGCAAATGTTTTTACCACAGTATTATGATTTTACACAATCTTATGTCAGTAAGACTCAAATAATTCTCAATAGGTCAGAATAACCCTGCCTGGTCACGGAAGAATTTTAGTTTCAAATGATAACTGGTTAGGAATTCCTAGCACTGAGTAAGAGTGTTAAAGAGGGAGTCTAAATTTAAGAACAAAAATGTTTTGATGACTTATTAACGTTTTGATTATCATTCTATCATGCTTTGTTTGATATCACTGAAAAACCAAAATATACTTTTTAAGTGTCTGGTATGCCAGGATATCAGACAAAAAAATGCTCACTTAATCACAAGGTCTTAACTAAGTCCGTTACACCAATAGATCACGCCCACAATGCATGGGAAGCAAATCTTCTAGTGCTTAGTTTGACCCTTGCTTAACTTGTACTTTTCTATAGATGAGAGATGGATCATACAAAGAGTGAATTAATCAGAAGGACATTCTATTGAATAAAAATAAAATAATAATTCACCCCAAAAAACAACATTTTTCCTTTTTTTTATGTTTATTGAACAAATCAATTTCAACACAAAAAGCTTTGATAGGTAACCTCTAAACACCTTGCTTCCACATATTTTACAGAAATTGGAGGACCATTAAAAAAAAAATAGGGCTGAGAGATAGGCTACTTCCCTTTTTGCCCCTGTCTATTGTTCAGAATCTGAATGTAAACCTGAAATGTAAACCTGGACCTTAGGAAATGGGGGGAGAGGGGAATTAAAAATATCTCAGACATGATGGAGGGGAATGTGATGAAATCTTTTAAGGAGCTACAAGGAAAATATTCCCTTAAAAGAGAAGATATCTTTAAATATCTGAGAGTGAGAAGTTTCCTTAGGGAACTAGTAATTGACGTCCCCCTTACCAAACCCCAAATGATCCTACAGGATACAGATTTCAATAAAGGAGAAAGATCTAAACCTAATAATTGAAGAGAAGGAATGGAACAGAGCGCTATATTGTAATTATAAAGTAATACACTGCCTAAACCTCAATGAACACCAATTTAAAGTAATGCATAGATGCCACCTGGTACCCACAATGCTAGCAAAAATGTCAGAGACAAACATACCTAACTGCTGGAGATGTGGTGACAGGAAGGGAGACGTAATACATATATGGTGGAGTTGCCCAATAATAAGGCCCTTTTGGCAAAACATTTCTGAGAAACTATCCCGGAATATTGGGGAAGAATGGACTCTATCACCAGAGAGAGCACTACTCCATTTAAACTTCCCAAAGAAAACAGGAAAAGAAACCCTATTTGTGATTCACCTAGTCTCGGTAATAAAACTAGAAATAGCCAGGAATTGGAAGACCGCAGAACATCTAAGATGGGCAAAAATTTAATCACAGTTGATAGAGCAATGCTTAATGGAAAGAGGAATTATATCACAATTCAAATGGAATAGCAAAATGTATAAACAATGGGATGACTGGGTACATTTTCTGAAGGAAGGCCAGCTAGATTAATGAGAGAGGGTAACTATATATGGACATATGAATTAAATATTCCCATTCCGGAGTCCAGAGCGGAAAGAACGCAGGAGGTGGGGGAAACGGGAGCAGTAATTCACATGTGTGTATGATATAAATGTCTGTATGTCACGTCTGGTACAGGCCCAAAGTCCCTTCATACCTCACTAAAAGAGATAGGGAGGTGGGGGGGATGGAGGCAAAGGGAGGGGGTGGGTGGGAGGTGGGATAGGGATTTGGGAAGACTTGATTAATTGGTAGGAGAAGAAATTAAACTAATAACAAACCCCACCCTCAATTTAGAGGTGCTACATACGAAATACAGAAAGTTTTAAGTAAAACTTAATTTATAATCACTATTTAATATAAACAAAGGTTAACTAAAGAGGAAGGGGGTGGGGGAGGGGGGGCGGGAGGGTTAAGTAATAGAAGAAAGAGACAGAAAAGAAATCTGCTTACCGCTTATGGCCGTAGACACAATGATGTAATCTGCAGGCAAGTCACCTACCTAATGCCAACACTGAGTGTCAAAGAAAAAAAGAAAAATATAAAAAAAAACAAAAAAAAACCTTGCTTCCACTATCCTGTAAAATGCAGACATAACATAATCCTAAGTGCCTCAGTGAGCAATATAAAAAACAGATTGTGAAGTTGCCAGCATTACTTTTTGCATCCTTTCATAACTGATTTCACTAGATATTTTACTGATTTTTTTTGCCAAAAGTAAGACACATAATAAGCTTGCAAAGCTGAAAAGCAACATTAAATAGGCTTGTCCTCTATTTTTGTCTGAATCATGTTGGTTGAATAAAACCAGCATAATAAAAAATAATCGTCACCCATGGAGTTTAATGCAACCACAGATAATTGCAGAAAAAAATCACAATTTCTTTTGCATTGTCAAAGTTTTTAAAGCTTTTAATAAAAGTTACAGTTACTGCAAAAAACGCCACTGCCAAATACACATGAAATTTAATAGAGTATGTGAGGTGATTTGTGTGCTCTTAAAGTGGACAAGTCACACTAAACAGTTTATATTACTCACTTTAACCCCTTCAGGACAATGGTTTTGTGTTTTTATTTGATGTCCGTTCTGGACAATAGATTTTTTGCTACTACTTGTGTGCATTTAAATAAAAGTGCACAAAAGTTTTTAAATAAATCCCCAGATATAATATATTGTTTTTCAGCATTCTTTTGAGACCATTCTGGGTGTTTCAGACTTTCCTCTATCAGAGACAGCATGAAACACCCCTCCCCCGATTTGCATAGGGTGAGTGAGCATGATTCTGGTCCCGGGTGATCCTGGCGGCCATGTTCTTTATTTTTGCTTCCTGGATAGCATTCACTTGTGTGTTGCGTAGCAGCGAGAGACCCTCGCATTCAGCTTTCAGAGCGTGGCTGATTGGCTCGTGCTAACGTTTGTCAGCATGCAACAACGGGAACTGCTGTGTCTCGCATGTGAGACACAGCAGTTAGTAAACCCAAGTGTATCTATTAAGATACACGTCGGATTTACTTAATTCTACAGGCACATGTATTGTTTAACTCTTGCTTCCTGGCACATGTATTGTTTAATCCTTTCTTCCTGGCACATGTATTGTTTAATCCTTTATTCCTGGCACATGTATTGTTTAACCCTTGTTTCCTTCAAGGAAGCAAGGGATAAACAACGATTAATTTTCCTTTAAGTCCAGTTATTACAGGGAGCTCGGGATCCACAAACTCACTCACCGATCTAAGTGGGATTGTGATGTGAGTCCTGAGATCTTGCTAAACTTACACTTTGATATGGACGTTATAGCGAGATATGGTGCCCTGATGTCATAGCATTATAATGGGGTTTATCCGTATAATATTCCACAAGGTAAAACTCCTTGACAAAACAAGAGCCTTGGCACTGTATCTGGTAATACAAAGAAGAACTATATACTAGAATTCTATACAAAATATTTTAAAGTAGAAACATTAAGTAGTGTTCTTTTCACAGTAACCGTACAATTAATTCAGAGGTTCATAGTTTTGGTGACCTTTCTTTTAGACTCTCTCTAATAGACAAAGCAGGAGGAAATAAATCATGAAAGCACAATACAAAAGAGGAAAAAAATGATTTCTGCAAAAACGAGGCTATATTGCATGTGCCAAGTTACCTGATACAAAAGGTTATTTATTAAACAATGATGGGACACTTGTAACTTTCCTTAATCATAATACCATTGTTTGGGAAATGGTATGAGGAACAAGTGTCTCACGGCAGATCTATTTGCAATACATGGAACTATACAAAAAATGGTGTGCATCTTTCTTGACAAGAAATGGATATTCTCACTCCCTAAGGTAACAGAGAAGTTTGGGATTACCTTCTCAATTCCATGAAATTCCCTCTTTCATAAATAATGCCCCAAGAAAACAGCTTTATTTTTTTTATTATTTTTTTTAAATTAACAAATATAGAAAAATTACATATTAAATACTTTAAATACACTATATACTTTTTCCCATACAATTTTACATCATCAGTATATAACAAAGCCTTAAAATCAGCCCTATCATATCACAATTAAATCAAAAGGCCCGGAACACATCAAGACAAACAAAAACAAAACATAATATCCATCACATACATTCGAAGAGGCACCTGGTGACTTATTTTCTTTCTTCTCTCATTTCTGATATTCAACCCCTCTCTTCTCCATTTACCCCCATACCCCCGTGTTACAGATACCACCTCTCTGTTTTGCCAATATTTCCAGCAATTTCTTATAACAAAAGCAGGAGAAGCCACGTGGTTCTGGAGCTTTATTAGGTTTAAGTTTCATAATTGCCTGTCAAACCTCAGATTCCAGAACCGTAGTTTCCAGGCTCTGTCTTACATCTTTCGAAATTTTCAGGAGCCCAGAATCCTTGAGGTACTTCTTCACTAAGTTCTTATTCTTATATTGGTTTTGTATATTATAAAGCTCAGCATAACAATCTTTAAAAGCAGAACCAATACTCTCCGGACTTATGCAGTCTTTATCATTTGTTACGATTTTAAATATCCTTGAAATAAGATGTTGTTTTTTTAGTTGATATGTAAGAAGTTTATATACTTTATTGCCCATAAAGTACCACTTCTGCTTCTTTCTTTTCATAATTCTATTGGCACAATCATTTAACCGTTCCTTGATTAGAGACCGGATTCTATTTATTTCGTTCTCACAATTTCTATTCGCAGACCCAACGTTCGCTCTTTTCAAGTACTCTAATTTAAGATATAGCTGTGGCAGATTCTTCTCATTTATTCTATTCAGCTGGCTATTCAGTTGAATTGCCCTCTCATTGTGCTTTTACCATACCATAGTGAGGGCCACCTCCCCTGTTCTATTTTCTTTAAAAAATAATTCTGAGGCCTTAATAATATGTGCCAATTTCTCTTTTTACATGAGGAGTGTATTATTCATTCTCCAAAGACCTCTCTGGGGTCTGTATGATGTATCGTATTCCAGGGACACTGAGTCATGATCAGACCACGCTACTGTTCCTATTTTTATATTTTTACATTCTTTTATAGCATATACAATTGCTAAGATCATGTCTAATCTTGCATACAATTTAAATCTATGTGAGTAGTGGGTGTATTCCTTGTCCTGTGGTTTCATAGTACACAAAACATTGTACAATTTAGATTTCCCCATTGTTTCAGTAAATGCTCTAGATAACCAATGCATGGTTTGGATCTCTTCCCACTAGGGTTGATTTATCCACCTGCATATAAGCAATACAATTGAAATCTCCCAATAGTAGGAAGGAACCCTGAATCTTATCTACAAATTTACCTAGAAGGCCATTAATATAATGTATCTGTTTTTTATTTGGGACGTATACATTCAGAATCGTAAAAAAAAATGTAATTAAGTTTACAGACCAAGACGACATACCTTCCCCACTTATCACATTCATATTTAACCTCCTTTGATCTGATAATTGCTACCCCCCTTTTTTTTCTCTTCTGGAGGAAGGAATATTCTATCACTGGATATGTCTTACTAGTTATTCTAAGAGCATCTATTCGTTTAGCGTGCGTCTCTTTTATACATCATACGTCAACCTTTTCTTTATGCAGCATATTTGAGAGAGTTATTCTCTTTTGGGGGAAATTTAGACCCTATACATTAAGGGTCATAATTTTATTTGATTCACAAGGTGTCACTTCGTTCACATTAAATAACACTACCTCACAATACAAAACAATAGTGAGAATTCTCACCATATCGACAAACGTTAACCACCCTAACCCACATTGTGAGATAGGAACCCACATTTTCCTTTCCAACATTTTCTCTGTCAGGTAAAGCACCTCTTGGAAGGTTTGGCAGGCTATTCTTATCATGCTCTACTAGATTATTTTGTCAATTTTGAGAATCAGTTTCTCCGAGGTGTTGAAAGAAAGACTCCCAGAGAGCTTATTTCCATACTCTCTAAGAGCCCTTGCCTTATTTTTATAAAGTGATCAGAAAGTGAATTTATTAATATAATTTCATGGTGATAGCCCCATAATAGTTCACAAAGATCCTTAAGTGTTAATACGTGTAATTCTTTCTTCCTTCCATCCCTCATAACATATATCTACCAGTATAACTATACTTCTTTAATACTTATTCCTTCCCTGTTCCAAATAGTGCATTATTCATAAATCCATATATCATATATAAGGGAAGTCAAACCCCTATTCCGTATATTGCAATTCTATTATATCAAACCTCCCTCACCATCTCCCCCCTCCCCCAACAAGTTCAATCAGAATAAGTCCCATTCAGTCAATCCCATTGCTGGTGAAAAATAATCAGTATTCTAATAGTATTCATATTGTGCTCAGAAATCATTTTCTTCTTTTTATATTACATATAAAAAAGTGTGTTAATTTATACATCTAAGAAAAAACTTACAGATTACCTTAACCCCAAATAGTTTCTCCCCTTCTGCAATGAAACATGGGGGAGGAAGAGTATCTAAACTTACATATAACTTACTATATTATATTATATATCCTTACCTCTTTCCAACCCTCCCCACCTCCCCACCACACTTTGGCCCTCAGAATCTTCTTTCTTCTCTTTATATTATTTCATTTTATATAATTTCTCTAAGTTTAGCTAGCCACTTAGGCCTCTTTTATAGAGCTAATACTCAAGGCTTTCTCTTCATATGTAAAGAATACTCTCACTGGGAAACCCCAAGCATATTTTATGTTAGCGCCCCTCAAAAAGTCAGTTAAGAATTTATATTCTTTTCTTCGCTGTAATGTCTTATCTTGAAAAAAGGAGATATCTCTTAGTTCTTTATCCTTGACCTCTCCATTTCTTGTTGCTTGAATCACTTTTTGGCGAAATGGTAGGTCATAAATCTCACCAATATATCTATGGGGATGACTCAGGAGCCCTTTTAGATTTATTAGTTCTGTGAGCTCTTTCAATGGATCCCCATAAAGACTTTTCTTCAGTCCCCATTGCTTTAAATAAATTGATAAGATAATCCTTGAGTTTATGTTGATCTATATGTTACTGGATACCCCTAATTTGTACGTTTTTCCTCCTTGCACGATTTTCATTATCTGTTAACTTCATGTCCATTTCTTCAATCTTATCTTCAAGGGACATGATCCTATCAGCAGCCAATTTGGAATCAAACTCCAAGGTCTCTTGCACATTTTTTGTAATTGGTTCTATAATATCTCTTAACCCCTTGCCGACACAGGTCGTGCTAGGTCCGTCCTGTGTGGCGAGGCGTTAGTGACACAGGACGGACCTAGTCAAAACGAGCACTGAAAGCGGAGTTTTTCAGCTTTCAGTGCTCAAGCGGTATTGTAACGATGCTTCCGTATGGAAGCATCGTACAATACTGAAAAAAATGCCCGTCGGCATTTCGATCGCTCCGGAGAGTAATTGAAATGCCGGTTTTAAAGTCACAGTGCATTTAAAACGCTGGCATTTAAAAACGAGCATAGGAATTGAATTTTATCGCTTCCTATGATCTGTAAGTGCTGCTGATTGCCTCGCAAGTCAAGGCAATCAGTAACACTAAAAAAAAATGCACGATCTGGGTCACTATGTGTGACCAAGATGGCACTGCCCTTCTAAGGGCAAGAGCACAGGAGGCAGGAAGTACCTGCTCCCTGTGCTCTTCAAGCAGTCACACGATTGCCTCTTCACAGAGGCAATCTGTGACTGCAGGAAGACTGAAAGTCAGTAGGGATGCTCTGATGAGCACCCCCACTGCCCAGTCAGATCAATATTAACCCTATATTGATCTGACCATTTATGATCTGCCTCCCTCTCCTCACATTTTTTTTAGTGAGGGAGAGAGACAGATCAAAGTTATAAAAGTAAGTTTAAGTACAATAAAATAATAAATACACAATACACTAATAATAAAACAATAAAAAAAAATGTAAAAGCAGTTCCCTGCGTTTAACCCCTTCCCTGCCACTGGTCTTGCGTAAGCAGTGATCGTGCATATCAGCGCATTTATTTTAGCCGTTTGTGCAATTTTTAGGGGTTAATCTTTTTTGTACTATAATTTATTACAGTACTACAAAGGCTCTTCTAAGAGTTATTAACCCCTTCTTTGCCGCTAGGGGATTATGTGTAAAGTAAAAATATTTTAGATTTTTTTTTAAGCTGTCTGAGCACATAGCGATCAGTAACAGCGAATTAGTGGCAAAGGCAGTTTGGTGACTGCTCAAATAAGCTCACCATTCGCCCTGGTCAGATCAAAATTGGTCAGATCAATATTCACAAATATTGATCTGCCTCCCTCTCCTCACTTACATTTTTGTGACGGAAAGAGACAGATCAGTATTAGTGATATAAAATAACATTTAATCAAATTGTCAGGTTTTATGAAAGCCATTCACTGTGTATTAACCCCTTCCCTGCCATTCATCACTGTATAAGCAGTAATCTTGCACAGCAACAGAATGTTTTGCTGTCTGCACTGTTTTATGGATTAATTTCTTTGTACTATAATGTATTACAGTACTAGATAGGCTCTTCTAAGAGCTATTAACCCCTTCATTGCTCGAGATCACTGCTTAGGCACTGATTATGAGGCCGCGGACTCAGGGTTCGATTTTGACCCTGGTCAGCTTCCTGATACATCATCTAGTGATGTATCGGTGGCTGCTGAGCCCATGCCACAAGGAGTGAGGGGTGTCTACCTTTAAAAAATATATGGTTTGGTGGGGGGTAAATTACATTGGCTGGCTTAAAATATATAACCCATATAGGACACGGACGCAGGTTGACTACATCTCACAAATATTGCCTTCTAGCCAAAAAACAAACCAACAAACCTATGCATAGGTGGTATCCCTGTACTCGGGAGATGTTGCTGAACACATATTGGGTTGTTGTTTGGCAGTGACATATACCAGAATCTGTGAATTCATGCCTGAAGTACAATGCATGTGGAAAAAAAACTCCCAAAAAAGTACCACCACAAACTTTTACAAAGGCTGGTGGTAGAATTAGTACAAATACAGTATTAAAATACCACCATTTGAAATACCTTAGGATGTCTATTTTCCAAAAATATATGGTTTGATGGGGTAAAATACATTGGACGGCTTAAAAAATGTTCCAAATGGAACATGGGCGCAGGCTGACTACATGTCAAAATTCCAGGTTGGAAATGCGCACCCCCTAAATGTAGCCATTTAGCACCAAAACAAACCAACAAACCTATGCATGGGTGGTATCCCTGTACTAAGGAGATGTTGCTGAACACATATTGAGGTGTTGGTTGGTAGTGGCAAATACCAGAATCTGAAAATTCCTGCCTGAACTACAATATGTGTGGGGAAAAAATGACATCCCAACCCTTTGACATAGGTTGGTGGTAGAATTAGTACTTGGAAAGTGTTAAAATACCACAATTTTAAATACCCTAGGATGTCTAGTTTTCCAAAATATATGGTTTGATGGGGTAAAATACTTTGACAGGCTTCAAAAGTGTCCCAAATGGAAAATGGGCGCAGGCTGACTACATGTCAAAATTCCAATTGGAAATGCACCCCCCCCTAAATGTGGCCTTTTAGACCCCAAACAACCCAACAAACCTATGCATGCATGGTATCCCTGGACTCAGGAGATGTTGCTAAACACATATTGAGGTGTTGTTTGGCACTGACACAAAACAGGATCAGTGAATTCATGCTCGAAATACAATGTATATGGAAACAAAACACTAAAAAATTACTAACCTAAAATTTGACAAAGGCTGGTGGTAGAATTAGTGCATGGAAAGTGTTAAAATACTACCATTTGAAATACACTATGGTGTCTAGTTTGCAAAAATGTATGGTTTTGTGGGGTAAAATACACATTCTGGCTTCAAAAATGTCCCAAATGGAACATGGGCTCAGATTTTCTGCATGTCAGAATTCCAAGTTGAAAAACCAAAAAGCGCACCTCTCAAATGTGGCCTTTTAACCCCCAAATAATCTAACTAACGTACACATGGGTGGTATCCCTGTACTCAGGAGATGTTGCTGAACACATATTGAGGTGTTGTTTGGCACTGACACATAACAGGATCTGTGAATTCATGCCAAAAGTACAATGTATGTGAAAAAAAATTACTACCCAAAAAATTTACATAGGCTGGTGGTAGAATTAGTCAATGGAAAGTGTTAAAATACTACTGTGAAGGAATTCCCCTGTTTGGCGTTGGGGTGACAGTTTGTATTTCCTTGTTTCATGTTGGCAGTTTACTCTTTGAACGAGATTTAAAAATTGTCAGTTGACTCCCTGTTCTGGGGTTCGTGTGGACTGGGGATATAATTTTGCAGCTCCGTTTCAAGATTGCCTGTCAATAAATCTTCAGTTCATCTTTGTTCCCTTCTTTTGACTACGTATGTTTTTTTGGAGAGTTCGTGTGTCTACTGAGGGAATTATCCAGGGACACTTTTGAAATTACACGGGGATTCGTCTACCATAACTACCGAACGGAGGGCTATATTCACTAGGCTCTGGTGGTTCGGGAGGTAACAACCGATTGAGGTTAAATACACTTGGTTTCCTTACAACTGGTGGCAAAGGGGCGGGATACGAATCCCAAACGGACGTTTTAAACAAGCAAAGGAATGAATGGCTCAGCAGTACCGACTGCTTAAGAGAACCACGCTTAAGGATTTACTGGAAGCTCGAGGCGTAATAGCAAGCAACAAAACAAAAGCCACGTTAATTGCAGAGCTGTTACAGAGCGACAGATCCAGCACTACAGAGATGGAGCGTGAGGATGAAACTGAAATGCAGAAAGACATCAGATGGATGCTCAGTGTATTGGGACCTAACCCAGCAACAGAAGCGGTTCTGCAGGTCATGGCACAAGCCAGGCAATCGCAGAAGGAGCGAGATGACCGTGACAGTCTGCTGCAGGGGGATCTGCTGCACTCCCCGGGAAGTACAAATGACCTCCCAAAGAAGGTAAATTATGCTGCATTTA
Organism: Pelodytes ibericus; assembly: GCA_036172795.1. Taxonomy (NCBI): domain Eukaryota; kingdom Metazoa; phylum Chordata; class Amphibia; order Anura; family Pelodytidae; genus Pelodytes; species Pelodytes ibericus. Next base: position 120,849,713 of record CM069859.1, on the reverse strand, counting down.
AAACCTTTAATGACAATGAAATGGAGATTGATAGTTATCTGCAGGATTTTGAAAGGCAATGTGCACTGGAGGGATTAGACTCCACCAAATGGGCCGCAGTACTGAGCAGCAAGTTATCAGGCAGAGCAGCAGAAGCGGCACGAGCAGTACCTGATGAGGACATTCACAATTATGGGAAAATGAAAGACATTTTGTTGGCTAGATATGCAGTTACCCCTGAGGCATACAGGAAGAAATTCAGGGAACTGAGGAAAACAGGGAAGGATACCCATACTGAATGGGCATTCCGGTTACACAGGGCAGCCCGAAATTGGATGAAGGGCTGCCAAGCAACCACTCTGGAGGATGCTTTACAACTCATCTTATTAAAACAATTTTTTAACCATACAGCAGAGGACATTAAGGACTGGGTAAAAGACAGGAAGCCTAAATCTGTGGAGGAGGCTGCAAGACTAGCAGACGAATACCAGGACAACCGGAGGTGAGAACAAGGGGTGAGCCGACCTGCGTTTAGGCAGCCGTATTCAGCCCCAACCACGGCTGCACCACCCAGAGCACCCCTGAGTAATCCGCCGCCCAGCGCAACAGCAGCACCCCGACAACCTGCAGTGGCAAACGGCCGGGACACTACAAAAACCAGTGCCCACGTTTAAACCGGGGAAGCTGGGAGAGGCCGCCACCACAGTCCCAACCCAGGGCCGCTACTCATTGTGTACAGCAGGAGAGTACACCAGTGTTCCCTACCCACGAGGAACAATGGAGTGTGTTGCACGAAGTCAGTGGATTACAGTAGATGGGGTGGGGGCCCGCGCTTTAAGAGATTCTGGGGCCACGTTAACTGTGGTTCAACCCCACACTGTCAAGGCCCAAGCTCACACGGGCCGCACTGTGGCGGTAAGGGTAGCCGGGGGTGCCATTCACAAACTACCCACGGCTAAAGTCCTTGTGGATTGGGGCTCGGGATCTAAACAATTGGAGGTTGGCATTATGCAGGAACTACCAGCCGAAGTACTGTTGGGGAATGATGTGGGCTGTTTAACTTCCCAACTAGCCCGAGATCCTGCGTCCGAAGCCTACCCAGTTACCACCCGAGCTCAAGCCAGACTGGAAGCACCGCCGCACTCTGAGGAGACCCAGGTAGGAGTTGAAATACCCCCTTTACCTGACCCCCCTTCCCCGTTCTGGGATACTCCCCAGCAGTTTGAGCAGGAACAGAGGACGGACCCCACACTGGAAGGGTATAGAAAAGCGGTAGGGAATAATAGGGGCGACAACCCACATGAAAGGTTTGAGTGGCACAAGGGACTGTTGTATAGGGTGACAGATGGGGCAGGACACGGGACCGCCCAGGTTACTAAGAGGCAGCTAGTAGTACCCCGCAAATTCCGGGCAGAGTTATTAAGACGCAGCCACGATATTCCCTTAGCCGGACATTTAGGGGTGAAGAAAACTAGAGACAGACTGACCCAAACCTTCTTCTGGCCCAGGGTCACTCAAGACCTTAAATACTACTGCAGGACCTGTGACGTTTGCCAGAAAATAGGGAAACGGGGTGACCACCAGAAAGCGAAGCTCCACCCGCTACCCATCATAGAGGAGCCATTTCACCGGGTAGCGGTGGATTTAATAGGACCCCTCAGTCGACCCAGTCAGTCGGGTAAAAAGTTTATACTCACCGTCGTGGACTATGCCACTCGGTACCCCGAAGCCGTGGCTCTCCCCAATATAGAGGCCGAAACCGTAGCCGAGGCCCTGGTCAAAATATTTTCCCGGGTAGGTTTTCCCCAGGAGATCCTATCCGAGAGAGGGACTCAATTCACAGCTCTCCTGACACAACAGCTGTGGCAGAGCTGTGGAGTGAAAGCCCTATTTAGCGCTCCATATCACCCTCAGACCAACGGTCTCTGTGAACGTTTTAATGGCACGCTCAAGCAAATGCTAAAGACGTTCGCAGAGTCCTGCAAGAACTGGGAGAAGTATCTTCCCCATCTTTTGTTTGCCTATCGTGAGGTGCCCCAGGCATCCACGGGGTTCTCCCCCTTCGAACTCCTGTTCGGGAGAAAAGTTCGGGCCCCCTGGATCTCGTACGGGAGCACTGGGAGGGCAACACAGATAATGGGGGGATCCCTATCGTACAGTACGTACTGGAGTTCCGCGACCGGCTGCGGACTCTCACCGAATCAGTTCGGGAGAATCTGCAGGCGGCTCGGGACTGTCAAAAGAAGTGCTACGACAGGGGTGCCCGAGACAGAGTCTTAGACTTAGGCCAAAAGGTGCTAGCCCTGAGACCCGCCAAGAAGGATAAGCTCCAGGCAGCATGGCAGGGACCTTTTAAGGTGGTGGAGCGAATAAGTGATACCACCTATATTGTAAGTAAATGTTCGGATGAAAGACTGACCAAAGTCTTTCATGTAAACATGTTAAAGCCCTACTACGAGCGAACGGAAGATGTCGGCGCCGTATGCGCCCCCTCTTCTGAAGATAGTGAGGGGCTCCCCCTCCCCGATCTGCTAGACCCCTCGCCCTGTAGTATTGACCAGGTCAGCCTGGGTCAGAACCTACAACCCCTAGAGCGAGGAGAAGCGTACGTCCTACTCCGGGAATACCAGGATATGTTTTCCGCCATTCCCGGCTATACCTCCGCTGCGGTACACCGAGTAGAAACTCAGGGAGAGACACCACTACGGCAGCAACCATACCGTATTCCCGAGGCCGTGCGTGAGAGCATGCTGTCGGAAATTACCGACATGCTCAAGTTAGGGGTAATAGAACCCTCTCAGAGCCCTTGGGCATCTACGGTAGTACTAGTACCGAAGCGTGACGGCACCACACGCTTCTGTGTAGACTACCGGAGGCTCAACGACCGCACCATAACGGATGCCTATCCCATGCCCAGAATAGATGAGTTGCTGGACCGTATGGCTGGAGGTAATTACTTGACCACCCTGGATTTGTGCAAAGGATACTGGCAGATCCCCTTGGAGGCGGCGGCCATCCCCAAGTAGGCATTCGTCGCTCCTTTCGGGCTCTACCAGTTCAAGGTTATGCCCTTTGGAATGAAGAATGCCCCGCGGATGGCTGACAGGCTCCTGGAGGGACTCCAGGACTTCGCATGTGCGTATTTAGACGATATTGCTGTCTACAGCCGCACATGGGGAGACCACCTAGGGCACGTGTCCAGGGTGCTCGAGAGAATTCACCAAGCAGGGCTTACGTTAAAACCTGACAAATGTCACGTTGGTATGGCTGAGGTACAGTACCTCGGCCACAGGGTAGGGTCAGGTAAACAGCGGCCTGAGCCTGCCAAAATAGAAGCCATAGCTAATTGGTCCCAACCCCGGACTAAGACCCAGGTCTTAGCCTTCTTAGGAACAGCCGGCTATTACCGGAAATTCGTCCCCGACTATAGCGCCCTGGCCAAACCCCTCACTGACCTCACCAAAAAGGCCCTTTCCAAACAGGTTACCTGGACCTCAGAGTGCGCGGCAGCCTTCCAGAAACTGAAAGCAGCATGGAGAGAGGCTCCTGTGTTGGCAGCACCCGACTACTCTAAACAATTTCTCGTCCACACAGATGCCTCCATGTTTGGGCTGGGAGCCGTGTTAAGCCAGGTGGGAGACGACGGCATGGAACACCCGGTGACCTATCTCAGCCGTAAACTTTTGCCCCGGGAGGTCAGCTATGCCACCGTGGAGAAGGAGTGCCTAGCCCTGGTGTGGGCGCTCAAGAAACTCCAACCTTATTTGTACGGCCGGCCATTTACTCTGATGACCGACCACAACCCGTTGGTGTGGTTAAACCGGGTAGCTGGCGACAACCCCAGACTCTTACGGTGGAGCCTAGCCCTTCAACCGTACAACTTCACCATGCAGTACCGTTCGGGCAAACACAATGGTAATGCAGACGGTTTGTCCCGCCAAATGGAACTGGATGTTTAACTTAGACCTTTCTTCTTTTTTTTTCTCGGACATCCCCAAGCCAACCCCTCAGGGTCTTGGCGGGTATGCCGACCTATGGACATATAGGGGAGCAGTGTGAAGGAATTCCCCTGTTTGGCGTTGGGGTGACAGTTTGTATTTCCTTGTTTCATGTTGGCAGTTTACTCTTTGAACGAGATTTAAAAATTGTCAGTTGACTCCCTGTTCTGGGGTTCGTGTGGACTGGGGATATAATTTTGCAGCTCCGTTTCAAGATTGCCTGTCAATAAATCTTCAGTTCATCTTTGTTCCCTTCTTTTGACTACGTATGTTTTTTTGGAGAGTTCGTGTGTCTACTGAGGGAATTATCCAGGGACACTTTTGAAATTACACGGCTATTCGTCTACCATAACTACCGAACGGAGGGCTATATTCACTAGGCTCTGGTGGTTCGGGAGGTAACAACCGATTGAGGTTAAATACACTTGGTTTCCTTACAACTACCATTTGAAATACCCAAGGGTGTCTAGTTTTAAAAAATATTTGGCTTTGTGGGGTAGAATACACTTTCTGGCTTCAAAAATGTCCCAAATGGGACATGGGCGCAGGTTTTCTGAATGTCAGAATTCCAAGTTGGAAAACCAAAATACGCACCCCCTAAATGTGGCTTTTTAGCCCCAAAACAAACCAACAAACCTATGCATGGGTGGTATCCCTCTACTCAGGAGATGTTTCTGAACACATATTGAGGTGTTATTTGGAAATACCCCTTCACATTTTAAGGTAATGTTTACCTAAATTGCAATCTATGTGAAAAATTTAAAAAAAAAAAAAAAAAATTGCTGCAAACTTTGGCAAAGATTGGTGGTAAAATGGCTACATGAAATGTGTCAAAATACCCCAAGTTAAATTCCCTGAGTGGTCTAGTTTTCAAAAATATGTACATGTTGGGGGTCATTCATGGATTTAGTACAGATATCAGTGTTACAATGTCACTATCGCTAATTTTGAAAAAAAGGATTTTAAAATAGCTTTGCACTACTTATAATTCTGGCCCTGTAATATGAATAAAAAAGCACAAAAACATAAAACATTGGCTATTTCTGAACTCAGGACATATATTAGAAACTATTTAGCAGTGTTTTTTTGTTGTCTCTTGTACATGAGTATACGATTTTTCAAATAAAAGTCATAAAAATTTTTTTTACATCAAATTATATGCTATTATCAAAAAAATGGTATCAAAAGAAAGCCCTTCTCATGACGATAAAAACGATATATAGTTTGTGTGGGTACACTAAATTAGACAGAAATAAATTATAGCAAAATACAGACACCTCAGAAATGTTAAAACAGCCCATGTCACCAAGCGTCGGACAAGCCAAAAAAGTCATGTCACTAAGGGATTTATTCCTCCTTAAAATCCAGAAAGCAAGTTTTAAAGTTCTGCTTTAATTTGTAATAATTGTGCATCCTAGCATTGTTGGAAATTTTCCTGTGTAACGTATTGAACCTCTTTTGGAGATGAGACCTCCCTCTGAGCCGTTATGATATCAGAATCTGACTCTTGTGATATAGAGGAATCAATAGCATATGAGGCATCAATTTTTTTTTCGAAATGTGGGGTGAGAAAAATGTTGCTATCTTCTTCTACTTCCTCTCATCCCCTCCTATCTTTTTCTACTTTTTCTGGGTCTGTTTAGTATCCCAAGTATCTTAACTTTTTATTAGCCATTATTTCGGGATCAATGTTATTCCTGGAAAGGTCAGAAGCATTCAACTATTAGCGACAATTCCTACGATCTGCCCCCAGTCTCTCAAAGAGCAAACTCAGATGCCCGAAGAGATGATATCATTCAACCATTTATAATTTTTAAGGGGCAGTCCTTGCTGAGGTTTGCAGTTTTAACACTAGAGATAAATAAACTTTTTCCTTTTTATAACCCCCTCTTAACCGCTTCACTCCTTATCAGTGGCACAAAAGGAAAAAAATAAAATATGTCCACTAAATAACAGCAGATTAATTCTCTTTCACGAAGGTAAATGAGTTGAATAAAATGTATCAGACCTGTCTGATTTCTAGGCATCGCAGGTCCAGAAAATCACAACAGATTAATTCTCATAGTCTGTTTCACAACAAGTATATGAGTTGAATAAATTGTATCTGACCTGTCCGATTTCGAGGTATTGCAAGTCCAGAAAATCACAACAGATTATTTCTCATAGTCTGTTTCACAACAAGTAAATTAGTTGAATAATGTTTATCTGACCTGTCTGATTTCCAGATATCGCAGGTTCAGGTTATTCCTCTTTCTGTCTGCTTTAAGTTTGTGCCACGCCAAACTCTATGCGAGCTGGGGTTCTTTGTAGAATTAACGTCGTTTAGATAGAATAGCTTCGCTCCGAATCTCTCTGCCAGATTGTAGAGACCTCTCCACCAAGGAGGGCTCTCTATTCACTCCTGGTTCTTGGTGCTTCGGGTGCTCTGGAATCTCACCCCGATCACCAGCAGACCATTCAGCCTTAGTCTAAGAATCCTGCCAACTTTCGCGGACGCTCCAACTACTCAGCGTCCTCCTACTAGGTCATCACCGTCAATCCTCGAGTCAGAACGTTTCTCGAAAACAGCTTTATTATCCATCAGCATAGTTAAAATGCCTAAACAAGGCACCTTGCCTGGGACATGCTTCTTTCAGCTAACCATGTTACCTCTGCTCATAGGAGCAGCTCAAGTTTGCCAATTAACACAGGCATCCTCCACTCACCTTCCAATATGGCATATTGCACCCTACAAACCTGTAATGCATTGAAGTTAAAGGTTTTACCTTTGTAACCTCTACCACAAAGTGAATCCTGATAGCCTCCATGACTGGGCTTCTTGGAAGTGCCTGAGGGCCAAACACCTCCCTATATTATGGGCCCCGGCATTAAAAAGGGGTTCTGTTTTGGGTACAGTGGGAAAGTTTGCTCTTTGCATTGACTTTACTCATGCACCCAGATTGTGCCCTTTGTAATCCTTACACCCTGGCTTTTGTGCTATAACTTTATAATTTAATATGGTTATTTAGTCAGATTCTGTTAGTATATTGGTTTATGTGTCATGCATAATTCTGTGAGGAGACCACGCTGAAAGATTACAATGTGTCACAGAGGAGTCAGTGACAATAATTGATAGTTTACTCCAACATCCATTGTTCTGTGTTGATTGAATTTACTGTTAAACTGATTATGATGTGTTTTTCAACATCTGTAGCAATGCTGGTTAATTGCTGTTTGGTTTCGGTTGTGTTGTATGTTAATATGTGGGTTGAGTTATGTTAACTTATGTCTGTATATAGGTTCTGTTCCAATAAAGTTGTTGTTCATTCTTGCTGTACCTAATTGCTAGTAGTCCTGTCTGCTGTTTGGGTACAAAGAGCAAGGTTCCAGAAAGACTTGCTGGGTGGATGCTGAGCTATAATCAGGGGCTAGGAGGTGATGTCCTACAATGGGCAGAGGTGCTCCCGGCCTTGGGTAGGTGTTCTGTTACAATCTATACCTGTCAAAGGAGAAAGCATACAACACCTAGCACTTGCCATTTACAGTGGCAAGAAAAAGTAAGTGAACCCTTTGGAATTACCAGCATTTATGTTAAAATTTGTCTTAAAATACGATCTGATCTTCATATAAGTTACAGTAATGAACAAACACAATTGTTGTATTGTTGCTGTCCATATTGAATACAACATTCAAACATTTGCAGTGTTGCTTGTAAAAAGTATATAAAACCCTAGGCTAATTGAGCTATGAGTTAGCAACCCTGAATTCCAATCAATGAAACTGGATTGGAGGTGTATTTTAGAGCTACTTTGATTTATATTAAAAAAAAAATATGCTCAAACGTCTTAACTTTGCTATTCACAAGAAGCATCTGCAGATATGAACCATGCCTTGCAATTAATAAATCTCAGAAGACCTACGACCAAACATTGTTGATTTGTATAATGCTGGAAAGGGTTACAAAAAGTTACAAAGAGTTTACATTTTCATACGTCCATAGTTAGACAAATTGTTTATTAAGCCCTTAGTGACAAGACATTTTCACCTTGACTTTTCCTGTTTTGACATTTATGGTGTGTTTGTGTTTAGCTGCAATTTTCTTCTTTCTCACATACTGTACCTACACAAATTAAAAGTTGGTTTTATCTTCATAAGAAGGGCTTTCATTAGATACCATTATGTTCATCATATCTTATAATTTACTACAAAAAATCATAAAATATGATGAAAAACTTAAAAAAAAAAAAAAAATTCTTACCGTAAATTCTATTTTCCTTAACACATTGGCAGTACCAGTGGGTAGTGTCTTTCTTTGGGACAAGATAGCCAGTAAGTTTTAATGTGGTTAAATCCCGCCCCTTTACCTTCCTTCCAGTATATAGGTCAGCAGCTCCGGAGGATCCCCAGTTCTATACAAAAGACAAGAAACCGATACAAATGCCAAAAAATGTTTATTCCAAATTAGGGAGGGAAAATGGTACTGCCAATGTGTTAAGGAAAATAGAATTTACGGTAAGAAAATTTATTTTTTCCCTTGCACACATTGGCAGTACCAGTGGGATGTAGCGAGAATAACCACTAGGGAGGGACAATGGGCACCACAGCTGAAAGCACCTTATGCCCAAATGAGGCTTCTGAGGATGAGAAGATGTCCAACCTGTAGTGTTTTATAAAAGTCTTCACAGACGACCAGGAAGCAGCTTTACATATGTCTTCAGGCGAGGCAGAAGCTCGTTCCACCCATGAGACTGATACGGCACGAGTTGAATGGGCCCTTATGGGGACTGACAGAGATAATCCTAGGGAGGTGTATACCGACTTTATGGTATCTGTAAGCCAGCGGGCAATAGTAGCTTTAGAAGTCGGTAATCCCTTCGAGGCACCCTGAAAGTTCAAAAAAAGATGGTCTGACTTTCTAAAGGTTTTGGATCCAAGTAAATTTGTAATGTCCTTTTAACATCTAGACAATGCCAATCTTGTTCCATGGCATTAGACGGGTTCGGAAAGAACACAGGCAGAACAATTGTTTGATTGATAAAGGTTTTGGAGATTACCTTGGGTAAAAAAGAAGGTTGGAAATGTAGTACCACTTTATCCTGGTGAAAACGTACGCAGCCTTCAGAAGACGAGAGGGCTTGAAGTTCCCCTACTCGTTTAGCTGATGTTATGGCCACCAAAAATGCTGTTTTAAAGGATAAAAACTTAAAAGAAACTGATTCCAAGGGTTCGAAGGGGGCCGTACAGAGTGCCTGCAGTACCTTGGAGAGATCCCAGGTTGGAAAATAGGTCTTCCGAGGAGGACGCTGCCACATGATGGCTTTGATAAATTTTCTTACCAGAAGAAGGGATGCCAAGTCTTGGAGGAGAAAATGACTCAGTGTTGCTATACAGGGAGTGCAGAATTATTAGGCAAGTTGTATTTTTGAGGATTAATTTTATTATTGAACAACAACCATGTTCTCAATGAACCCAAAAAACTCATTAATATCAAAGCTGAATATTTTTGGAAGTAGTTTTTAGTTTGTTTTTAGTTTTAGCTATTTTAGGGGGATATCTGTGTGTGCAGGTGACTATTACTGTGCATAATTATTAGGCAACTTAACAAAAAGCAAATATATACCCATTTCAATTATTTATTTTTACCAGTGAAACCAATATAACATCTCAACATTCACAAATATACATTTCTGACATTCAAAAACAAAACAAAAACAAATCAGTGACCAATATAGCCACCTTTCTTTGCAAGGACACTCAAAAGCCTGCCATCCATGGATTCTGTCATTGTTTTGATCTGTTCACCATCAACATTGCGTGCAGCAGCAACCACAGCCTCCCAGACACTGTTCAGAGAGGTGTACTGTTTTCCCTCCTTGTAAATCTCACATTTGATGATGGACCACAGGTTCTCAATGGGGTTCAGATCAGGTGAACAAGGAGGCCATGTCATTAGATTTTCTTCTTTTATACCCTTTCTTGCCAGCCACGCTGTGGAGTACTTGGACGCGTGTGATGGAGCATTGTCCTGCATGAAAATCATGTTTTTCTTGAAGGATGCAGACTTCTTCCTGTACCACTGCTTGAAGAAGGTGTCTTCCAGGAACTGGCAGTAGGACTGGGAGTTGAGCTTGACTCCATCCTCAACCCGAAAAGGCTCCACAAGCTCATCTTTGATGATACCAGCCCAAACCAGTACTCCACCTCCACCTTGCTGGCGTCTGAGTCGGACTGGAGCTCTCTGCCCAAGACTCACTCTCATTTCATCAGTCCATAAAACCTTAGAAAAATCAGTCTTGAGATATTTCTTGGCCCAGTCTTGACGTTTCAGCTTGTGTGTCTTGTTCAGTGGTGGTCGTCTTTCAGCCTTTCTTACCTTGGCCATGTCTCTGAGTATTGCACACCTTGTGCTTTTGGGCACTCCAGTGATGTTGCAGCTCTGAAATATGGCCAAACTGGTGGCAAGTGGCATCGTGGCAGCTGCACGCTTGACTTTTCTCAGTTCATGGGCAGTTATTTTGCGCCTTGGTTTTTCCACACGCTTCTTGCGACCCTGTTGACTATTTTGAATGAAACGCTTGATTGTTCGATGATCACGCTTCAGAAGCTTTGCAATTTTAAGAGTGCTGCATCCCTCTGCAAGATATCTCACTATTTTTGACTTTTCTGAGCCTGTCAAGTCCTTCTTTTGACCCATTTTGCCAAAGGAAAGGAAGTTGCCTAATAATTATGCACACCTGATATAGGGTGTTGATGTCATTAGACCACACCCCTTCTCATTACAGAGATGCACATCACCTAATATGCTTAATTGGTAGTAGGCTTTCGAGCCTATACAGCTTGGAGTAAGACAACATGCATAAAGAGGATGATGTGGTCAAAATACTCATTTGCCTAATAATTCTGCACTCCCTGTATGCACCTTGAGCGTCGATACGCCCAGGCCTTTCAAATAACCGTCCCTCAGAAACGATAATACAGAATCAATAGAAGGAGACAGATCCAAGATCCCACGTTTCTTCAGCCACTCCAAAGATTTTCTCCAAAGTATGTTCTAGCCGTAGAAGGTCTCACCGAACAGAAATTTTGCCATTTCAGGATGTATTCCTTGATTTTCTAATATCAACCTTGCAGAAGCCAGGCCGTCAATCGGAACATCTGCAGAATCTCTTCCGTGACCAAACGGTTCTCCAGGATCGTTGAGGATACCGGCAGGATCTAGTATGATATGGCCATGCTTTTGAGGTCCGAGAACCAGCTTCTGTTCGGCCAATATGGAATAATTGCCAGAACTCTTGCTTTGTCCGCTCTGATTTTTGACAATACCCTGGGTATGAGGGCTATTGGAGGAAATACGTACGCCATCCTGAAATCCCATTTTATTGACAGGCCGTCCAGGATAAAGGGATAATCCCCTGGATACAGAAAGGCGAAAACCGGCACTTTTGCATTGCAACCCCTGGCCATCAGATCAATCTCTGGACATCCGAACCTTTGAGTTAAAGCTAGAAAGGTATCCAAATGAAGAGACCACTCTGTCTGAGACCAACGGAATCTGCTGAGATCATCTGCAATCACGCTGTCCTTGCCCCTGATGTGTGTTGCAGCTATGTTTGATATGTTGCGTTGGGCTCAGGCCATGATGTCTGCAGATAGGAGTTGAAGGGATCTGTTCTTTGTACCGCCTTGGCGGTTTAAATATACCACTGTGGTGGAATTGTCTGATTGTATTCGCACTGATTTTCCCGTAATCAGAGCAGCAAAGCTTTCCAGGGCCTTTAGCACCGCCAATAATTCCTTGTAGTTGGAAGATTTGACGTACTCCTCTTCGAGCCATTTTCCACTTACGAATTAGGAGTGAAGGTGGGTCCCCCAGCCTTGTTTCGAAGCATCTGTTGAAATTGTGGTCCACTGCGTGGGGTGAAATGACACTCCCTGTGTTAGGTTCCCCTTGTCTGACCACCAACTCATTTGTGATTTTACCTGTTGCGAAAGGTAGAAGAGCCTGTCCAAATCCATTTCTCTTCCTGGCCACTGAAGAAGGATGTCCTATTGGAGGGGTCTTAATTGTGCCTTTGCCCAAGGAACTGCCGGAATGGATGAGGTTAGCAGACCCAGAGTACTCATCGCCTGTCTGACAGAACAGGAAGGGGAAGCCCGTAGGACCGATACCTCTTTGCAAAGCTTCTTTATCTTGTGCTGAGGAAGAAAAAGAGAGAGAGTTTGAGAGTCCACTAGAAAACCCAGGAATAACGTTTTTGTTTTTGGTATCATGTCGGATTTTTTCCAGTTGATTAGCCATCCTAGCTTTTGTAATACTCCAACCGTGGTGGCGATGTGGGCAGAGAGGACTTCTTAGGAACTTGCTTTTAAGAACCAATCGTCTAAATACGGGACCAGAAAAATCCCTTTTTCCCTTAGATGTGCTGTGACCGGAGTAAGGATCTTTGTAAAAATTCTTGGAGCCGATGTCAACCCGAACGGGAGAGCCTTGAATTGGAAATGTATAATTCTGTTTCCTGATAACAGGGCAAACCTTAGGAATTTTCGGATCGACTTGTCCATCGGAATGTGTAAATATGCTTCCTTGAGATCCAGGGTCGCCATGAAGTCCCCTTCCAGTAGCATCTGTGTTACTGAATTGATCGAGTCCATACGAAATCTTCGATAAATGACGCAGGTGTTTACCTTTTTTAAATCCAAAACCGGTCGTACCGACCCATCTGGTTTGGGAACCAGAAAAAGCCTGGAGTAAGTACCCCTGAAACGGAGATGTGGAGGAACATGTTCGATTACCCCTTGTTGGAGCATTCTGGAAGCTTCTGTCAGAAGTGCTAGATTCTGAAGAAACTGGATTCTGTAGCCCTTCGAGATGGTTCTTAAAATCCACTGGTTGGAGGTGATCTTTCCCCACTCCTCTACATAACCCAGCAGCCTTCCACCCACTCTGTCAGAACTTCTTTCTTTTATCCTGTGGAGTGTGTTGTTTGTTGGGACGAAATTCCTTGTTTTGGCGACGAAAATTACGGAACCTGTCAGGTTGAGAAAAAGGACGTTGACTTTTATAAGGGTACCTCCTGTTCCACTGATAGGGTTTCCCTTGTGGTAGAGCCCTCTTGGTTTCAGACATCTGTCTAATAAGTTCTTCCAGGGGAGCTCCAAACAGCTTCTGCCTTTCAAATGGTAATTCACAAAGGGACGATTTTGACGCATTATCTGCTGTCCAACTTCGGAGCCATAAAGCTCTTCTTGCCACAGAAGAGAGACCCATCACTCTCGCCGCCATCTTTAACATTGCTGTAGACAAATCCAACATAAACTCGTTAGATAGACGTAGGTTCTTCAAGAGCTGGGACAGAGACCCCTCTGTATCAACCGATGTATAAGTTTCCAAGTTGTGTAACCACACATTTTGTGACCTGGAAACCGCCGTAGCTGCCAATGCAGCTTTACACTGGAATCCCATGGTTTGAAAAATGCGCCTGCAAGAAGTTTCGGCTCTTCTATCCATAGGGTCCTTCAGACCTGACACTTCTCCAATTGGGATAGTAGTCTTTTTTGATAGCTGTGCTACTTGTATGTCCACCTTTGGTAGTTCTTCCCACTGGTCATCAGGTTGGATCTTGAACAGTTGGTTGAAATGCCTTGAAATAAATGCCCGCTTGCCCGGGTGTTTCCATTTCCTTTAAATCATATCTATGGCTTTAGGGATCACCGGAAAGCCTCTTACTTTACTAGGTAGATCGTCTTCTTGAATGGCTATGGTAACCTCCTTCATAAATCTTTTCACTTCCGACACCGGAAATCCAATGTCTTCATTCGAAGATTGGTCATCTGATACCGAAGCTGAAGAAGGTGAGCATTCCCCTGAGGAGATAGATTGTGAGTCTGACCTTGCTCTCTTGCAGGGGATGGAAGGTTGCGGCTTCTTAATCAATTTATTGAAGGTTAAGAATGTTTGTGAAAGGTTTTCCTGGAACCAAGATAAAAAGGAATGGTTTTTCTTTTTCCAAATTTTCTGTAGTACAGGAGGTACAGAATTTTTTCTTGCAGCCATCCGGTAAAGGTATGTCACATCCATTACACGTAAGATGTTTGGATTTACATGTGACTTTTCTTGGTGGAAGTGAAGGTTTTTTCGCTTTTTCGGACCTCTACGATGATACAGGGTTAGACATCTGTATAAATATATGAGAAGGTCTTAATGCCAAATAGGTTGAAAAAAGTGAGGAACAGGCAAAGGCTAAGAAAAAACACTATTTTCTTACCTTCCCAACCTCAATTTCGTGTGGGGGGCTGGTGCACACAAAAATCCTATGCTGACCAACTTCCTGAGTCGTCAAACAGTACTGCACAGCTTAAATCCCGGCAAAAATTTTAAATTTGGCGCCAAAAACTGGGAGATACCGAGTGAGCATGTGCATAGCGCATCCGGCTCCCCCTGGTGGAACGCAACGCCACCCGCGCGTGTGTTGCACCGCTGTGCGCAGGCTCCAGCCTGCCAGTGAACCAGGAAGTCACCCGGACTTCCATAAAACACACAATTCTTTCGGACTCTGTAAGTCCGGAAGCAAGAAGTACCTGGCTGTACGAATGTCCCCCCGGCAGCAACCTGTGTGCCGCACCTGCTATCCTGAACCGTCCCGGAACGGGACAAGAAAGAACTGGGGATCCTCCGGAGCTGCTGACCTATATACTGGAAGAAAGGTAAAGGGGCGGGATTTAACAACATTAAAACTTACAGGCTATCTTGTCCCATAGAAAGACATTACCCACTGGTACTGCCAATGTGTGCAAGGGAAAAAACACTTTTTCTAACTTTGACCTAAAATATAATTTAGACAAATACAATCAATAAAAAAGACCCCGTCTAAATAGTTTCTAAATGTTGTCCTGAGTTCATAAATATGCATGTTTCCATATTTTTCTGTTTTTTTTGCGAGTTATGGGGTTATTTGTTTTTTTCTATATTGAACTTTTGACCCCAACACGAACCCAAAATTTAACCCCAACTCTAACGCTTATGCTATCCCTTTATATTTTAATTTAATTTTAATCCTATCCCTTATGCTAAAAATTATTTAATTTTAACCCTATATGCTAATCTATTTAACCAGTTTTATACTAATTAAATGTTTATTTTAATTTTTTTACATTGCTATGCTGCTTGGCTACCACTAGGTGCAGTCAAGCAGCATATTCAGAGCGACAAAAGTGAAGTTACTTTCACTTCCGAAGCTCAGATCTCCAGAGGGCATAGCCATATTGATAGAGCATGCAGGCGGGGGTACCTCCGCCAAACACAGGTTGATGTAGGTCCTTCAATCCCGCACTGCAAAGTGATGTGAGTTATTAAAAAAAGTGCAATCACCGTTATACATATCAAACAGCAATTTCACTTTTCTAAAAACCAAGAAATAATGTACCAAACGGTTGCACTGTAGGCTATAGTAGTCAAAAAAAAATAAAAAATGTATCCGCAATGTGCAGATGCAGTAAACCCAATGTCAAAATTAGTGCCAATCTCTAAAAAGCTGAAACAGTAGGTAATGTAGTCCACACTGTGCTCATAACAATCAAAATTTGTAAGGATCAGAATAATGAACAATACAGTTCTGCACTATGCTCCCATTGTGGTGGTGGTAACATACCCACATGGAGCAAAATAGAATATAATCAGCTGGTTCTGTACTAATAAATAAATGTGTACATATATATATATATATATATATATATATATATATATATATATATATATATATCATGGAGTACTTGTTTTCTGCAATTAAGTATTCTGGTAATTTTTTCAGATTTATCGTTTATTTAGGGAGACTTCAGCCCTTAACCCGCCAAAACCCTTTTCTTTACCTGAACCTTTTAATCTTTGACCATCTTTTTGCTTATTACGGTTATCTTCCTACAGTGTATAAAAATCAAATAAAGGATCCAGCACTCAGTCAATTGCAGTGGAGAGTTTAATTCAAAACACAGGCAACGTTTCAACCCTGGTGGGTTTTTTTCAGGCTTCGGTGGCGCCCCAGGACCTCGGCACCTCCACACACCTTGAGTGCAGATACGGATCTATCTTTATTTATTACCTCCCTACAGTGTGTCACGCAAAGAAGTGTGATGTCATCACACCTCAAGCTACCACTATTGTCATGATGAAAGTTTGGATTAGCTACTGTTTCAGCTTTTTATAGGTTGGGACAAATTTTTTCCCTGGGCTTAATGCAGCTACACATGGTTGATACATTTTCTGTCATTCTACGCCTACAGTGTAACCATTTGAATGGGACAGTATTGCTTTTTTTCTAGTGCCACCACCAACATATTCAATTACTGGGGTTCCTTTACAGTACCACTAGGACATTGCATTTACATTTTTGATTTATTTCTTTCACTTCGGATCACTTTTTTTGGAACGATGTACTGTTTTGATCTATTTGTGATACCAAGGTGTGATGTTATGACAGGACAGATCTGGTGCCATCTTATTTCGCTTTCTATATTTTCATTACTTTAGAGTACAGACCCTTTCATATTGTTTATTTAGATTTAGTTTGTTCTTTTTGTGTTGATGCACTACGATAGGGATTTTTTTTCCCCCACCATAACGGAAGTGTTTTGACAAGAACTAAAGTCGTGGGTCCTTCTATGCTCTGTGCCAAGTTCTATGTAAATTGTTGGTGCTATATAAATATTAATGTAATTTCTTTTAAAAGAAGAAAAACTACCACACCTAGAGGACAGTCTTAAATTAGAGGGGCAACGATTTAAAAGTAACATCAGGAAGTATTGCTTTGCTGAGAGGGTAGTAAATGCATGGAATAGTCTTCCAGTAGAAGTGGAAGAGGTAAACACAGTCAAGGATTTTAAGCATGCGTGGGATAGGCACAAGGCTATTCTAGCTATAAGATAGGGAACTGGGGACTAATAAAAGTATTTAGAAAATTGGGCAGACTAGATGGACCGAATGGTTCTTATCTGCCGACACATTCTATGTTTCTTAGAGCCTTAATGTTCAAACTGCACATAAAAAAACAGCAGATTCTTTTATTCAAAATGTTCTGCATGGTTATCTTGTATCACTGTTACAATGAAATATGAATTTTCCCAATATAGTGTGCTGAATCTGAAACACGCCAGTGAGTCAGTTGAAAATGTTGACATGAACACACTTAAAATTCATTCCATAGTGGTAGAACTTCCTTTAATGCGGAGTCTCTGCAATGTAGGATAATCGCTATTACCGTCCCCTTTTCATGGATGTTCTCTAAATTCATTGCTGGTACACAAATAAAATATTGTTCTATTTAGTCCGTTCAAAGTCCTTTCGGAAAACAAAGCTTGACCGTTAAGTCACGCAGTTATGAAGGTGGAAGCTCTTCACCTCGTATGGCTTTGTACTTCGCCATATCTTCTGGAAAAACTTTACTCAATTCTTGAATTAATAGGCTTTTGAATTTCTGTTTAAGGAAAAAAAAAAAGATATGCACTAGTTATATATACATAAAAAGACCCAAGAGAGAACTACAAAAATACACTTATTTTTGTAAAAGCTTAATCATTTTGAGAGATTTGCTTCACTAAAATTTACAAAAGTCTAAAAAATACATTTGTTAGAAAGCTCATTTATGAAAACTCAGTTTGTACTCTGTTAGTTCAGCTTAATCAAATGGAATGTAGCAGACAGACTGTGAAATTGTATGCAAAACCAGAATAAGCTTAAAATTAAAAAAATAGGTTTTTCCTCCACACATGGGATACACCTAAGAACATCATTTACTTTGTACACTATAATAAGAACTAGGTAATATTTATTAAATTGAGATGAAAAGTATCAGAAGAATATTACGTTGCAATGAAAAATCGTTAAGTTAGGTCAGCTTGAAAATATAAAATACCAAAAATCATTTTGCTTGAGGTGGATAGATCATAGTAGAAATGATCACTCAGCATGGAAAAGCTTTAAACAAAATATTTTTTGTGATTAGCTGTAATTTTCCTCTTGTTTAATGTACACACACACACACACTTTACTGGTTTTATCGCCATAATAAAATAATGGTAGTTATGGTCATAAGATATCATTTACTATACCATTATTTCCATCATGTCATAATTTACTATAAAACTTTTTTATAACTTACCTAAACAAAAATTGTTTACATATCTATAAAAAGGGTAAAAAAGAAACCATGTTAATAGTTTCTAATATTTGAGTTTAGAAATAGTCCACGTTTACATGTTTTTCTGCCATTTTAGCAAGTTATAGGGCAATAACCGGAAGTTGCGTATTTTTCCCCTAACAATTTAACCCTAGAGCTTAACCCAAACGATTGGTCTATTTGTTTCCAATTGTAATGTTGCTGACTGCCACTAGAGTGCGACAGAGATGGTGATTCACCAAACCTACCAATAGGACAGGACAATTGTGACTATGCCAACAAGTATGTTTTCTTTTAAGTGGTAAATTTTGCCTTTTTTACACAGCGCCACAGAATTTGATCTATTACTATTTTGTTTTGACGTGATTGAATAGACTTTATACATAACACCAAACCTTTTTGAATCTGAACATCCTCCATAGTCTCACTGCATTCCTTTTAAATGCATCACTTATGGTTCTGATAAGTCTGTATTCACTAAAATTTGACTTTGGAGGTCTATTTTCATTTTGAGACGAAGTCAAACTCGGGACCCAAGATTCAAACTTGTTTTTTTTTTTCTAAGTCAAATTCTGGTGCCGAATTTGAAAGTCTCAAAAATAAATGTTGACCTCCAAAGTTGAATTTTATTGAATAGACCCATGAATCTCTATCTCTCTCTAATTGCAATAAATCACAAAACACATAATAATGGCTTACCTTCATGGTGTCAATCTTCCCTTTTACTTGTTCATTCTTTGCCAAGGCCCTCTCCAGACACTCCTTAGTGTAAAGTTGGGGATTACGTCCTTGATCTATGTAGCTGAAAAATACACAAACAGAGTTGTAACTATTAAATTCAGATGTCAAAATTTATTTGGAAAATATCAGAATGGTTAATATTTCATAGCATAATAGTCAGATTTCAACACATTAATATTTTTTCAATTGTTTATAGTGTAATAGACAAAATAGTTAGCCTCTTATTACCAAATTGAATAGCAATTAAAAGTTATTTTAAATTACTTAATATAGTCCTTCAATCACGCATATGGAAAAATCCATGACCAACAATGACATTCCACAAGATTACGTCTGTGGAAGAAGCCGGACATGCTGGCACAGAGATACTGTCCCGAAGAGAGCAAATTTGCATGGATTGTCATTTTTAATATACCGTATTTATCGGCGTATAACACGCACTTTTTCTCCCTGAAAATAGGGGAAAAATTGTGTGTGCATGTTATACGCCGAAAAAAAAAAAAAAATCTAAAACTTACCTCGTTCCTGCTCTGTCCCCCGGTGCTCTTAAGCTGCGTGGCTGTGAGGGAAGCGTTGTGAGCTTCCCTCCAGCCGCGCGGTCAATAAAGTGTGTTTTTTTTAAAACAAACTTTATTGTTCCGCGCGGCTGGAGGGGAGCTCACAACGCTTCCCTCACAGCCACGCAGCTTCAGAGCACCGGGGGACAGAGCAGGAACGAGGTAAGTACTGGGGTCTGGGGGAGGAGGGTGGCATAACGAGCATACTAAGGGGCAATATCCTGGCATATTGGGGGCAATATCCTGGCATATTGGGGGCAATATCCTGGCATATTGGGGGCAATATCCTGGCATATTGGGGGCAATATCCTGGCATATTAAATGGCATATTGGGGGCAATATCCTGCATATTAAAATGGCATATTGGGGGCAATATCCTGCATATTAAAATGGCATATTGGGGGCAATATCCTGCATATTAAATGGCATATTGGGGGCAATATCCTGCATATTAAATGGCATATTGGGGGCAATATCCTGCATATTAAATGGCATATTGGGGGCAATATCCTGGCATATTAAATGGCATATTGGGGGCAATATCCTGCATATTAAATGGCATATTGGGGGCAATATCCTGGCATATTAAATGGCATATTGGGGGCAAATATCCTGGCATATTAAAATGGCATATTGGGGGCAATATCTGGCATATTAAAATGGCATATTAGGGGCAATATCCGGCATATTAAAATGGCATATTAGGGGCAATATCCTGCACATTAAATGGCATATTGGGGGCAATATCATGCATATTAAATGGCATATTGGGGGCAATATCCTGGCATATTAAAATGGCATATTGGGGGCAATATCTGGCATATTAAAATGGCATATTGGGGGCAATATCTGGCATATTAAAATGGCATATTGGGGGCAATATCTGGCATATTAAAATGGCATATTGGGGGCAATATCCTGCATATTAAAGGCAATATCCTGCATATTAAATGGCATATTGGGGGCAATATCCTGCATATTAAATGGCATATTGGGGGCAATATCCTGGCATATTGGGTTTCAAAGTTCTTTATTTGAAATTTAAGTTTTTTTTCCTAAAATTTCCTTCTTAAAATGAGGTGCGTGTTATACGCCGATAAATACGGTATATTTCTGTAAGATTCATGGTATTTAATAGGGACACAGGCCTTTATCCATGAGAGAGAAGTACAGGGAATTGAAAAGGGAATTTCAAATGTAAGACCAAACTGGGACAGAATAGTAGAATTTTCCCAACTTGGCTACTTGGTATTAACTTTGAAATTCTGTTCTCAATTGCCAGTAATTCTCCCTTTCATGAATAAAGCCCTAAACTTTTTTTTTTTTTTTTAAAACCTTGCTCCCTTTGAAGAAGTAAGAGTTAAAATACCAGTATCCCTTTTCTTTAGCAAACACCACGTTTCTTTAGAGAGGATAGCGGATGTGCATGGACATTGTCAGCATGCACACAGCCTATCATTATTTGTATATGATCAAGGTCTGTGATGTACGGTGCTGTCTGCAGCAGTACTATTCCTACCCAATGCACATGCTAAGCATATCCAACACCTATTATGCGGAGCCAAAAGGGTGATTAGCATGATCATAACAGTAGGGGTACATTCTACCAAAGCAAGAATTTACTTGCCTCACTGGTTCTGTAATATACAACTTACCTATGAATCTCAAGCATGTTCTGTGCGCTCTCTTCTATTCTTGCATAACTTGTCATTGATGAGGCATTGACTCTCCTCCCCCCACTTCTGGCTGCCCACCTTCATTCTTTTCCTGGTCATTCTCCCCAACCTCTTTATTTGCATGTGAACCAGTGATAGCCAGTCCTCCCATTTTAAAAAGTGTGCAAGGCATGTCAGAAGATGACTGACCAGACCACTAGGAGCAACTGATAGTCACTATAAACTTCACAAAAAGTCTCTGAGTACTTTGGAGGATATTATTAAAAGATGGATTGCAGGTGATTTGAGATGGACATTTAATCTCACCATTTTATTTATACATTCTGCAGGGACAACCCTGGTGACTTTGCTAAGCAGGGAAACTCACTAGGTTTGTATAGCTATATCAACTATATCAAATCTTTGTGTTTTCGAGAAAGACTGTGGAATATCTCACAGAAGTATCACAATTTGGCTGCATTTCCAACTATATTGCTGCTTTGGAGGTACTTACTCAAACACTTCTAAGGGTACAGTGATGTCATGGAGCTGTTGTCGACATTTGTCTATATCCTGTAAGCCTGTGACCATGAAATTTCTATAAAAGATATCAGAATATGTTAATTGAAACAATTGATATAACAATGTGCACAGTTATATAAAATGTAAAGCAAGACAAAGGAATTGGATTTTCAAGTAAGATTTTCAAGTAACAGATTATTTGTTGCCTAAAAGGGGTCTGTCTGTGTAAATATCAGTGATTCATGAATAATGTTCAACAGGTAACCAGTGGTAGAAGACAAATTAGCAAGGTATACCATTATTGTATCTACATATACATGTTACTAATTGATTGTGTCTTTTATGGGAATTAAAGATCTGCGCAGAGTAAACATCAAAGAAACATTCTCTATTCAGAAAATGAGACTTCAAATATGTCTGCTTTAAACAAAAAAAAACAATCCAAGTACCTTCTCTTTTACTGACCATCAATTTAAAAACCCTGTACCACTCCTGTACTATTACACCACATTCAAATTCACCAACATCAGTTCTCACAGCATTCTAAACATGATGGTCAATACATGGCAGGGGGTTGGATGCTTTGTATATTTCAAGAATGAAACAATACGTTCCTTGCCTCAAGACACATAAAACATGGTTTGTTTGTTGTTGTTTTTTTTTTTTAACATTACTGTCACCTTAACGATATCGTATGGAAGATACGTAACTACGGTTATCGCCTACTGTACACTTTAATAATCTTATGAAAATGTCTAGGGCAGTCATAGCCTCTAGCACTTCAGCTGCTGCTGTGTGTACTTGTCTTGTCATACTCAGCCAGCGATCCTGGATTGTCAGAGCTTAGTCATCACCAATTTGTAGGCTTTATATGTCCATAGTACAGTGAGAGTAACAGGTCTCATGGGTGAAACAGAACTTGACTCACAGCTTCTGGTTGAGTCCTGCTTGACTGCTGGGCTGGAAGTCGCTGACTATGATTCCCAGCTGGCGAATGTTTTCTACAAACTTCTCCAAGTGCTCCTCCAGGTTATCAAATTTCTCTGCCATCCCGACCACTATTGTTGCCAACTCCGCCCGCGGAATTGTCTTGAAGTCTGCGCTTCGCAAGTCCTCCAAGCGGGAGGACTCAAAACCATGTGTCATCATCTATGCGCCGCGTCGCTTTCCGGGTGACATTATAAGGAGGAGCCTAGAGAGGGAGCCTACTTGTACCCGCCCTTGTATACATATACTATCACGCGAATGTTTTCTGTGCAGTTGATGGATGACGAATAGTTATTTGGGTGGGCTGGCTGCAGCAGTTCTAACGGTTGTATTAGTCTACCACAGCAGGTCTAGCAGTTGAATCAGACTAGCAGAGCAGTCCTATAAGCACTACTGTAAAAATTGGGAGAAATAGGCTGAAATAAAAAATTGATTAGTATTTTACACGGAGATGATGGATAAGCATTGTAATACGAGGCCAATAATTTTCCTTGCCCATTACTCAGCAAACATAATGGAACTCTGCTTTAGTCTATTCCAATATATATTAGACAAGATCGGTCTCAGGGTTTTATACAGTAAAACCATCAGATAAAGCATAATTAAACAAAAGACCAATACATTTAGCTGAACAGAATACTATCTTTAATCGAATTTGGTGCCTAAAATGGTGGAACCAATCTGAACAGGCGAACAACAAGGAGCAACCATCAAACAGGGGAGTTTCCCACAGTCTGAATAATACTCTTTAACTCAGTACCCAACAGGGGGCAACTCGGCCTTCTACATATAGATGTCTGGAGGCACTGATGTAGCAACCAATGAGAAGAGCTATGTCCTAAGTGATATATGAGAGCCAGGGTAATTTGTCTGATCGACCCATGGCGGAGGCGAACTTGAAAGTGTCCCAGCTGCCAGACTTATCCTTTAGCTTGGGATGGTTGCTGAGGGAACGTTCTGGGGGTAACTGTAAACACATTATTTTGAGCAGTTTTTAAACCTTTAGTGACAGGACTGTTTATACATTTTTTGTATCCTTCGTTGCATTGGCTAATATTTGTGCAGTGTTTGTGTTTAGCTGTATTTTTCTTATTTACGGTACCCACCCATATTATATACTAGTTTTATCTCCGTAAAATGGGCTTTCTTTAGTTACCAATATTTTAATATCATATAATTTACTATAAAAAAAAATATAAAATATGATGGAAAAAAAAACACTTTTACACAATTACAAATGGTAAAAAAAAAATACCCCATATAAATAGTTTCTGATTTTTGTTCTGAGTTTAGAAATATGCATAGGTACCTTAGGCAATAACCTAAACTAGAGTTTCCTGTTTCCTAACCACTTTCTCCTACAGTGACCTTTTTATTCCATCCTAGTCGGCGGCCTACATATAACCCTAGCAGTAACCCTAATTGTAACCCATCTGTAACCCTAAATGCAACCCTAGTTCTATGATTAATTAAGATCGAGGATTAGTTTTCTCTTTTTATTTGTTCAATGGAATGTTGCTGACTGCCTCTAGGGGCATTCAAGCAAAAGAGCAATGGAATAGAATTCTGATCTCTTAAGTCGCTCTTGCGGGATATAGGGCTGTGACATATTGGAGAGACCCTTATTTTGGAATGGGATCACCCCCTGCTGATCCGATGCAAAAACAAGGTCGGAGAGAGAGAGAGACAGTCGCCGACCAGATGGCTGTCGGTCAGAGGATAAACTGACACTCAAAAATACATGTCAGTTTATCTGACATGTTGCCACCCAGTCAGTGAAAAGCTAACTTGCAATCAATATTGCAATCAATGGGAGGAAATAGCAAAGCCGGTAAACGGTGGCAATGCTGCACGTGGTTGACTGGTACACTTTAATTATACCAAATGTTGTGCATACAAACTAACCATAGTTCAGCTCTACATATTTGTCCATTGGTATATTTAATCTTTTGATGGTATTGTTAAGCAGGGCCGTCTTTAACGCGGTGCAAACGGGGCTGCTGCCCTGGGCCCAGTTACTCCTGGGGGGCCCCAAGGCAGCTGTCCCGTGGGCCCCCAGCCCCTTCTTTCCGCGTTCACAGCGCATTGCGCTTGTGAACGTTTTTTTTCCGGCAAGCCGCATCCGATGGATGCGACGGCCCAAAAAAAAATAAAAAACTGACGCCGGATGTGACATCGCGTCACATCCGGTGACTGTTTCCCTCCTCCGTGCAAGAGGGAAGACTGCACGGAGGAGACATCCGGCGGGGGACACGGAGCAGTGAAGTGTAAGTACTAAGGAAGGGAGGGGCGGGGGGCTGACTGGCACAGTATTACAGGCATCTGACTGGCATAATATTACAGGCATCTGACTGGCACTATATTACTGGGCATCTGGCTGGCACTATATAGCTGGGCTCTGACTGGCACAATATTACTGGGCTCTGACTAGCCCAATATTGCAGGCATCTGACTGGCACAATATTGCAGGCATCTGACTGGCACATTATTACTGGGCTCTGACTGGCCCAATATTGCAGGCATCTGACTGGCCCAATATTGCAGGCATCTGACTGGTACATTATTACTGGGCTCTGACTGGCACACTATTACTGGGCTCTGACTGGCCCAATATAGCAGGCATCTGACTGGCACATTATTGCAGGCATCTGACTGGCACATTATTACTGGCCTCTGAATGGCACAATATGGCAGGCATCTGACTGGCACAATATTACT
This sequence comes from Pelodytes ibericus, assembly GCA_036172795.1. Taxonomy (NCBI): domain Eukaryota; kingdom Metazoa; phylum Chordata; class Amphibia; order Anura; family Pelodytidae; genus Pelodytes; species Pelodytes ibericus. Next base: position 120,824,409 of record CM069859.1, on the reverse strand, counting down.
GGGCTCTGACTGGCCCAATATTGCAGGCATCTGACTGGCACATTATTACTGGGCTCTGACTGGCCGAATATTGCAGGCATCTGACTGGCACAATATTGCAGGCATCTGACTGGCACAATATTGCAGGCATCTGACTGGTACATTATTACTGGGCTCTGAATGGCACAATATTGCAAGCATCTGACTGGCACAATTTTACAGGCATCTGACTGGCACAATATTACTGGGGTCTGAATTTCACAATATTCCTGGTATCTGACTGGCACAATATTCCTGGGCTCTGACTGGCACATTTTTTTCTGGGCTCTGACTGGCACAATATTACAGGCATCTGACTGGCACAATATTACTGGGCTCTGAATGGTACAATATTACTGGGCTCTGAATGGCACAATATTACTGGGCTCTGACTGGCACAATATTACTGGCATCTGAAAGGCACAATATTACTGGCATCTAAATGGCACAACAATTATGGCATATGTGTGTGTGTGGGGGGGTAACATTGCGATGGATGGCGGGATTGCATGCAGGGGAGGGGGCAGGGTCCAGGGGGCCCAAGCAAATGCTTGCCCAGGCTCCAATCACTATTAAAGACGGCCCTGTTGTTAAGTGTGCTTCTATATGCTCAGAATTGTGCATGCTTAGTGTTTCTCTTGTTAAAAATATTGGCAAGTGCACTGGGCATGTGTTGAGGAGAAAATATGCACAATTACCATATGTGCTGTGCATATGTACAGTGCATCACCAAACCTCTTCATAGAACAAATTATGTCCACATCAGTGACATAGGGAATTGGAAGGAGAGCCCCATTTCTTCCTATTTTAATATTTTTTCAGATCAAGAACTTTTTCTTCTTATCTGTAAAGACCCTTGCAGTAGCCGAAAAGGCAAAACACGTCTGGTCATCTGGAACACATAAGAGCAAAAAAGCCTCCAAGTGAGCTCATCGGCTCAGCCATTATACTTCAGAGGACCAATATAATGTTTTAAGTATACTTTGGTTTTATATGCACTAAATTTTGATTAAAAAAAGTGTATATATTTTTCTGTATACATGTAAGAGTTTAAATTATTTTTAGGATCCAAACACAAAATTTCCACGTTTATTCCATTTATTCGTAGGAGAAGGAAACACTCTCAGGTGGTGGAGGCTCCTGTCTTTTGTCCCTTATTTTATTTGACGCAATCCCAAATAGTTTGTTTAAAACTAAATTATGTATAAATTAGAAAAACATTGGGAATTGAAGAGGCAGGGTATGCAGAATAGTATTTCCAGTTTCAACTGTTGCGTTAAGAAAGCACCTATAAATTGCTCGAAATATGTGTAAGTTGAAGCTTTACTATCGCTCTGTATAAAACAAGTATGTCATATTTGACTCGAAAACCCCGCCAGTGCAATGCTATCAATCCATGGAACTATCACAATTTTTAATAAATGTTCATAAATGCACACGCTCTGACTCGGTGCTGCAGGATAAAAAATGCCACCCAAATGTTAACAGCATACAAACATATGAACATTATTGATCAGATGAAAACTCACGAGAGTTGAAACGTTGTCTCTGTCTGATCAATAAAGTTCTCACGTTTGTATCGAGTGCTGGGGGTGCTTGAGTTTGTATGCTGTAGTTGGCAAAGGCTCCAGATAACTTCTGTCGCTCTGTTGCTAATCTGCCTCTACAGGCGGCCAGCAGCATTGCAAACTAACGTTAGATCTAAATTAACCCTATGGTTTTGTTTGCACCCAAGGTTACAGATGTGTTAGAGGGTTAGATTTAGGGTTAGGGTAGAAAACACTATTTTCTGTAATTGCCCTATAATATGCGTTTGAGGATGTGTAAAAGATTTGTTGTGTAAAAGTTAGAATAAAGGTTGTTTTTTTATCCATCATATTTTATATTATTTATAATAAATTGTATGAAAATAATGGTAAAATGGTAATGGCAATAAAAACTGTATATAAAATGCATGGGTACATTAAATTAAAAAGAGGAAAATCACAGCTAAACACAAACTCCACAGAAATGTTAACATTGTCAAGAAGGGTACACAACTTTCAAAACAGTCTTATCACTAATGGTTTAATAATTGTGTTATTACAACCATTAAAACTGTTAAGCAAGCCAAGTTTACTTGATCAAATTACTGTTCATATTATCTAGTAGTAAAATCATGTAATGAGCACATTTAAATGTTTGTGATTTTGTTAGAGGATGTTGAAATGTTTTCTATTTGTAAATGAGTTTCATGCATTTGACTAGACTAGATGGACTGAATAGTTTTTATCTGTTGACACATTCTGTGTCTACGTTAAGATAACATACAGAATTTTAAGTCACTGAGTAATGTCTCAATGGATTTGGTATAAATTATTATCTTGTTTACAATTTTTTTAAAACAAAGGCGGCAAAGTGACATAAGATAATGTAAGAAAACCAGAAGACTATTGTCAATTCGCTTTTATAGGCATTTTTTTTTATTAACTGCAATATGCAGTTTTTCTATAAAGATTTTCTCTATAAAGATACACGTCGGGCTTACTTTGGAGAATGAGGACAAGAGTTTATTTTTATCTTCTTGGAGGGGTGGTGGGGACATTGGGGGTGCCCAAGTGACTGATTACAGATTAACCCTGTCAGGGCTGTAGGAAGCACTGTTCCGCACAGCACTGAAAGGGTTCAAATGTGTATGTATCGGATGTGTTAATCGTCCTTTTCTGGGTTAATTACTGCAGAGAACAGTGTTTCAGTATTTTTTTTTTTTTTACTATGCTGCAAACCTTTTTTAACAGTAATGATATTTCCGCACCCGTTTATGGCATTATCGGCGGCATTAAATCAAAATGCAGATTAATATCTTGCTAATGGCATTTCTTTTCAATAATGGGGATGATTTCATCAACCATTGTGTTTGTCCATACTTGTGACATAGATGATGATCAGGTGACATTTTATGACCAATAAATGCAGAAAACCAGGTAATGCCAGAGAGTTAAGTAAGAGTTAACTTACTTTAAACTGCGTATGTGTTTGAAAATAGGATCCTACTTTCTTTTTCTTTTGTCTGCTCACACTTGTTTTACTTAGCTTTGTTTATCAATTTCACTTGTACACTTTATGAGAATAAGTTAAAAGGTGGTACACTTGCTTGCTGAACGATTCTGCTGATCGCTAAGATAAAAATATAATTATATCAGGGGTGTCCAAGTTTTTTTCTCAGTGGGCCACGTCACCAGAAATGTGTGTGCGTGGGCCATATTCATTTTTCATTTAGAGAAAATTATATATGATTCTGTGAGTGTGATGTTTATTGCCGTGGAGTCTGTGATACACTCACACAATGCACATTAATATGAATTTTATATATATATGTGTGAATATGCTCACATTTATATATAAAATTCACATTAATGTGCATTGTCTGAGTGTATCACAGACTCCACTGCAATAAAGCTCACTCTCACACTGCACATCACTGTATCACAATACACAATAAAACTCACAGCCAAAAAATCCCCTCACATTAATTACACACACAGTCACACTTATACAAATACACAGCCACACTTATACACATACACAGCCACACTTATACACATACACAGCAACACTTACATATTCACAGCCACACATACACAAATAGACACACAGTCACTCTTACACATACACAGCCACACTTACATATTCACAGCCACACATACACAAATAGACACACAGTCACTATTACACACACAGTCACCCTTAGACACAGACACCCATACACACACACACACTCAGACACCCATTCATACACAGACAGACACCCATTCATACACAGACAGACACCCATACATACACAGACAGACACCCTCACACACACAGACAGACATCCTCACACACACACAGACAGACACCCTCACACTCTCTTTTCATTTTGCATGTGCGTTTTATCCCCCTCCCTGCTCAGTCACCTTTTATATGCAGGGAGGGGGATGGTTCAGGCACCAGGGAATCAATACACAGACACCCATACACACAGCCACCCTTACACTCAGGCACCCTTACACACAAACACACCCATACATACTCAGACACCCATTCATACACACACACAGACATCCTCATACACCCTCACACATTTATTTTTCTTTCATTGCAGCTTGTCCCCCTCCCTGCAAACTCACCTTTAAATTGCAGGGAGGGGGTGGTTCAGGAACCATCTTCTAAGCTCCAGAATGCATATGGAGCTCCAACAAGTGAGGGGGCGGAGCAAGCACCCCTCGCACTGCGCATGAGGCATTAAGCACCAGGGACTCTTCATCTTCTGTGCAAGTGGGGCTGAGCACGCACCCCTCGTGCTACCCTAATATGGATGCTTGCCACGTTGGTGCGGTTAACGCATCAATCTCATGCCGGGCGCACGTTGGACGCCACCTGAATTATATACTTAATACAAAAATAACACTCAATCTCCCAGACACCCCACCACTAATTAATCCACCTAGGAGCACAAATCCAAAAAAACTCTGAAACCAACAAACAGATATTAACCTCCAAACTATCCCAACTGAATGTAGACAACAAAAGTAACCCTTCACCTTTATTAGCCAAACAAACTCTCTTAACCAAATCTGCTCTCACCAAACTTATTAACAACAAAATTACATACTCCTTCATGCACCTCCAACAACTATATTACTCCAAAAAGCTGACCGAGAACTAGCTCGCAAACTTAGCAAAAAATAACTAGAATCTAAAATACCGTTCATTACATCAGAAACTGGAGAACACATATGTAACCCCAAACATAGAGTTGATACTCTAAATTATACAACTGAACCTAACAATAAATCCTATCTCAAACCGATATTACTTCCTTTCTCTCCAACATAAAAATGTCCTCTCTCCCTGCTAACACTACTGAAACACTAGCGGCCCCTATATCTACCACTGAAACATCACAAGCCATCAAATCGCTGAAACACCAGAAATCCCTAGGACTCGATGCTTTCTCCAACGAATACTACTTAACATTTCAAAACACCATAACACCCTATCTTACAAACGTATTTAACATTTTTTTCTTATCTGGCAATATTCTTCTTATTCTTAGAAGCTACCATAATCCAGGGCTTGACAAATTGATCTGAGTTTTAGGAGCCAGCTAAAAAATCTAGGCAACGGCACATAAACACAAACACACACAGTCACACACAGACACATAGCCTGTAACATATACATACAAAATAAAGGATCCTTTATTCTGATTTGAAGGACTAGGGTGAAAGTCCTCTCCGTGCACCCTCCACTTCTGAGTGCGAAACCTGTTACACCTTGTTTTTCTACATATACACATCCAGTCAGTCATATATATACACACACACATCCAGTCAGTCCTATACATACACACACACATCCAGACAGTCACATACATACACACAAAACACATCCAGTCAGTCCCATACATACACACACACATCCAGTCAGTCCCATACATACACACACACATCCAGTCAGTCACATACATACACACAAACCACATCCAGTCAGACACATATATACACACAAAACACATCCAGTCAGACACATATATACACACACAAACACATCCAGTCAGACACATATATACACACACATCCAGTCAGACACATATATACACACACATCCAGTCAGACACATATATACACAAAAGAAAAACAAGTTACCTGCGCTCTCTCCTTTATCCCTATGCATTTAAAACAAATTGGCGTTGGCAGGTGGGCTCATCCTCTCATGGCCATTGGAGGTAACTAAAAACCTCCATTTGTTTTAAATGCATAGGGATAAAGGAGAGAGCGCAGGTAACTTGTTTTTCTTTTGTTTTTACTATATATTGGGGCTGATGTGTACTGTAGTCATTGCAGCCGCCCAGTGATGGGAGTGAGCGCAGGACTCTTCTTTATGTATTAGTACATATATACACACACATCCAGTCAGTCACATACATACACACAAAACACATCCAGTCAGTCACATGCATACACACAAAACACTTCCAGTCAGTCACATACATACACACAAAACACATCCAGTCAGACACATATATACACACAAACCACATCCAGTCAGACACATATATACACACAAACCACATCCAGTCAGACACATATATACACACACATCCAGTCAGACACATATATACACACACAAACACATCCAGTCAGACACATATATACACACACAAACACATCCAGTCACACACATATATACACACACAAACACATCCAGTCACACACATATATACACACACAAACACATCCAGTCACACACATATATACACACAAACACATACAGTCAGACACATATACACACACAAACACATCCAGTCACACACATATATACACACACAAACACATCCAGTCACACACATATATACACACACAAACACATCCAGTCAGACACATATATACACACACAAACACATCCAGTCACACACATATATACACACACAAACACATCCAGTCACACACATATATACACACACAAACACATCCAGTCACACACATATATACACACACACACATCCAGTCACACATATATACACACAAACACATCCAGTCAGACACATATATAAACACACACACATCCAGACAGACACATACACAAGACAGCAAGTTTTGTGTTAGTTTTAAAGAGAAAAAAAAAAAAAAAGTTCACCTATCAATGTCCCCCCTCCCTGCTGTTACATCTCAATGCAGGCAGGGGGGGGGGGGGGGGGGGGGCTTCCGTTGCAGCCCGGTGGCACAGAGCAGCTTCCCTGCTATCCTCCCCGGTGATCAGCACTATATCGGTGCGCGAAGAGGCAGAGCAGGAAGTCTGTGCAGCTGGTGCACTCACTCTGCTCCCTCACGCACCGCTGCTGGAATCAAGACAAGAAAAAACGATCCCATTGCCGAGGACAACCCCGCAGGGCTGGCGATACTCGGGTGCCAGGTCTGATTTCCTGGTCGCCATGGCGACCTGGCGCCCGGGGTTTGTCGAGCCCTGCCATAATCACAATCCCCAAACCCGGTAAATCTTGCACTAATTCCGCTATCTTCCGTACCAACTCCTTACTTAACACCGACATCAAACTCTACGCCAAAATTCTAGCTAACAGACTTAACCCATATCTCTACTAATACATCAAGATCAAGTCGGATTCATCCCACAGAGACAAGCACCAGATAACACCAGATCCATTATCAATAGCGTCTCCGCTGGCAATAAATCCCAAAAACAATTACTCCTACTATCCCTTGATGCTGAAAGAGCATTCGACAGTATCAACTGGATGTACCATTATATAAACACTATCAAAGCCCAGCCTTATATGACATTCCGACTGCAAAAGTATTCTACTAGGGCTTCTTCTCCAAACCCTTTTCTGTAACAAATGGAACTAGACAAAGCTATCCACTCTCCCCACTAATATTCACATTAGCACTTGAGCACCTAGCTATTACAATTAGAAATCACCCAAACATTCAAGGCTACACAACCTGTACCACAACCCACAAATTAAAACTATTTGCATATGACATCATACTAACATTAACTAACCCCTTGACTTAAATCCCTACACTGCTCTTCTATCATCTTATGGACAAGTTTCTTACTATAAAACAATGCAACAAAAACCCAATCTCTCCCAATGAATACACCTTATTCTGTCTTAAAAACTTTAAAATCATCATACACATTTTGAATGGAGAGAATCACATAGGAATAAAAATAAAAAAATCATACTCAACCCTAGTACAACACAACATACACAAGACATGGACTCAAATAAAATGTGATATACAAACCTGGACAAAATGTAAAATGTCATGGCTGGGAAGAATTGCAGCCACTAAAATGTCTTGTCTCCCAAAACTTATGTAAAACGCGGAGGCCTCAACATGCGTTCTCCTTAGATGGTAAATTGTACCTTCAAAACTAGCCAATATCTATCCCAATTGTAACAAAAACTGTTGTCGTTGCAATTTATCCATAGAAACCATGAGCTACATCTGGTGGCACTGCCCACAACTCAAATAGACTCTGAGTAAGCGCTATCCTTGAGCGTGAAATGCGTAAGGCAAATTTGTTTTACACTGTGCTTTTTCTGGGTTATAATTATCGGTAAATAAATATCAGCTACTACTAGCAACTATCTATGGATTTCCTACTTTTTTATTTTCATTGTGTGAGGAGTGCCGCTGCTTTTTGAATGTTTCACTACTTTTAAGGTATATATGAAGCCAGGTAAAACAGGAACAGTACTTAACTGCCAGGAGCTGCTTAAGAGGATGTAAGGTACAAAAGGAGAATCCAGTGGACTAGTAATAATGGAAGCTTAGGTCAAATACACAAGGATTGTGCAATCACCAGCCTTTGCAGACAGGCAGTAGCGACTGTGACAAATATTTCCACTGTATTAACCTCTATCACTTCTGCTGGAAGGCATAGGTAAAGTACCGTATTTTTCGCTCCATAAGACGCACTTTTTTCCACATCAAAAGTAAGGGGAAATTACTGTGCGTCTTATGTAGCGAATGTAGTACATTTTCAGTACTTACCTTCTTGTTGCTCTCTGGTCGTCTCCTCCGTGCAGGAAGGAAACTACGGTCGCATTTGCTTTTTCTTTTTTAACTTTATTTAAGCCGCGCGGCTTCAATAAAGTAAAAAAAAAAAAAAAAAGAGGGTGTCAAAAAATTTGCAAAATCATGACATATTGTGTGACAAAACCTGGCATACTGAGTGGCTAAATACTGGTATATTTAGTGGCTAAATCCTGGTAAATTAAATGGCTAAATTCTGGCATATTGAGTGGCTAAATCCTGGCATATTAAATTTCTAAATCCTGGTATATTAAATGGATAAATCTTGGCATATTAAATGGCTAATTCCTGGCATATTAAATGGCTAAATCCTGGCATTTTAAATGGCTAAATCCTGGCATATTGAGGGGCTAAATCCTGGCATATTGAATGGCTACATACTGGCATATTGAATGGCTAACTCCTCGCATATTAAATGGCTACATCCTGGCATATTAAGTGGCTAAATCCTGGCATAGTGAGTGGAAAAATACAGGCATTTTAAAAGGCTAAATCCAGTCAATTGAGTGGCAAAATCCTTGCATATTGAGTGGCTAAATACCGGCATATTGTGCATAATGGAGAATATTACAGTCCAAAGCAGCTGGCATGCTAAAGGTTAGTCACCACTGCAGTCTTATGACTATAACAGGGATTGCTAATGTTTGGCTGGTGCACACTGCATTTCGCATGGTGTAGAATGGTGTGCCTAAAGTTAGCTGTATTAGTTTTATCTCTAGCTTTGCTCATTACAACTACGTTTTGGGAGATACAAATTTAGTAAAGATCTGTTATGTGGTTTTCTTGTTTTCCTCCTCTAAAAACTAGGTGCGTCTTATGGTCAGGTGCGTCTTATGGAGCAAAAAATACGGTAATTCTTCTTGATATTACTTTTAAACCTTTGACCCTCTATTTTAAGACTTTGTCCTCTTGTTGTGGTTGTTTTTCTTCTTTTAAATATACTCTTTTACTTTGTAGATTTCCTTTATGTATTTAAATGTTTCTGTCATGTCCCCCTGTTACATCTTTCCTCCCAGCTATACATGTTAAAGTCCTTTAACCTTTCCTGGTTAAAGTTTTATCCTGCAGTCCATGAACCAGTTTAGTAGTCGTTATTTAGGTTAGGAATTTCTATTTTGGATGTGTTGATGTTTGCAGTTTTATATTTCATTTTACTCTTCAAGTTGAACTACTTCTCAAAGTTACAGGATGGTACATTAGGATCAGTCAATAAATGACTGTACAACTAGCTTATTCACTCACTAACTAACTAACTAACTAACAATAACCAAGGTATATGCATAGTGTTTATACAAGGACACTGGAACCGTGAAAAGGTGTTTAAGGGTCCATAGAATATCACTAAAGTGTCCATTTCAAAGTCCAGTAAATGTTCACCACTACCACTGCTAACCATCAACCAGGATTAATCCTCTACTTAACTGGATTGTGACTCAATTGAAAGCCTTGATCTAAAATTCCACCATTTTTTTTACCAGCCTTCAAGCTGTTGTGTTTCACTGATTCTGTTCAATCGACTGTGTCAAAAAAAAACCCTCTGTAAATGCTGCCTTTCAGATTGATGACTGAGATTCTTGTGAGCTCAGCTATATTTGGAGAGACGAGCCCTGCTCCCCTGACCCTAATTAACGTCAAAATATATCTCAGTAAAGCTAGATATCCTACATTATCGATAAATGCTGCAAAATGTCCATGTTACAGTTTAGATATTCCTTTTTCGGGGCATATAGACTGGCTTGGCAAATTGTGAAAAAAAATATTATTGTTCATTATACATAGAGTAGAAAACCAAATGTGCTTTGGACACTTACCGTGCGAGAAATCATGTACGTAATTAATATAAAAGGCTGAATCTGTTTAATGTGTTAGCCTTTTTATTTGCTAGGTAATTACATTTGGAATGATTCTATGGCCACTTGAAAATATGTGGGCAAGTTTATTTGAAATACATGAAATTCTCTTTGTTGATCACTGACTTAACGTACTATCGGAAACAGCAGTACTAATAGGTATAAAATCTAAATCAGGGCGTCCATGTTTTTTCCGAGGTTGGCCCCATATTCAGAAATGCATGTGCATATTGGTACGGATAATTTTTTCTTATTTACACTAGTGTTGAATAATAGCCTTTTACAGAGGCAGTTCAAAACAAATTTAATTTAACTTTATTCAAATACAAGTATAAAAGCGACCACCACAGCTAGCCATTAAACCCTCTGTTTTTTCCTTCATTCCTTCTTTCCTTACACTACGCTGTGCTCCACACAGAGGGAGTAGGAAGAAAGGGTAAAAAGGTTGAGAACTTTTTTTCTAGTGGTTCAGGGAGAAACGGAGAAGGGCCGAAAAACCCAAAGGATATCCCATGGAGGCGCAGAAGGCTGTAGAGGAGATCAGATGTTGAGAACTGCCTTAAAGGACCTGGAAACATCTTGATCCAATGTCCATCTAACCCTGGTTAGAGCTGAAATATCCCAAACCTGGTGTTTCAGAGGTAGAACCTAAAATGCACGGATGAACAGACTTGCTTAAGGTAGTACACGTCCCAGTGGATCTGAGGATTCAACACACCAACTGAATGTAGCTACAAGCATGAATGAACAGGATGGACATGGTCTGAGGATAACTGGAGTTGGGCACAGGATGTCAGAAACACGACAGCAAACTAAGGAACACTGGTGCAGGATTGAGGATAAATACAATAATAAACACAAGATGTTCGATGGGCACTTGTGTGCTGCCCCAGTGGATGGGCTAGTTACATGCTGCTGGAGACGGTTAGTGTGATGTCACCTGGACCCTCAAGGAACTGAGGCTCAGACCTTTGTCCAGCCCAGATTGGAGGAAATCCAGCAGGCTGGAAGAGGAAATAGCATCTAAGGGAATAGATTGATTAGATGCCCATTTGCATTAAAACAGTGCAGATTCAGTAATAAGTGGCTGAGATAGACAACTGTATTGCTTGGAGAAAGGTATTAATTACTTATGACCCAGACTGTGACTCCAGGGGTTGTAAAGAGCATCTGTCCCCATAGTGACTGGTTCAAAGCATCTGGAGACGAAAAGAGACACCTGTGGTTGAGTTGGTTACCATCAGATCTATTTGCTTAAGACCCTGTCTATTTAATAGGCATTGAAAGACTTGCCAAGTGCTGCCAGTATTGTCAATTCTTATTCGCACCCAACAGGTGCACCATTACCCAAAAGATGGTCCTGTTTGATTAAAGCCATTTGAACAGCCTGAAGCTCTAGGACAGTGGAGGGCTGACAACTCAGACATTGAGTTGCCCTTGAAAATGCATAGATTGGAAATAGGCTCTCCAGCCCCAATAACTGGCATCTGTGGTCACCAATTGCTAGTCCACATCCTTCAGTCTTTCTAGAGATTGGCCATGTCTAGCCACAAGACACGAACAAATTTTGCTTGTTGAATGTTGCAGGAAATAACTCTGAGGACCCCGAAAGTGCCATTGAGGCCTACGGTGGAAGAAATGGAACCCTGGAGACTCAACTTTTTTCTATCTGAGATAAACGGCTTGTCTTGGATGTGTAGGAGGCTGTTCCGGATCTTTATGATGCGATCGGATGATAGGAACACCATACTGTGAAGAGTGTGGAATTGAGCTCCCAGATAGATTACGCATTGAGACAGGAATAGCTGGCTCTTGGACCATTTGATTAGCCAGCCAAACCTTTCCAGGATCTGAATAGACTTGTCCCAGAAAAAATTGTCATCCAAGTGATGGAAAATGCAGATTCCCAGGAGTCAGAGGTAAGCAATGACTGGGAGCAGATCCTTGGAAGATGTTCTTGGAGCCATACTGTGCCCAAATGGCATGACACTAAATTGGAAGTGCTATCCTCTATTGTTAATCTCAGAAACATCTAAAAATAGAAATATGAAAATAGGAATCCCATAAATCACTGCCGACCAACCAATATCCTGGATGTATGACAGAAGTGATGGAAGTGAATGATTCCATTTTGAATCCATTGATCAATAAGAACTTGTTTAGTTTGTGGAGGTTCAAGGCTAGTCTTCAATTTCCTGAGGACTTCTGGACTAGAAAAAGTGACTTGATAAGTTCCATTGAATCATTGTGTATGGGAACAGGAATGATGACCTGTTGTTCCAGAAGGTGGAACAACAGGTCACCAAAACGTAGGTCACCAAAACTCATCTTTTTCTCATGTCATTTGCAAAGAAAACCTTTTTTTATTTGAAAGTATTGGGGGTAAAGAAATCCCCGAGAATCAAAGGAAATTCTTTCAAGATTTTAACAAGGTGGTATTAAGTTCCATATATTTTACAGAAAATATACCCTAGTAATTCTGATAAATGTTGTCAATGCCTCAATCAGGCTGCAACTTTTACTCATGTTTGGTGGTATTGTCCAAACATAAGACCTTCATGGGAGTCATTAATAAAAACAATTGCATTAACTGGCGATGTTGGGGTAGGAGATGACTAACTAAGTAACTTATACATAGGACTAGTTGCTCAATAACTGGATATAAGAAGTCTATAACTGTATGAATAATTAATGCATCCAAGGTCTTAATACCACGATATTGGAGACAGAAAAAAATCACAACTTACAAAAAGTGGCTAAGGTACATGGTAGAAATAAGATAAATGGAAGATTTAGTGTTTATAGCACAGGGAAAGGGGGACAAACGTAATGAAAGTTGGCTGAGATGGTCCCTGTTCCTCGAGAGTGAGGAATGCCAAAGATTTATAGATTTAAGAGTTAAAAAGGAGATGGGTGAAATAAAAAAGAATGTAATATCGAATACTGATATTTGATAGAATAGAACTGGCCAAACACACCCTTTTTTGTGTTTTGTTGCTTCTGTTGTTGTGTATATTTATGATGTGTTATGATGTCGATAATTAAGTCTTTAAAATTAAATAATGATTGAAGTTAAATTGTTATAATAAGTCTGTAATCTGCTTCTAAGATATCTCCCTGTTGAGGACAGAACTGTGGATCTATTGTTATAACTTGAATCTATGATATTGTTGATGTGATGTTTTTAAATATATTTTATTGAGTACATTTATGTTAAAATTCAATAAATGAATATAAAAAAAATAAAAGGACTGTTTGCACAAGTCTTGATTTTTTTGTTCCTGCCCTGCTATCTCAGGAAGGAGGAGCTATCTCTCATGGTGCAGTACCGTGATAGCAAGGAAAATATGTTCTGGATAGCCTTATGAGAAGCAAAGGTAGGCTTTTGTTTATGGGGATTCAAAATTAATTGGTGGGAGGAAGGCAGGTCTGGTACAAAGGCACTTACTACTGTGATCAGTGACATTTTTTGTCATCTAAGGGTATTGGACTATCATAAATTTCCCAATCCTGGGAGGAATAATCATCCTCTACATCTCCAATATGTGGGGAAAATTTCTCATCTGAAGAAAACTCTGCCAAGGACCAGTAGGATATTTGGACCTCTTAAGAGAATATTTCTCAATGCCCTGAGAGATGGCTTGCTGAATAAATGACAGAATGTCAGCCTGAGGAACTGCCGGAGTGGAAGTTGAATGACCAGCTGCCAGAAACAAACAGTCTTGGCACAGGTGCCTGCAGGGAAAAATGGTTTTAGACATGCTGGACAGCTGCAAAGCAGGAACCCAAAGAAAACAATAAGGAACCAAGTTCCTAGAATACAATAAACAACCACAATAGTGCTGAAACATAAAAGCAGAAAAACACAATTGTGCAGATCCCTAAAAACACAACTGAACCCCCACCCCCCGCTATGGGAGACTTATAGGATGTCTACAGAAACTGGCACAGCAACAACAATAAGTGAAAAAGCCAAAATCAATGCGTGAAGTCTCAGCTTCTGGTATTTCTGTTTGGCTTACCCAGGCCCACCATCAGGGGGTGATGGGCGAAACTGGCTTCCTGGGCCCAGGTCACAGCAGAAAAAAACTGTTTAGCCGGTCCTTGGCTGTGAGGGAAGCGTTCTACGCTCCCCTCCAGCCGCACGGCTTCAATAAAGTTTGTTTAAAAAAAAATGTTTTCCTCCTCCGTGCAGGTTGTGAGCATATTTTTAATTGAAGGCGAATATTTCATCTACATTTGTGAGTGTTATCCACACCTCAAAGCACATTTGTTTGATTTCAACAATATCACACTATTGTGGTTATTTATTGTATTCTAGCATTCCTGCATCAACTCCTGTTCCCTAAGCCAAACAGAAACCAGTAATACCTATAAAATGCACAACCTGTCAGTCTTAGAGATCAGGAAAAAAGACTGAAGGCTGCAGGGTCCTATTTGTGTCATCAGTCAGTTTTCCTGTCCAATCAGCTAAGCGGAGTAATGCTTCCATGGATAGCCAGGAAATGCATTTATATTTACTTAAAACGTTTTTTTTTTTACAGTAGGCCTGTAGTTTTACATAGAAGGACTTGGAATGATAGACAGGACTGTTGCTATAGCAACTGCAATATAACAATTACACTTTATGTTTTTAGGAGATAGAAAGGGTTCATGAAAAACCGATAAGGTTGATCTGTTTCCTTTTCTTTACATTACATGATGCCGTATTTATCTGAATACTCTGTGTCAGCAGGTTTCCATGCTGGACTTCTCCCAGAACTTCAGGAGATTGTTCCATCGGTTCAGGGCCACTTTAAGACCCTACTGGGCCCCCCTTGACCCAATTTTACATATTATGTTTTAATATTATATGCAGCTGTTTTCATATCACATTCAACTATTTGTATATGTAATACAAATATTATTGAACAATTGCATTTCTTACTCTTTATTCCCATTTTCTGCACCCACATTGCAACTAAAGAACTTAACACAACACCATACAGTTTCCACAGCACTTGCCATGCACCTATATTTCACCCACAGCACTCGGTGTGCACTTATATTGCACTCACAATTTGGCATGCCACAGTGTCAATTTGCCTCACAGAACATACCACAGTGTCATTTTGTCCTGCAGAACAAGCCACAGTGTCACTTTCCCCCATAGTACATGGTATTTTATCCCACATAACATGCCACAGTATCACTTTGCCAATTAAAATAAGCCACTGTCAGGTACTAATTAACATGCCACAGTCACTTTGTCATTTACATATGCAACAGTCAGGTTGCCTATTAAATATGCCACAGCTTGCCCATTAATATGCCACTGTTATTTTGCCATAAATATGCAACAGCCAATTTGCCCAATCATATGCCAGTATTAGTTTGGCCATTAATAAGCCACAGCCAATTTGCCCAATAATATGCCAGTATTATTTTGCCCATTAATAAGCCACAGCCACTTTGCTTTAATATGCCAATAGTATATTGCCCATTAATAAGCCACAGACAATTTTCCCAATAATATGCCAGTATTATTTTGGCCATTAATAAGCCACATCCAATTTGCCAAATATTATGCCAGTATTATTTTGCCCATTAATAAGCCACAGCTAATTTGCCCAATAATATGCCAGTATTATTTTGCCCATTAATAAGCCACAGCTAATTTGCCCAATAATATGCCAGTATTATTTTGCCCATCAATAAGCCACAGCCAATTATCCCAATAACATGCCAGTATTATTTTGCCATTATCAAGCCACTGTTATATCTGGTCGCAATGTTTTTTTTTTACTTTTTCTTTTCTTTCAGCAGTCGCATCCAGGGAATGCGGATTACCGGTGGCTGCCCGCATGACTGTCTCCGTGTGAAGGGGGGGGGGGGGGGGGGTACATTGGTTAAAGCAGTCCTGCATCTGTTGACAACTTATCATTCACATGCTTTGGTAATTTTTGTGACAGGTTCCATTAACTCTGTCAACTGACACTTTATACTTTATATTTACATGTATAAATAAAGTAAAGTGCGATGGAAGACTGTGTGATTCTTTATATAGAAACAAATTTACATTAATAGATTGTTTTTAATCCGTACATACCTAAAAATAAAAATATACCTAAATTAACAATACGAAAATGTTTTACAAGATACAAATCATTTAGAACTTATGGATGTTTCCTCATTTGTAGCTATAGGATTCTTATGGGACACTGTATTATTATCATGTCTACCTTTGGGCTATTAAAAGTGACTGTGCATGTTATTGCTCCTTACTGTCTTGTCCATTCTCTGTATGTTCAGCTTTATTTATTGCACTTTCACAGCTGGCTATCATGTGTCTTGTTATTTGTCCTTGAACCTTTTGTAACCCCTCTGCCTATGGATTTTTACTTTAGTAGGTACATATTATTTGTTAAAGTGTTTTTCACAGCCTGTAGACTTCACATTATTTGAAGTAGATATCTTCTCACATTGGATTCTCATTCACTGATTTCACATTTTTGGAATTATGGAATTAAAATTTTCTTGATGTCTTTACCTGAGCTATCTCCTTGTTCCTGAAGTTCCCTGTGGAGGTTATTTGAAATCCTTACTCTATTATTTAGTTGAATCCTCTAAGAATAGCTAAATCATTTACCACTCACAGAAAAAAAAGACAAAAAAACAAACAAACAATGATACAAGAAAACAGAGAAACGTCATTATACATCTCTCTATTTTGGTATTTGAAAATCTGTACAAAGACATGCAGTGTGGAAAGTCAAAATACAATCAGCAAACACCAAAATCTTACAAGCACAGAGCAGAAAATGGATTGCATGGCCTTGCATTACAACCGTAGAAAATTAGTTAATGAGAATTGTATTTCCTTTGTGCTAGCCGTGACTCCCACTGACTCTAGTATGGCTGGAAATGTTTTTTAAGGTAGTAATAAAGTTCTATGTATACCAGTACATTTGAAGTATGGGCCTCGATAAATTAACAGTAAACTACCTTAACTGATTATGCAGCTTATTCACTAAATTATTCTTTTATTTTGTCGGAATTCAATGGCAGTTTGCCAGCAACTCTTGAATGCGTATTGAGGTCTTTTAGCAAAGATTGTGCTATTTTTTAAAAATCGCCATTGATCCAAAACATTTGTAGTGTGTAGAATTGTAATTGTTGGTGGTTTTGTGTCCTTTAAATGAGCTATTGCTTTTTAGCATGTGTCAGCTCGAACATGCTCGCTTTAGGACTGCTAGTTTGTATAGGGTAGGTAGGCATCACAAACTAAAAATGCAACTTATTTTTTTCAAATGTAGCTCTAAGGAAGCCATACAGATGCCAAAACACACTGGGTTCTTCTTTTATTTTGTATGCAATATATGCAGCACAACATATTGCTATAGGGCTTTTAGAATATCCAGATTTTTACCCCTCTAGTCTGTAATGGCACACTTTCTTAATTTTATTGATTTCTATATATGTGACAACGTAGAATTTTATGATTATCATCTGTTTTATGCAAATATTTTGTGCTTTTAAGGTTCTTAAAAGTTGTTCATGAAGCTAGTTCCTGTCTTAGCAATATACACCTCTCTACTTTATACCTATGAATAATTTAGTGTCCATACACTTTTTTCATGATGTATATATTTTTGTGAAGAAGCTTATTATCCAGTCAAACACAGAGGGTAAATCATTTTATATGTGGAATATGTGATTGGAAAAGGAGTTGGGTGAAGATAAATTGGACACGGTCTAGATGTATTTTGGAGAAAAACCCTATATTGGGGTTTAGGAACACTATAAGGCTGAGGTGGGCTCAGTGAGGTGATGTGGTGCTGTAATGCACGGGCCTATAGCTGACAGCAACATGCACACACCACAGATCTCATGATAAAGCATAATTACAAAGCAAAGGCACGTCCTGCCTACAGGGCCACCAGCGGGTACAACCAGTATTCCAATAAGGGGCTGTCCACGGATGCCCACAGCTGGAATATGTCTATGCGCTGCGTGCAGACAACCTTAAGTATGAAAATATATTTACTAGCAAACATTTTTTTTCATATAGGGTATTTAGGCCTTTTCTATTTTCATAAATTAAGAGTTGAGGGGGGGTCGCATTCTAATCAAGTAAATACTGTATGTTGTGGGACTTTTTCTTTATGTAATGCCGGTCAAGTGACTGGCACCACTATCTCTTCAGGAGACCCAGCGCCTGGCAGTATTTGGTACTGGGCACAGCAGTGGGATGTGGTGGCAGCTGCAGAGGTTAATATCTCTGTCCTGTTTGTTGTGCGCTCAGCATGCTGTGACAAGAGAGGAAGGGCAAGCTGAGGTGCAGATATCCTTCTGCTGTCTTGTTAAGCACAGCACAGCACACCAGCCAGAAGATAGGTATTCATATAAATGTGAGCCACTTACAAATTAGCTGTACCCTACACGGGTCTATGACAGTTAAGCGCGGCCATTTCCCCATTGACAGTTCAGTTCAGGATAAATAATACTCCCAGGTAATGGCGCAGCTTCCCAAAAGCACTTCTCAAGTACTCTCTGTAGTACTTGTAGTATCCAGCTTCCTCAGGAGAAAAAGTAATCCAGTGTCCAAGTCTTTCCAAATACAAATAGCTGAACTTTGAGCTGTGAAATGCAATGCAGCGGCTTCACTGCAACAATGTAAGCTGAACTGTCAGCGCTTACAATCAGAGTAATCCCCCCATATAAATTACACCCCCCTAAAAGTTACCCCTCCCCAAACCCTAATACTAACCCCCCCCGAACCGTAATACTAATCCTCCCCAAACCCTAAAACTAACCTTCCCCAAACCCTAATACTAACCCTAACTAACTCTAAGCCCTAATACTAATAATACTCACCTTGCACACAATCCTGCAATTAACTGTCCCATGATGAACTCACTGCACTGACCAGCACGCAAGAGTTTCGCAGTGAAGCGGCTGCAATGGAGCAGCCGCGAAGAAGTTTCCCATCCCACCCTACACCACCAAGGGGTAAGTGTCAGCAGTGGGTGCTATAATTATAGGGGGAGCTCAGAACATTTGTTCTGTAAGGGACCCCGAAATGTATGATGGCGGCTATGCTTGCCGATGCACCACCATTGTGTGCTTGCTGGGCACCCATTGTGTGCTTGCTGGGCACATCAATAAAGCTACCACCAGGTTATAATTTTACAGTACTGTCTTCTCCACCTCCGCCATTTTCTGCTTGCTTGGCGTGGGATTGAGAGCAACAGCTATCAAAATTAACAGATGGTAACACGAGGCGTTCAGCTTATGATGCTTTCACATACCCACTGTCCAGCAGCTATTTGTTTGTTGTTCTATTATGCGTGACATATATTTGATGTCCAGTCTATCAGAGTAGATTATTTCTTGGTCTTTCTATATGTTAAGCATATTTACCTTTATGTTTTCGCCACAATATTATTAGCCCCAGCTTTGCCCCTGTCACTTTACTCTATTCTGTCTTGATTTGGAGCTGCAGTGGAAGCCAATGACATTTATCAATATTCTCTTGGGGATAAAGCTGGGATTTACAAATTTCTGTACTTTTTGGAAGCCAGACAGACCAATTCCGGTGCCAGTCTGGTTGTTTATTTATTATATTTATTATTTTTCTATGCATATCAAAAACAGCATATACACTTTAAAACAAACATATACACAGTATTAATGTCTCCACATCTTAATCAATCTTCACTGAAGAAAAAGAAAAGAAAAAAAACCTACCCAACAGGACACACAAACATTTATTTCGGACATCAATTGGGAATTCAGGGAATCCCAAGAAATTACTTTTCAATATATCTTAACTGTTTACCAGTAAGTCGCGTGAGTGCTTTAGTTTCCACTTTTTATGAATGTCATCTAACCATTTCTAATTAATTTGATGATTATTTATAGAAGTTTTATTGATTCATCTCATCCTCTTTTATATTATAAACTGATATTTAATCTGATTTTATAATTCATATTGTAGTTTTTAGGAGCCAGCCCACCAATTCAGGATCCAATCTAGTTATTTTTAGAAGCCAAGGAGTTCTATATAAAACAATCAAAAGGTTAGGAGCCAGAAGCAGGTGGTTTGAGGAACCATGGCTTTCTGATTCCCAGGATTTCACAATCCCTGCTATAAAGGTTTACCATTCCTGCTAAGCCTCCTGAAAGCCTTGATACTCAGTCAACCATTTAATCAGCTGACCATTATGGAATATATAGTGCACAATAGCTGAAGTGTTAGCCATCACTACTAGACTGCCCATTTTATGTTATTCCAACTCACCACAGTAGGTCTATTAATAGTGGCACACATGAGACATAAGAAATCACGGGCTCCAGAAATACTGCAAAAATAGAAAATTTAATTGAAAACCCATGGACTGTGAGTTGAATAAATGTATCTTATAAATATATTCAGTTAAACATTTAAAAACAATAATACTCTGCTGAGTATTATTGTTTTTATACTGTATAACTATATATATGTATATGTATTATTGTTTTTATATTGTATTTCTGTATATATGTTGATTGTTTTTATATTGTATAACTGTATAAATGTATTATATGTATTGTTGTTTTTATATTGTATAACTATATATGTATGATTGTTTTTATATTGTATAACTGTATATATTGTAACAAACCACCTCTCACAATAGTAGGATTCTGTCACAGATCTTACGGTAACCACAGCCTTCTAGGGTATACAAAGTCCAGGACATATCCAGTAAAAATTTTCAGAGTATCGACAATGTATTTTGCAAAATTAACATCTTCCCTGGGACATTTAACTGAAAAATCTCTGGCTGCTGTTTAGCAAAACGAGGCCTGAAATATCTTCCACCACTATCCCACATTTTCGCTTACAATATGTATTAAATGTATTTGTTGTGCAATTTTGTGTTATATGATGATAATCATCTCACAGTCCATGAGATTCAATTAGATTTTATATTTTTGCAGTATTTCTGCAGGCTTTGATTTTTTTTAATGTTTCTTTTGTGCCACTATTAATAGACCTACCATGGTGAGGTTTACTTTACCTCATGTTGGTTGCTATGCTTGAGTTAAAACTAACGAGCACCCTTCCCTCTAATTTTATTTTATTGATGGGGTTGATGAGACTAGAGG
The DNA here is from genome assembly GCA_036172795.1 of Pelodytes ibericus. Classification (NCBI taxonomy): domain Eukaryota; kingdom Metazoa; phylum Chordata; class Amphibia; order Anura; family Pelodytidae; genus Pelodytes; species Pelodytes ibericus. The sequence goes on along the minus strand of CM069859.1, from coordinate 120,802,820 downwards.
GTATTATCTACTGGGGGTTTTGTAGCAATGAGATATTTACGTGGTTTACAGCTCTTTGTGTTATTGTCCTGTCTACCATCATTGGCATGTACAGCAATACTCAAAGAGTCCCATAGCATGGTACACCAGGGATGTGTACTAGTGGTATACTCTTTCCTCCATCCACAATCAGTATTAGGGAAACTGGTTTCCTTTAAAGAGTTTATTTAAAATTGTTTGCATTAAACTGCTGGATTTTGTAAAAATCCATATAAAAAGGCATTTAAAAATAGAGACTTCAATCAGCTTACGGTTATTTCAAGTAATAAACCGAGTCTTCAATTCCTATAAAAAATGGAAATCTCAGTTAATTCTAAATGCAAGCACATATGGAGCAGGATTAACTCGATGGCTGAATGATCTGTTTCTGAAATACTCTAATTTTAAAAAAAGAAATAAAACAAGTTTATTTTAGGACATATAAAAGCCATCAAAGAATTTTAATATAGTTTAGCTGTACAAAATGTTATGTGAATGTTACATTTACTTTTATAGGTTTATCATTCATAAACATGGTTTAGTCTTCAGTGAATCAAACTTTAAAATGATTTTGAATGTATATATATATATATATATATATATATATATATATATATATATATATATATATATATATATATATATATATAATGTCTCTGATGAGGAACTAAAGAATACAGATTTTTTTTCTACTTTGGCAAAACCCGTGAGTGCTTGTATTTCTTTCATTTTTGGATCTGTGTGTTATATTAATGACACTGCACCCGGGTATATAAAAAAAAATATATATATATATATATATATATATATATATTGTTTTTTACTACATAGTTAATGGATAATTGCTAGCCTAGTTGAAAAAACAGGGCAAAATAGGGTAATTATTGTCTTTTTTTTCAACAGCTATTATGGCCTGATTTTTGCAACTCAGATTACCATTGTTTATAGTTTAGTGAACAGACCTTATATAAATATACAAGATCCATTTATTAACAAGCAATTAGGAAGGCAAAGGTTGTCTGTTAGATATCTTTGTTCATTGGTCTTCTCCTCTATTCAGTTTTTTGAGATTCTATTACACTCAGTTTGCAGAACCAGAACTCAGTAGCAGAACTAGGACCAAACTATACTTATACCCAGGGGTTGCACCCCAAGATGCACGCTGGCATGATGATCCGGCTGGAAATTTGAGAAATCCCAATAACCACAAATAGAGTAGACCTTGGAAGTCGAAGTCGGTGCAAAGGAGAAAACTGATCAATGAACAGGGCCAGCCCTGTAATGGGGCAGAGTGGGGCAGCTGCCCAGGCAGCTCCCTGGCAGAGGCGGCACTTTGCTACTCCGTTCAGCAGGCTTTTTCTTATTTTTTCCCCCTGTGTTCCTTGATTGAAGGAGGTCTCAGCCAATCAGGTGAGACCTCAACTCTCCTGATTGGCTGAGAGTTCAGAAACCTCCCGTGATTGGCTGAGACCTCACAGACCTCAAAGCAAAGAGAGATGCTTGCAGCACTGAGCAGGTAGAAACAGACAGTGTGTGAGATTGTGTGTATGTCAGTTTGAGTGAGTGAGTGTGTGTAATAAAAAGGAGACTTACCCGCCGCCACGAGGTCCGTGCCTCCGCTGCCGCTACCCCTGCAGTCAGGGTGGACGGACAGCGAAGGCTCCGTTCAGCGTCTCAGCCCTCCAGGGCTGCAGACGCGCTCACCACTTCTCCTCGACGAACGCGCAACAAACCGAAACTGCGCGCATGCGCAGTACCGCTACACACAGAAAATTAGCATAGCCTTAAAGGGCTATACTTATACTTTTTTGGGGACCTATTAGGGGCGGGTTTTACCGCCCAAATTGTATTTAAACCTTCAGTTGCTACTCAGACCTTGCCTGAGATAGTTCCTTGTGGCTTGATCTAGCGTTTATTCTTGATTCTTGATTCTTCGGTTTTTGACTCCTGCTGTGACTTCTGACTTCTCCGTTTGCTGCCTGCCCTGATCCTTTTGCCTGTTTTTGACCTTGCCTCCTCCTTACCGTCTTTGTACCGTTGCTCCTGTTGTGTTTGACCCGGCCTGCTGACTATCCGTTTATCCAGTAATTCCTGCGTATCCCTGCCTCAGTGTGCGGTTGCAATCAGTGTTCCAAGTCCTGGGTGGTCATTTACCTGAGGCTCAACCGTAGGGTATAATACCATTCAGGTGAATAGACACTGTCCTGCCTCCAAACCTGTTGCAATAAGATACCAGGTCTCCGCATCGCGGATCCAGTCTTCTGATCCTACTCAGTCCGTGACAGTATCTCAGGCCATATTTATGGATCCCGCGGACCTGGCCCGAGTCTCGGCCAGACAGGAATGCCATGACAAGATCCTGACCACGCACGCTTCACATCTTCAATCCCTTGAACATAAACTGGATACTGTTACCGAACTATTACGGTCACTCACCACTCATATGAATCCAGTCTCGACCGCTCCTACCATGTCTGATCAAGGGTTCTCTGTCATGGGGGCTCGTAGTTCTTCAAGACCACCTAAGATGCCCATACCTGAAAAGTTTTCCGGTTCTCCACGTGAATGTAGAGGGTTCCTAAACCAGTGTCTTCTACATTTTCGCACACAACCTGACGCCTTCTCCTCATCCACCGCAAAAGTAGCGTTCATAGTTAATCTCCTGAAAGGAGAGGCCTTGAACTGGGCATCCCCTTTGCTGGAACAGAACTCTTCCCTGTTAGAAGATGCTGACGCATTTATTTCAGCTTTCAAATCCGTCTTCGATGCTCCAGGAAGAAGGGAGTCCGCAGAGACTCAACTAATGGAGTTGCAACAAGGCAAAAGATCAGTGGGTCAGTATGCCATAGAGTTTCGTACCTTGGCATATGAGACAGAGTGGAACCAGAGCGCATTAAAGGCGGCATTTCGCAGAGGTCTTAATGACACACTTAAAGATGCTTTAACCTATAGAGATCTTCCCGAGGACCTGGAATCACTTATTACATTGTGTCTTAAACTCGATGCTCGTGGCCAAGAAAGGAGGTTGGATCGTGATAAGAACCCAAGACACTTCCAACCTAAATACTATCAAGCTACCAAAACTCCAGAGCCTGAGACCAATCAAACTAGTGAACCTATGGAGATTGGCCCTATACTACGACTTTCTGATGAAGAAAAATCTCGTCGCAGGAGATTAAATCTATGCCTGTACTGTGGTCAAAGGGGTCATTTTGCTCTGAAATGTCCCCAGAAATCGGGAAACGCCAACGCTTAGTGGAAAAAGAAGGAGTCCCACTGAGCGTTAACATCATTAATTCTCCTTCTAATCAGAGACTTTTAATACCGGTCTTGCTCCAGTGGACAGGCCACCAAGTGGCCACCCAAGCCTTCATAGATTCCCGAGCAGCTGGAAATTTCGTAGACCAATCTTGGGTAATTCAACAAAATATTCCTCTGAAGTCTAAAGCCCTGCCTATTTCTGTGTCTGCCTTGGATGGTACCCCTGTAGGCACTGGTATAATTTCCAAGGAAACCATACCTTTGGGTTTAAAGATCGGTCACAACCATTACGAAGAATTAAGCTTTGACGTCCTCTCCAGTCCCCACATCTCCATCATATTGGGGCTACCATGGTTGAAAAAGAATAACCCTTCCATTGACTGGTGTTTGGGACAAGTTGATTCGTGGGGTCTAGATGGTCAGGACCTTAATGACAATCTGCCTACACTCAACTCAGTTAGTACTCTTCCTCCTGAGGATCCTCGTTCCCGGGTTCCACAGTTATATTGGAACTTCCTAGACGTATTCTCTAAGACCAAGGCCGAGATTTTTCCTCCTCATAGGAGCTACGATTGCGCCATCGATCTATTACCTGGTTCCTCCCCTCCGGTGGGGCATACTTATCCTCTCTCGGCACCTGAGAATCAAGCACTCGCTTTGTACATAAAGGATAATCTTCAGAGGGGATTCATCCGACCATCTTCCTCTCCAGCAGGCGCTGGATTCTTTTTCGTAGCCAAAAAGGACGGTACCTTAAGGCCTTGCATAGACTACAGGGGACTGAACAAAATCACTATAAAGAACCGTTATCCACTACCACTCATCACTGAACTATACGACCAACTCCAAGATGCCAAGATATTCACCAAACTAGACTTACGTGGTGCATATAATTTGGTCCGCATACGAGAGGGTGATGAGTGGAAATCGGCCTTCAATACCAGATATGGGCATTACGAATACCTAGTTATGCCTTTCGGATTATGTAATGCACCAGCAGTCTTCCAGAGTTTTGTTAACGACGTTTTCCGGGACTTGTTGTTATCTCATGTCATGGTCTATTTGGACGATATACTTATATATTCCAAGAATATCTCCGATCATAGAAAACACGTTCAGCAGGTGTTACGTCGTCTTCGAGAAAATCACCTCTTTGCTAAGGCCGAGAAATGTGAATTCGAATGCTCAAAAATCAAATTCCTGGGTTATATTATCTCCTCTGACGGTTTAGAAATGGATCCTGACAAAGTTTCTGCTATCCAAGACTGGCAAACACCGCTCAACCTCAAAGGGATACAAAGGTTTTTGGGCTTTGCCAATTACTATAGAAGATTTATCAGGGATTTCTCTAAAGTCACTGCACCCATTTCTGCTCTCACTAAGAGGGGAAGTGATCCGGCTAAATGGTCTACCCAGGCTCTCCAAGCCTTCCAGTTCTTGAAACATGCCTTCATCTCTGCACCCATTCTTCGTAGACCCAATCCAGCTCAACCATTCATTTTGGAGGTTGATGCTTCTGAATCTGGCGCTGGGGCTATTTTATCTCAAAGAGATCAAATCTCCAACAGAGTCCATCCGTGTTCATATTTCTCTAAGACATTTACCTCAGCGGAACGCAACTACGATGTAGGCAACCGTGAATTGTTGGCCATCAAGATGGCCCTTGACGAATGGCGTCATCTCTTAGAGGGTACTCAAATTCCCATCACGATCCTCACCGACCACAAAAATTTGTTATACATAGAAAAAGCTAAGAGATTGAATCCCAGACAGGCCAGATGGGCCTTATTTTTTACCCGTTTTAATTTTTCCATCACATACCGGCCCGGGTCAAAGAATGGCAAGGCGGATGCTCTGTCTAGACGTTTTGACATTGAAACGGCTCCTCCTGTGGTTGATTCCATTATACCGGCCTCTCGGATCATTGCCTCGGTGTCCACCTCCCTCCTGTGGAAGATTTCCAGATCCCAGTTCCCTAGACCCACCAATTGTCGCCCTCCTGTCGGTCGTTACTTTGTCCAATCCAACCTTCGGAGACAAGTCTTGTCCTGGGCTCATGCTTCCTCTGTCGCGGGTCACCGTGGTGTACGCAACACTAAGTTTCTCATTGACCGGAAATTTTGGTGGCCTTCCTTGCAATCTGACGTTCAGGATTTTGTTCGCGCCTGCACCGTCTGTGCTAGATACAAAACTCCGAAACGTAACCCTGCAGGCCTGTTATGCCCTCTTCCTGTCCCTAAGAGACCTTGGACGAATATTGCCATGGATTTCATCACAGATCTTCCCTTGTCTCGAGGGTTCACGACCATACTTGTAGTAGTCGATCTATTCTCCAAGCAGGCTCATTTTGTTGCTCTTCCCAAACTGCCCTCGGCATCTCAGCTTGCAATTGTTGTCATGAAGGAAATCATTCGTCTACATGGGGTGCCCCAAAGCATTGTCTCTGACCGTGGTTCTCAGTTTGTGTCCCGGTTCTGGAGAGCACTTTGTGCTCAGCTGGGTATTTCTCTAAAATTTTCTTCCTCTCATCATCCGCAAACCAATGGTCAGACGGAGAGGACCAATCAGGTTCTGAAACAATATCTACGGTTATATGTTGATGAGGATCAATCTACTTGGTCTTCTCTCCTCCACCTCGCTGAATTGTCATATAACAGCTCCTTTCATGAGTCCTTGCAGAAATCCCCGTTTTGTGCAGCCTTTGGCTACGAGCCTACTCTTTGGCCAGACTTGGGATTGCCTTCGGAAGTACCGGCTGCTGACCGTCAGGTCCAGGATCTCAAATCTCACTGGGCTTCTGTTTCTTCGCAACTATCCAGGGCCAAGGTGTTGCAGAAAAAATTTGCCGACAAACATCGTTCTCCTGCCCCCGTACTTCTTCCTGGTGACAAAGTGTGGCTTTCTACCAAGTATCTCCAACTTCGTCATTCCTCCAGGACTTTAAGTCCCAAATATATCGGCCCTTACGTGATCTTGTCCAAAATCAACGATGTGTCCTATACCCTACGCCTCCCTTCCAGTATGCGCATCCACAACTCCTTCCATGTGTCCCTCCTCAAACCAGTTGTAACTAATCGTTTCTCTGACGCCCATACGGTTCCCAAACCTGTCCTCGTTCAAGGGCATGAGGAGTATTTGGTACAGTCTATTTTGGATTCTCGGCTGCACCGTGGTCTTTTGCAGTATTTTGTCCATTGGCAAGGTTACGGTCCAGAGGAGAGATCTTGGGTACCAGCATCCGATGTTCATGCTCCGTCCAAAGTTTCCTTATTTCATCGTAGATTTCCTCTCAAACCGGGTCCTGAACGCCGGTACGGCGTTCGTAAAGAGGGGGGTAGTGTAATAAAAAGGAGACTTACCCGCCGCGACGAGGTCCGTGCCTCCGCTGCCGCTACCCCTGCAGTCAGGGTGGACGGACAGCGAAGGCTCCGTTCAGCGTCTCAGCCCTCCAGGGCTGCAGACGCGCTCACCACTTCCCCTCGACGAACGCGCAACAAACCGAAACTGCGCGCATGCGCAGTACCGCTACACACAGAAAATTAGCATAGCCTTAAAGGGCTATACTTATACTTTTTTGGGGACCTATTAGGGGCCGGTTTTACCGCCCAAATTGTATTTAAACCTTCAGTTGCTACTCAGACCTTGCCTGAGATAGTTCCTTGTGGCTTGATCTAGCGTTTATTCTTGATTCTTCGGTTTTTGACTCCTGCTGTGACTTCTGACTTCTCCGTTTGCTGCCTGCCCTGATCCTTTTGCCTGTTTTTGACCTTGCCTCCTCCTTACCGTCTTTGTACCGTTGCTCCTGTTGTGTTTGACCCGGCCTGCTGACTATCCGTTTATCCAGTAATTCCTGCGTATCCCTGCCTCAGTGTGCGGTTGCAATCAGTGTTCCAAGTCCTGGGTGGTCATTTACCTGAGGCTCAACCGTAGGGTATAATACCATTCAGGTGAATAGACACTGTCCTGCCTCCAAACCTGTTGCAATAAGATACCAGGTCTCCGCATCGCGGATCCAGTCTTCTGATCCTACTCAGTCCGTGACAGTGTGTGTGTATGTCAGTTTGAGTGAGTGAGTGAGTGTGTGTGTATGTCAGTTTGAGTGAGTGAGTGTGTGTGTATGTCGGTGTGAGTAAGTGTGTATGTCAGTGTGAGTGTGTGAGTATGTGTGTATGTCAGTGTGAGTGAGTGATTGTGTATGTCAAAGAAGCTTCACTGCCGGACGCCAGAAAGGGGAGAATCCTTTATCTGAATTGACCCACATCTGAAAAAATTTCTTTGGATTTTTGGGTCATTTCAGTTTTTGGATCATCGGATAAGGGATACTCAACCTGTATTGTCTATCCCACTTTCTGTCTGTCTAATCTGTGTGTCTTTTGCTGTCTAATATGCCTTTCTTGTATGCTTATCACTCTGTCTAATATGCATCTTTTGTATTTTGTGTTTTTCTGTCTGATATGCCTCTCTTGTGCATGTGTGTCTCTGTTCGTCTAATATGTGTGTGTGTGTGAGTATAAGTGTGTGTGTGTAAGTGTGGTCCTGGTCATTACATTACCATTTATTTATATAGCACCAACAGTTTACACAGAGCATAAAAAGGGATTTACGAACAAAATTAGACAAACATATTTTGACTAAAACATGAGGTAGAGGTCCCTGCTCACAAGCTTGCAATCTTGAGGGAATGGGAAACATCAGAAACATAAGGTGAGTAAAGAGGTGAGAAGATAGGTGGGGGAGGGAAAAATGAATGTAAATTGTGACAATGGTAGGTATTGGGGAACTGTGACAGCTGAGTGAGTCACACCAGAAGTTACTAAATTGGTGGAATAAGTGGGTGCTTTTAAAAACTACAGGCAAGCCACACAGAAATTAAAATCTTTGGAGACTGCATGTGAGTATCGTGAATGAGGTAACTAACTTATTGCTAACAGTTGTATATAGAAGGGGTGGTTGTCAGGTGGTTTATAGAAAGTTCAAGTCACATCATCTGATAAGCCAAACCTATAAAGTAAATTAATCTGGGAGTGGGTTGTATAGGAATGGTGGGAGTGTTTGTGGGTCTAAGAGAAACTGTAAGTGAGGGAGAAAAAATAGCCAGTTATCTCATGCAAGAATGTGGGAGGAGAAACAAGTCTTTATGGACCTTACTTTATGGACCTTACATCCAAACAAGTTTTTATGGACCTTACTTTGTGCACTGGGCACAGTCATTCTGGAATAGAATAGGGCCTTCCACCAAACTGTTCTCACACTTTTGGAAGCATAGAATTGTCCAAAATGTATTGGTATGCTAAAGCATTTAGATTTCCCTTCACTGGAAGTAGCCCAGCCCAAACCAAACTTTTCTGTTCTGTCATGTCTTTTGCAGCTACTAGAGGTATTCTTTTTGTGTGCAAAGTTAATCGTTAATCTTTTGTCATTTTATTTGCTAATACTCTGTCTTAGTTAGGGACTTGCCTAAATGTGGGGTACTTTGACGTGGTTCGCAACCTAACATATAATTGAATAATAGGTGAACCAAACCCCCACCATTTTACTATCTTTAGTGTTAGGTTAGTTCCTGTGTTTATGTTTGTTCTTTGTATGTTTCTCTTGTGTTCCTTAACCCTGTGCATTGTATTGTTTATTCTTAGTGTGGTTGCTGTTTTATCTTGCTTAGGTTTCTGCTCTGTCCTGCTCTAGTCTGTCCTTAGCCCTGTACCATGTATTTCAGTGCTGTTCTCCCTTTCTGTTTTAGCGCTGCTTGACTGTCATTTAGTCCATTCTGTCCTAGCTTTATAATCTGGATACAGCAGCTGCTTACACAGGAAACCTAATATGTCGCTGCACAAAACCTGGAGCCTCAAGCTACCAGAAAAGTGCAGTTGCCCAGCACTGGGCCCTGTGTCTTCACCCCTGCAATGTAGCTCCTGATCTCGGGCACTCAGGGTCTTTTTCCATCCCGGACCACATGCATTACATTTTGTCATTAAGGACAATATATTGCATTTCCAGTTGCTGAGATTTGCTCAGTTATATTGTCACTGTAGAAGAAAATGGTTAATTGCCCTATTACTTGAAATAAAACATAGACAAACAAGGAAACATTGGTATTAATAAACTCAGGACAAATATTAGAAATATATAGACGGGGTCTTTTTTACCATTTGTAATTGTGTAAAAAAAAAATTAGGTCAAAGTTAGAAGTTTTTTTTATGTCATATTTTCATCATATTTTATATATTTTTTAATAGTAAATTATATCATATGATGAAAATAATAGTATCAAATGAAAGCACTATCTGTCCTTTAAAAAATGATATTTAATTTGTGTGGGTGGACTGAACACAAAGAAAGAAATTCACAGTTCAGTAAACGTATGACAAAAATAATGGAATTCTGGTCTTCAAGGCACATCAAATGCAACATAGCACTCGGTCACTAAGGGGTTAATATGCATTAATATTTGGAAGATGCATTTTTGGCACTAGAAAGTCCTCTTAACCCTTTAAGGACCAGAGCCAATTTTTCCATTTTGATGCGTGGTTGTTTAAATGTAGTTTTCCTCTCCTTTAACGCACCCGTACAAGTTATATGTCGTTTTTTAAAGGACAGCTAGAGCTTTCTTTGGATACCATATACATATAAATAATCAATAATTTAGTATTCAAAAATACATATAAAAGGGGGAAAATTTGGGGAGAAAAATGTCACTATTTTCCCAAACAAGTTGGACAAAACTAGTACAACACTAACACTGACCCACTTATCCCAACTAACTAGTTAATAAAAAGAAAACTATAGGTGCCCAGACAATAAACTTACCAGTACAATGTACTGGCCAGTGCAATCAGAACCACAGGATGGGCATGCAAAGGTTAACTGTAATTAAATTAATATATTAAAATACTATAATTAATATATTTAGGGGGAAATTAGGTTAGGGTTAAGTTAGGGTTAGTACAAATGTTAGATATAGGGGTGGGGTACATTTAGGATTAGGTTTAAATTAAGGGCTTGGGTCAAAATATCACTGTAGGAGGAAATGGTTAGGAAACAAAAAACACACTGCTATTGGGTATTGCCCTATAACTTGCAAAAAGACAAAAGAAAAACATTGAAACATAATGTATTTCTAAACTCAGGACAAATATTAGAAACTTTACAGTTTGGAATTGTATAAAATATTTTCCAGTCAAAATTAGTTGTGATTTTTGCATTTTTCTTAATCATATTTTATGGGGGGGGACGGTAATAGTAAATTAAATCATATGATTGAAATAATGTCTCAAAAGAAAGCCCCATCTGTCCTTTAAAAAATGATATATAATTTGTGTAAGTGCACTGAACATGAATAAATAAAATCACAATTAAGCAAACATATAGAGGAAAAGACCCCTACAAACTTCTGACACATATTTAAGCTACAAAAGGAGTCCTGTGTGGCATCTTTTTAGTTTTTGGCACAGTAACTGTGCTGAGAATCAAGCCATGGCTATAATGTGATATGATGGGCTATATTTACTAATTATAACCAGGAAATAAATTAATGACTAAGAAATGACCATACTTTTTCAAATCCCTGGTGGAAAAAGGTACTCACCCTTTACATCAATAGGTTAAACTTTTTAGGAAATATTTACCATATTTTATTTGCCTACTATAACAATACTCATTCATGTCATTAGCTATGTTTTCACTCATGTAGCACAGTTGCCCAATGGAAATAAACATTTTGAATGATTTTCTGTGTTCGAAATCTAATTAAATTGCAATTTTATTTCATTATAGCAGGTGGGCAGTGTACACTCTACAACTTGCTTGTACAATGCAAAATCTACAGATGGATAATTGAATTACATGCTTGAGATTTCGGAGTTCTTTGGCAAAATCCATTTTTAAAGGATAAATGGAATCAGGAAAGTGGTGATTGTCAGTAAAAATGGTTTCTGAAGAGACTTCATATCAGTTTATCCTTAGGCATAACGTAGGCTCCAAAACAAAATGGTTATTGTTTTAGCTACAACATTTAGATTGAAAATGAAACATATTGCACATTTCTTGTTGGTATTTTCAATATTTCTTGCAATAACATCACTTCTGTAGATATGTAAAATGACACTCTGTAAAAGGGTTTTTACTGCTTATGTGCTCTATAAACTCCCCTGTAGCTATAAGCCAATCAAAGATATTGCTTCAAGGCCACAGACATACATATATATTTCCAGATTGGTTCTCAAAGCACTCACAAATGTATTTCTTTGATAACATTAAAAATATAAAAATCATAAAACATAAGAAAATAAAGATGAAAAAACAGGTACGTCGAGCGTAATCTGCAAAGAATTAGGGGCATTATTATACGAAATTGATACTCTGCCCTCAGCATTTAAATGTAAATGAACAAATTTAGTTTTAAATGCATTTTCTGTAAACTGTGCAAAAGCATTTTCGTTTATTTCCCAGCAGACGAAACAATAAAGCATTTTACACCTCAACACTTGTCTGACAACCATAAAAAACCATCAATTGATGTAAATTGAAAGAAACTATTTTAAAGTCTACAATTGGAATTAAGGGGTACTTACGGAGCATTCAATAATAATAATAAAAAAAAGGTTTGTCGTTGAACTATTGTTATTGAATATGTAGTAATGTGAAATAAATAGGTTTTAAAAATGAAAGTAATACTTATACAGTTTGCTATGTTTGTGCTATAACTAAAGGGACAACTCACTACGCAACAATCTGATCTGCCCAAAGTCCAGAATTCAGGGCACATCGGGGTCAAATCAGGAGCCTAATTTCTGTGCATGCAATGTGGGTGCTGGAAATTGTTCTGCGCATGCAAAGTGGGTGCCGGCTGTGGAAAATACTGTGTAATATGGGTGCATTTCCTGTGGGTGGTAGAACATGTTCTATGAGGGAAAAGTAAATACATATTTAATTGTCCATCCAAGTGTAAAATATTTACTTCCCCTACATATGTCAACAGGACATATGAGGATCATCACCTTTCTTTTAAAAGTGAAGAGGAACCATTTTTAAGACAGTATGAGATGCAAACTTTGTACCATCATAAGTGGGGTGGAATTTAACTGTGAAGTTTTCTAGAGGAGATATACAGAACTCAGTGACCTAGAGCTGACCAAACATTGAGATGAGAACTTATTTATCATCATAAAAATATTTATGTGCAGGCTATATATACTGGACTAGATTAGTGTATGTTTAATGTTTATTTATATCTTGCAGCAATACATATTAAGGTACTGAAGCCTTCCTCTGCAAAGTTATGGCCAGATTAGGGCCAGTTTATATTTAGGTCCGAAACTGGCTATAAGTAGTAATTACTATTCCAGCCGTAGCTGAGGACATTGTAATGAGCGGTGTCCAGGTGGCATGGGACCTTAAGTGCCCAAGTTCAGAAGTCATATTGCAGATAATGGAGACACAGGGCCTGGTGCAGGGTAACCACACTTCCCTGGAGGCTTGAGGCCCCAGATTGGTGCGGCCAAATACCAGGGCCCTGAGGTAGCAGCTGCTATATCCAGTAAATTATGGACAGGATCTGGAGATACCAAGGTGCAGGCATGGAACATAACACCGCTGACAGGATAAGCTGGATGATGCAGATCAGGCCCCTCAGAGCAAAATAAAAGACAGAATACGGGGTTCAGGACTAAAGGACAATACAGGCAAGAATAGTATGAGGAATACAGGACAAACACAGACAGGGCACAGACAAATGCCATTGATACAGAACATACACATATGTAAACACAATACACATAGAATAAAAAAGAAAAGGGCTAAAGTAACATAACAGAGACACAGACATAAATACAGGAACTAGTCTAGGACTTTAAGATAGTAAAGGTGAGGGTTTGGTTCACCCAATGGCCAAAAGATGGAAGCTAAACTAAAACTCTGTTTATCTTGAGGATATGACACATATCTCTGACTGACCTGAGCTGTTAGCTCTTAGAGTACCCACGATTTTCCACTGAATCCAGTGAGGAATCAGTTGTTGCTAAATTATGAGTATGTCACTGTAACTTAATTAGCATTACACTGTATTGCAAAGTAGTTTATTTAATAAAATCAAAATGGTTCTAAGTAGAGTAAAGTAATGAACAGGAGGCGTGGATGTAGATGTACACAACTGGTGCTCGTGGACTTGCCACTGAATTTGGTAGGGTCACAAATAAAAAAAACCTCAAGCAGTTTAGTCGCGCTAACTTGGGTATTAGTTATTATTATTACTTTAATAAAATTTCAGCATATTATATGGTGCTATATAGTACTGTTATAGTCAGGGGAGTGTTCAATGAAACATTACTTGATATAATGAGTTCAGAAGGGTTATAGGTTCTTGCTTTTACAAGCTAGTGATCTACTGTATTAATAATTTCAGTTACTTAAATACATCCATTTCACCTCAAATACACATACCCCAACATATTGAATGAATCACTGAGGGGTTTATTCACTACAAGGTGAGTTGCAGGGGAGTAAAGTTGAGTTGAGGTGAGATGAAGAATTCATCTTACCATTTTAACTATACACTGTGCAGGTACAAACCTGGTGAGTTTCCCCTGCTATGCAAACTCACCAGGATTGTCCCTGTACAATGTATAGCTAAATTGGTGAGTCTAAATATTCATCTCACCTCAACTCACTTTATCTCACCGCAACTAACCTTTTAGTGAATAAAGTGTGCCATGTGATCTATTTTTACCATAATACAAGATGGACATAGAAAGGCCAGTAATAAGCTCCGCATGTAGGAGACATTGTAATGATGAAGTGCTAGTTATATATCACCTGCTGTCGGAATGAAGCTCCTTATTCAGGCCAAGAAGGCTGGAAAAAAATGTCCTCTGTGATTGATTAATAAGCTTCCTGCTATAACTCATACTGAAAGCCAATAGTAGAAATGCTACTGTAAGAGGATAATGTTCTTGCATTTATATCAGAGAACATGCTTTCAAAGAGGAATGAAGGGGTAAAACAAACTGTATGATCATAATATATTTTCACATATACATAAACATTTAATTGGTATCCAAATGCCAATTTGGGATCCATGTCTTGTGGTCAGAGGTTCACCATCCTGTGTCCTAATTCTTTGGGACACAGCACCAGGGCTGGACTGGGATAAAAACCAGCCCTGAAAAAAAATGGAATACCAGCCCCATAGCATAACATTATTAAACCAGCCCCATAGCATAATATAATATTTGTGTTCATAAAAGGGAAAACCATGCATTTTAAAAGCACATCTGAAGAGTATGTACACAAAGTTATATGAATTGCCCTGTGCATAGGTATATATCAAGGCAGTGTGTGATACATAACCATGTGTACATACTGGATGAATATATTGACATACCTCAGCACCAAGATTGTACTCAAAGGGCTTGACCCATCACCAAGAACTTACCCCAGCACTCAGATTGCCCTCACAGGACTTGACCCAGCACCCATATTGCTCTCACAAGACTTGACCCAGCATCCATTTAGCACTTACAAGATTTGACCTAGCACCCATATTGCACTTACAAGATTTAATCTAGCACCCAGTACTGAGATTGCACTCAGAGGACTCGCCCCAGCACCCAGCCCAGCGCTGAGATTGCACCACAGGAGCTGATCCATAGTCTTTTTTGGGAGGGGAACTGCCCCATATTGGTCTGTATTTTTCTCATATCTGTAGTTTCTGTCACTCCCTCTCATTTCTGTAGTGTCTGTCTCTCATTCCTGTACTGTTTCTGTCTCTCTCTCTCATTTCTGTAGTGTGTGTCTCTCTCATTTCTGTAGCGTGTCTCTCTCATTTCTGTAGCGTCTCTTTTCTGTAGCATCTCACTCTCATTTCTGTAGTGTGTCTCTCTGTCATTTCTATAGCATCTGTGATTTCTATAGCATCTCTCTCTCATTTCTGTAGCATCTCTCATTTCTGTAGTGTCTTTGTCCCATTTCTATAGCTTCTCTCTCTCATTTCTGTAGCTTCTCGCTCTCATTTCTGTAGCGTCTCTCTCATTTCTGTACTTTCTCTTTCTCATTTCTGTAGCATCTCTCTCATTTCTGAAGCATCTCTCTCATTTCTGTAGCATCTCTCATTTCTGTAGCGTCTCTCTCTCTCATTTCTGTATCATCTCTCTCTCATTTCTGTAGCATCTCTCTCTCATTTCTGTTGCATCTCTCTCATTTCTGTAGCGTCTCTCATTTCTGTACTGTCTCTCTCTCTCGCTCTCTCACATTTCTGTAGTGTCTCTCTTGCTCTCTCATTTTTGTTGCGTTTCTCTCATTTCTGTAACGTGTCTCTCTCATTTCTGAAGCATCTCTCTCTCTCATTTCTGTATTGTCTTTTTCCTCTCCCCCATGTATCTTCCCCTCTTTTGTCTCTCTCTCCCTTGTTTGTCTTTTCCTCTCCCCCATGTCAGTCTATCTCTCTCCTCTCCCCGTATATATACCTCTCCCCAGAAAGTCTGTTGTCTCTCTCCCCCAGTCTGCTGTCTCTCCCCCCATGGCTGGTGTCTCTTACCCTCCCTCTTTCCCCATGTCTAGTGCCTCTTACCCTCCCTCCCGCCACATGTGTAGTGTATCTTTCCCTCCCTCCCTCCCCATGTCTAGCATCTCTTTCCCTCCCTCCCTCCCCATGTCTAGCATTTCTTTCCCTCCCTCCCTCCCCATGTCTAGCATCTCTTTCCCTCCCTCCCTCCCCATGTCTAGCATTTCTTTCCCTCCCCCATGTCTAGTGTCTTTTCCCACCCCTCCCCTCTTATGTCTAGTGTATTTTCCCCCTCCGTCCCCTCCCATGACTAGTGTCTGTTTACCCCCTTCCCCTCATGTGTATTGTCTTTTTAGCCCTCCCTCCCCCCGATGACTAGTGTAGACCCATTAGTCTTAGGTATGTTTTTATGTTAATGGATAGTGCAGAGAAAAGCAGAAACTAAACAAGGAAAACCCAAATTGGAAATGAACAAAAACAGGCAGCAAATAAAACCAAAAATGGGTCAATGCAAGAGCATAAAGAAACAAGGAAGCATGGAACAGAGAAGCCCTATGATAGGGCTTGGGCAGGGCAACCCCCTAATGGGGCTTAGACAGGGCATCCCCCTAACTGGCTGTTTTGTGACATTATATTTCAATTTTAATTCCCTGCAATACTTTCTTTACTAAGTAAACCTTTATGTAAGAAGTCTATTGGGTCTACTTAATGAAGAGAGAATTGCAGGGAACTGAGACAGAAATGCCCCAGTAGCTGAGTTGGAAAAATTCTCCCATACAGCTGCATTGGAGAACTTTTCCAACTGTGCTACATTGGCCTAAAGTTTGAAATATTCATCTCAATTCCCTGCAATTTCAACTTTATTGAGTAAACCCTTATATCAGCTGGCAGTTAGTCCCAAGGTGTTTATGTGGCAATGTATTCTTGAACTATTGAGCTGAATAAGATTGGCTGATTTCAAAATGAGAAACCAATGATCTGTTGCAATAACCCTGGATTTATATATATATTTTATAATATGTATTTATTATGTATATTCAATTTTTTAAATGCTGATTTATTTATTTATTTTTGCATCCGATGCCATGGTGGGATAATTGCAATTTTTCTAAATCTTTGAACTTGTTCTATTGGCATGCGTATGAGAATGCTTTACATCGAGTAAATGTTTAATGAATATTTCCTGGTTTGTTGCTCATTCTTTAAATGTATGGAAAAACCCAGTACTGAAAAAATGAGTTTGAAAACAGGAATGGCACAGGCATCATTACATGGTTTATTTTATATTAAAACATATTTTTTTATATTTTACTTGACTGTGTCTTGAATATGAGCACTATGGTAAAAATTGCTCAATATTTACTTAAGATGTTTATGTAAATCTATACATTAGAGTCCATGCAGCCCTGATTAATCTACTTATAGAATCATCTATCATTGATAGGATGTTATGATTATCTTTTCAACTATCATGATGCGGTCCTTTAAAAGGGACTTGTGTTCAGTATGTTTTGAGATTTGAGAAAAAATAAAGCCTCACTGTATGTACTTTTCACACAAAATATTCCAAAACAAATCACCAAAGATAATGGAGGTTTCTTCACTAAATATAATCTGTAGTGAATGGACAAGGGAATTGCAAAAATCAGTATTAATAGCTGATTCGGAAAGACAGGCCGCTTAGAGAATTTTTCCAACTCAGCATCTAATACTGATATTTGCAATGTAGTTGTCCATTCACTCTGTAGTGTATAGACCCCATTGTGCAGCCCTTGCCCACATGGTATATTCATGGAATCAGTTAACAGCACCTTACATATGTATAACCATTCATAAGAGAGTATGTGTGCTCTAATATGTACAATATACACCAAGCTCTGAAAGAAATAAAGCTAGAGAACAGATGCATCTTCTGCCTTGCTCATTTTACACAAAATGACAAAGAAGTGCCAAAGTTTGGTACCAAGGAGAGCACAGTGTGCACTGTTAGAGAGCTGAGTCTGTGCCTCCACTGCCAACAAAGAACACTACTACTGCTCTATCATGATATCTAATGGGATATTATGTAACATCCAAATAGAACCATGAAAAAGAATTGCCCTTGATAGTTGAGGAGGCATAACCTGTTTACTGTCTGTAAAGGACTCATTATCACACTTGCATTAACAAGGTAGCAAATTTCAAAATGCAATAGAACAGCTAGGATAAGGGAGGGATGAAGATACAAGAAGACCGGGTATGGAGTAAATAGGGAAGATAACAGAGAACAGAGGGAAGGGAAGCAAATAAAGGACATGAGGGGAGAAGATATACTTTGTTAAGTTTTTAACAATTAATACTTACTACTTCACTGTGTTACCCTCTACCCCTTCCACTTCAAGGCTATTCCATGCATCCACTACCCTGCTACTTCCTGATGTTACTTTTAAACCTTTGCCCTTCTAATTTAAGACAATGTACCTCTTGTTGTGGTATTTTTTTCTTCTTTTAAATATATATTCTCCTTAATTAATGTGTTGATTACCCTTATTTATTTAAATGTTTCATCTTTTTTTCCAAGCTGTACATGTTAAGATTAGCCTTTCCTGGTAAATTTTATCCTCTCTCCAAAGTATCAAAAATCCCTCTGGAGATATGGTCTCAATTACTGCGTACAATACTTCAAGTGAGGTCTCACCAGTGCTCTGGACAAAGCCCCAAGACTGGATGGTATACACCCACGGGTACTTAAAGAGCCAAGACAGGTCCTGGCCAGAGCGTTAATGTTGATTTCCATGGATTCTTTTATATCAGGCATTGTGCCCACAGATTGGCATAAAGCTGATGTGGTGCCCATATTTAAAAAGGGATCAAAATCCCAGCCGGGCAGTTACAGACCTGTAAGCTTGACATCTGTGGTGGGAAAACTGTTTGAAGGGTTCCTAAGGGAATATATTGAAGATTTCATATTGGTCTCCCATGAGAAAGGCTCTTTAGCCAAAATGTCAGGTAGACCTTCTTGCACTTTGTGACCCTCCTGTCAATGTTTACTACTGATACTATTTATGCTGCTTTTTTGATGTCAAACTGATTGCTATTCTTATTATTGGTATATATGTAAGTAGTCTTTTTGTACTTATTTATGACAATGGAAGTGTAAAGAGGATTTTTTTAAAGCAACCTTTACTCTGAATGCAGTAAACAACTGAAAGAAAGAGGAGGAGGGCTTGTCTGGGATATGAACCCAGGACCTCTCGCACCCTAAGCGAGAATCATACCCCTAGACCAACAAGCCAGTTTTTTAATTATTTATGACAATGTTTATTCACGATAATCTTTTTGTACAATAAATACTTTGACATTATACATTGGTATTATTACAGTTATATTGGGTAATCCTCCAATTCTATTTTTGTGCTTTTTTGCTTTGGGGGATGGTGGTGGACTTCCCCAGGGGTGATGCACCACAACCTTAAGTTTGGTGTGATTCTCTAATTATTTATATTTGTGAAATAGGATTTAGGCTAGAGGTTTGTTTGTGGATTTGCAATTGGTTGAAAGACAGAATGCAAAGGGTGGTGCTAAATGGGAAGTTCTCAAATTGGACAGATGTGATAAGTGGAGTACCACAGGTTTCTGTTCTGGGTCCTCTTCTTTTTAATTTGTTTATTAATGATCTTCCAGAGGGCATAGGGAGCCATGTATTGGTGTTTGCCGATGACACCAAATTAAGTAGGGTAATACACTCTCAACTAGATGTATCTTTGCTGCAAGAGGATTTGGTCAAATTGGGTAATTGGGCAGATAAATTGCAAATGCAATTCAATGAAGACAAGTGTAAAATTATGCATTTTGGGTACAAAAATAAAAATGCAACATATAGTTTTTATTTGCCTTTTGGATCAACAGAAGTAAACATGGGATAGGAAAAGGGTTGAACTTGGTGGACACAGGTCTTTTTTTCAATCTAAACTACTATGTAACTATGTAACATGGAACAACCTTTTTAAAAAAAAATATATAGACTAAAGGGCTAAAGGAAGGCTGAGACTTATAAAAGACCTCTGGTAAATTTCATACCCACAAACATAAGTCAGTCTACAATAACATTAACTGCAGAGTAGTCAATAAAAAAATATGCAGAGAGATTTGAGAATATGTTTGAACTCTCCAAATGTCATTTGCCTAAACATTATTTTATTGTGTCTTCTGTTATAACTAAGTTATGTAATTACTAAAATATAACAGCAGGGTAATTTCCATATTAATGTATTTTGTACATTGACAGGCTTTGTACTTTAGCATGCATTCCCATAAGATTATACTATTGTAAGAGTATTGTAAGAGAGAGAATAATATGTACAGACTCAGCAGTGGTAGATAGGCATTTTATGTTGGCATATACACACATTTACAAAATGTTTAGTATCGGATTAACCCTTTTAGGATCATCTTTTTACTGCTTATGTCATGGGTATTTAATGGCAAAAGTTCTGAATCATATCATGAGCGTATTTATAAAGATATATATTGTTGGAAGGTCAAAAGGGTTCTTTGTGCATTTGATACTGTTATGAAAAATCTTATCAGATTCATTCACAATTTATCCAACCATGAGGTTACTGTTAAAATCATCAAAGGCTTCTTGGGAACATGTTGTACAATCAAAGTATAAAATGACCAATGCAATAACGAAAAAACATTTTTTCAAAGTAATGCAAAGCTTGGAATCATGTTTATTGGATTACCTTTTCACTCCATTTTGTTTTTGGGAATGACCAAAAGTGATTTTGTTTATACAAAGACCAGTTATCAAAACCACTCTAAACAACTGTAGTTATCAATGTAAAGAAAAAGTGCATTCCGAGGTATATTTTTGCTTGTATTGCAAGCAAATTTTAATTATATTTACACTGTATATATTTTGGTCTGTTGCAGAGGCGTCAGGGTTGGTGTCACCTGGTGCAGTAACTCATGGTGTCACCCCCTGGATTTCCTCCAATACCATGCCAAACAGATTCCTTTTTTTTTTTGTTTTTAGTGTCTTTAGTGTTTCATTTTTTGGTTAGACATTTAAAAATACAAAAAAGAAACATATACAAATCAAAACCTTGACAGCATACAAACTTAACAGAATTCCTTAGTAATGCCAGTCAGATGGCCCATTAATATTGTGCCATTAAGATGCCACAGCCAATTTGCCCATTAGGATGCAAAAGTTTCTATGCTCGTTATTCCACCCTCCTCCCCCCTTCCCCAGTACTTACCGCCTGGCTGCTGCTCCATGTCCCTGGATGTCTCGTCCGTGCAGTTTTCCCTCCTGCACGGAGAAGGGAAACACAGCCACCGGATGTGACATTACATCCGGTCGCAGTGATTTTTTTTGTAACTTTTTTTTTTCCAGCGGCTGAATCCAGCAGATGCAGCTGCCAGAAAAAAAAAGTTCAGCAGCGCAATGCACTACGGGGGGATGCCGGCAGCACAGGTGTTACCTGGGGGTGTCACCTGGTGCGGTTGGCACCCACCGCTCCCCCCTTGGGACGGCACTGGTCTGTGATGTTCATGTAGACATATTTCATGATTTGTGTGAAATGTAGATTTTTTTTAAAGAACACATTCATGTTTCCTATCCCTCTTAATCTTGTCCTCTCCATTATCCATAAATAGTGAGACCTTTCTTACCTTTATAGTACTGTTACTAATGTGCGTGCGTGATTAGTTCTATTAAAATTATAACGTGTTATTATGGGTATGAAGAAGTACATTCAAAATTGTTACTATTTTGTATAGCCCATGGCATCATTAAAAGAATACATGGGGACTTTTGAAGATCCAAGTATTGTGTGCATTTATTTTTGAACAGTCTATTTATCTCATGTTCCCGACCTTACTCCTAGTTTCCTCATTTTGGTCCTGAATCCTATACCAAACCTGTACAATGTATATTGACCATGGATTTCCATATTTTTGTCATCCACACATTGTCACAGCATTTGGCTGCACTGTGTACCCATGAGCATTGTCTTCCAGGGACCTGTGGCCAGTAAGTTTTAGCAGTTATCCACATTTACCAGAGGATAGCACAAACAGTTAGCAATGATTCCTGCCTTACCCACATCCACACAGTCCACATACAAAAGGAAAACATAAAGCTGCATCTCTACCATAACCAAAATAACTCAACCTTTAATTTCTATCTTGAACCATATGGCCATGTTTTAGGGACTCAATCACATAAACATTGTTTGTACTGTGTTTGAGGAGCATAAAAAATCAATACATTGTTTTGGCAGAACTGGAAATAAATGTACAAATTGAGAGGAAAATAGACTCAGTGAGGTGCATTACACTAGATTTTAACACAAAATGTTCTCTTGCAGGCCTATATAGTGAGGAAAACTACTTACGTCACATCACAACTCCTTACCCAGTCCTTACAGGAGTCTTGAGTTGTCCAGTCAGCAATTCTAATTAAATGAGCAGCAACATAATAAAAAATATATACAGTGGCTATAAAAAGTCTACACACCCCTGTTAAAATGTCAGGTTTCTGTGCTGTAAAAAAATGAGACAAAGATAAATCATTTCAGAACTTTTTCCACCTTTAATGTGACCTATAAACTGTACAACTCAATTGAAAAACAAACTGAAATCTTCTAGATAGAGGGAAGAAAAAATATAAAAATAAAATAATGTGGTTGCATAAGTGTGCACACCCTCTTATAACTGGGGATGTAGCTGTGTTCAGAATTAAGCAATCACATTCCGAATCATGTTAAATAGAAGTCAGCATACACCTGCCATCATTTAAAGTGCCTCTGATTAACCCCAAATAAATTTCTGAAATTTTCTTAGTCGCATCCCACAGCAAAAGCCATGGTCCACAGAGAGCTTCCAAAGCATCAGAGGTTCTACCTTGTTAAAAGGTATCAGTCAGGAGAAGGGTACAAAAGAATTTCCAAGGCATTAGATATACCATGGAACACAGTGACGACAGTCATCATCAAGTGGAGAAAATATGGCACAACAGTGACACTACCAAGAACTGGAGCTCCCTCCAAAATTGATGAAAAGACGAGAAGAAAACTGGTCTGGGAGGCTACCAAGAGGCCTACAGCAACATTAAAGGAGCTGCAGGAATATCTGGCAAGTACTGGCTGTGTGGTACATGTGACACAATCTCCCGTATTCTTCCTATGTCTTGGCTATGGGGTACAGTGGCAAGACGAAAGCCTTTTCTTACGAAGAAAAACATCCAAGCCAAGCTACATTTTGCAAAAACACATCTGAAGTCTCCCAAAAGCATGTGGGAAAAGGTGTTATGGTCTGATGAAACCAAGGTTGAACTTTTTGGCCATAATTCCAAAAGATATGTTTCGCGCAAAAACAACACTGCACATCACCAAAAGAACACCATACCCACAGTGAAGCATGGTGGTGGCAGAATCATGCTTTGGGGCTGTTTTTCTTCAGCTGGAACTGGGGCCTTAGTTAAGATAGAGGGAATTATGAACAGTTCCAAATACCAGTCAATATTGGCACAAAACCTTCAGGCTTCTGCTAGAAAGCTGAACATGAAGAGGAACTTCATCTTTCAGCATGACAACGACCCAAAGCATACATCCAAATCAACAAAGGAATGGCTTCACCAGAAGAAGATTAACGTTTTGGAATGGTCCAGCCAGAGCCCAGACCTGAATCCGATTGAAAATCTGTGGGGTGATCTGAAGAGGGCTGTGCACAGGAGATGCCCTCGCAATCTGACAGATTTTGAGTGTTTTTGCAAAGAAGAGTGGGCAGATCTTGCCAAGTCAAAATGTGCCATGCTGATAGACTCATACCCAAAAAGAATGAGTGCTTTAATAAAATCAAAAGGTGCTTCAACAAAGTATTAGTTTAAGGGTGTGCACACTTATGCAACCACATTATTTTATTTTTATATTTTTTCTTCCCTCTATCTAAAAGATTTCAGTTTGTTTTTCAATTGAGTTGTACAGTTTATAGGTCACATTAAAGGTGGAACAAGTTCTGAAATGATTTATCTTTGTCTCATTTTTTTACAGCACAGAAACCTGACATTTTAACAGGGGTGTGTAGACTTTTTATATCCACTGTAAGGGGCAATCCCTGTCACCCCAAAGCTTTAGTTCTGCAAAGGGTATCTGTTTATAGCCGGGAACGCCTGCCCGTACACATTCAATAAAGAGGGTGCACGCATTATAGTCATATAGTGGAGGTATGGTAATTGATAGAGCTTGGAAAAGGTATAGGAGTCGGGGGAAAAACATTCATTTTTAACACATTTATTCTACCTTTCCTGGTGATATGTGATCAGTTTTTGATGCCTCTAGTGCTATTGTTAAGAAGACATAGAAACTTCTCATTTGGACTGGACAACACAAGACTTCTGTAAGGACTGGGTAGACATGGAAAACCAAACAATGCTTTCTACACTTATTAACCTGCCCTGGACCTCTCCTTAACACCGCCCTCTGAGATGGGAATCACACCCGACTATTGACCTATTGAACTCTGGTGTGCTGGGATCGCATAAATGCACCTCTTCATGTATCTCTGTCGCCATAACCTCTAACCCCCATCTCAAATAACCCAACATTTCCTCCAGGAATGAACACTACATATTACACTAATAAATGCTAAGTAAGTTCTTTTGGGGCTACCTCACTACAACTCCCCCATATACTGACAGATGGGAAGGTGAAACACTTAAACGCTGCACTTTACTAAACCCACTACATTTATAGACACCTTAAAATTCCACACTTCAACATTTTATTGATTCTTTAGGTTGTCCGGCTGATCTAACGCGCACCTTAACCCCAATAGAATCATTTTACTTTCTCTCCAAACCACTAGATCATGCTATATCTCACATATACACACAATTGATGTTGTTAACATCTTCTCATCTGCCACTATATGCTAAACTCTGGAGCAGAGACGTTAACCTACATTGGTCAGACAAACAATGGTTGACTATGATATCAAGATTTAAAGCTGCTCTCTGGCCAATCGCTACAATGTGATAACATTCAAGCTTTTTGTCTTGCTGGTCTCATACTCCTCAATATCTGCAAATGATCTATCCAACCACAGATACATTTGGGACCCTCTTGTCCAAACATCCAAACTTATTGAAAGATGTTCACACTATAGCACAAACTCTAACAGACCACAAGATACTTTTCACTCCCCAATTCTATTTATTGCACCACAATACCATGCCTTTATCTAAATATAAACGTTCCCTACTTAGACATTATTATGGCAGAAAACTCCCTTTCTCTGCTTCACTGTAAATCTGCACAGCCACCTACCCTGCAGATGTGGGTGTCTCGGATGGAAGATATTAGATGCATGGAAAATATGACTGCTATAAATAAGGCTAAAACAAAATCACATCTACAGACCTGGTTCTACTGGACAAAATTCACACATTCAGACAAATTATACATAACGGGGTCATGAACCTCAACATAAAGCTAGCTAACGGTAGCGCATGTACCTATCCTGATCCCTCCAGGAATGACCTCTCATATACTCTATGTGGGTAAGTGTCGATCTCCAGACAACCTTTCAGTTGCATTACTATTGTAATTGTTTCACTGATGGTACCTCTTCACCCCCCCTCATCCTCCCCCTCATCTTAACCAGCCATCCCTTCCTCCTATCCCCCTGTTCCATTCTAATTGCCCCCCCCCCCCTTATTTCCCCATAATGTTACCATGTGGTTTTACGTCGATGACTACCTACTGCCTTTAATTTTTATTTTTGAAATATGTGCACATTGGAAGGTTGTAACAATCACCCTCAAGAATATATCCCGCTGAATGATTTGTCGTAATTGTTTTTTTTATTGTCTCTATTCCACCGTACTAAAATGTTAGAACTTTAATAAAAAAACAGATTGCTTTAAAAAAGGATGTAGAATCCAATGATCTAAGATAAATGAACTCATGTAATTGAACAGAGCCCAATGTGTTTTAAACGTGCCTGTGGTGTCTCTTTATTATGACATCACATGTGGCTTGATATGCAAATTAACTACTTTTAATGTTAAATGATGAATTGCATAATAAGCCTCAAGGTGGACAGAAGACACCAGACACATTTAAAACAGTTTTTTTCTCTTAATTTATGTATTTATTTGGAGTCCTGCTAATACAATTTATAGATCATTTTGAAGATGTATTATTATTTACATTAACAGTATAAACAATGGTCACAGTAACAAGGACCCTTTAACCCCTTCATGACGCAAGGTGCTTGCATCCCACACGACGCAAGCACCAACACGTCATAAATTGTTCCTGGCCACCGATCACAAGGTGATCGGTAGCCAGGAACACTATGGCAGAGACCCTATCAGGGTCTTAATAGACCCTGTGGGTCCCTGCCAAAATATCGCGAGACCTCCGGATGTCACGTGTGACGTCACAGGGGCGTGCCCAAACCAGGAGGTTCGGGCACGGCGCGATTTAGAGAAATGTAGCCGGTGCTCGCTTTGAGTACCGGCTACATTTCCCCTGTCAGACTGAGGCCATCATGGGGAGCCGCGATGAGCTGTTTAACAAAGGACGTACTATGCCGTCCTAACGACTTTTAGGCACTTAAAATTAGGACGGCATAGTACATCCTAATGTCACGAAGGGGTTAAACATGAAAGCATAATACTCTTGAATGAACTGTCTGGAAAGGTAGTCTCTGGTATAAACCCAGAAAGTGAGAAGACTCTAAACCACTGTGGTCTAAATTAATTGTGGCATAATTAAATATATACAAAAAACAAAAACTGTCTGCACTTGTCACCCTAATAAAGTTGGCAACAAATATATAAATATAATATAAATGAGAGGTTTTGGTTATATGAATTAAGCTCACCCGCCACGTCAAGGCACATTCTCAATAGGGTGAGAACCTACTCTCTCCTCCTATCTAGTGGGCATACAAAGCAGTTAATACTGCTACCAAAACCTTTTTAATGTGTTGGAAGAGATTCAATTAAACCTCCTCCCAATTAACCCTTTAACAGCAAGCTGCAACCAGACAATGAGGAGCCAACAACCTCAAATATTTGCAAGCAGGGAAAAGAAAAATGTTGGTGCGCTAAGCTAGTCACAGGCTCAAATAATATAAATGTATAAAATGATGCTTACCAGAGAGGTGTGAGCATGCTGCACCTCCTCCAACACATTAAAAAGGTTTTGGTAGCAGTATAAACTGCTTTGTGTGCCCACTACATAGGAGGTGAGAGAAGGTTCTCACCCTATTGAGAGTGTGCCTTGACGTGGCTGGTGAGCTTAATTCATATAACCAAAACCTCTCATTTATTTTATATTTATATATTTGTTGCCAACTTTATTAGGGTGAGAAGCGGAGACAGTTTTTGTTTTTTGTATACATTGTACAGCCAATCACACTGTATTTGCAGCATGCTCACACCTGTTTGGTAAGCATCATTTTATACATTTATATTATTTGAGCATGTGACTAGCTTAGCGCACCGACATTTTTCTTTTCCCTTAATTAAATATATGTACATAAAAACACAATGACTGAGCTACTTAGTCTTCATTGTTTGTTTATAACTGATAGCATAAATAGAAATATTTATGTGACTTTATGAATACAAATGTAAAATATATGCATATGGGAATGCCACCTTTTCTTTAAAAAGTACCAGCCATGCTTTTACCTCTGTATACTTAAAGGCACTGTATCACCTAAATATTGTTTGAAGTGTGAATGTACAGAATAAAAAATGATTAAAAATTAACTATACATTGTGATAGCAAAACTGCACGCAATGCCCTAAATTGAAGAAAAAATGTGTTTTTAATGTGTCTGTGGAGTCTACTGTTTATGACATCACCTGTGGCTTGATGAGCAAATTAACTGGTTTTTCAATGAGAAATTTGTAATTTTGCATATCAAGCCACAGGTGATGTCATAAACAAGAGACTCCATGACACACTTAAAATACATATTCTCCTGATTATGCATTTGTTTTGTTTTTTGCAATTCATTTTTTATCCAATTGTTTACCGCCCTGCCATAAGTGAGCGTAAATGTAGTGTTTTATATATTTTATGGTAAATGTTCAGAAATTCTCTATTTTTATCTCAGACAAGCATTTGTCTGTATAGGCACTTTATGCAAATTAAAACTCAAATATTAGATATTAAGGGGACAATGTACTTTTCATTACTAATTAAAATTATGTATTATTAAATATTATTATTAATTCAGTAGGCACAAAAAATATGGCTCACAGGATTGCAGCCTACAGAAAAGTTAGCATAGAATACATTGGCTTATTTTAAAATTCACAATGTGACATGATTGAAATACATGTGATAAAATCTGTTTTAGAGACAAAGGAGGACAGCTAAAATACTAAGATGGCGAGACAGTGAGAACCTTTAATTTTTTTTTCTTTTGTTTTCTTCTGTTTACACTATGTAGTGAATTGCATGGAATTGATACTGGAATTCAAACCTAAGGTAATTTTATATTGAGTAGACTCTTATTTGTGTTGTTTATTTTAAAAGAGACACTCCTAGGTAGAAACTGAGAATTAGCATTATTAAAATAGATACTAAGATATGAGAGCTTATTGAAAGACAGTTTCAGTTATTTTGAATTTCTATAGGATGACATTTGCAAAATAACCGTATTCTGATTTGTTATTCAAGATAGGTTTCCCGGGTTTGTTTTAGAGAAATGACTGGACTTAAGTATTTAAAAATAGTAATTATGAGGCAAAATTCTAAAAATGGAACCAATGGAATCTTCTTGCTGGTTGCTCCATTTTTAGAATTTAGCCCAGGAAATACTTTCCACAGAATTCGTGTGCATATTCCAGTTTATATTTATGGTTGAATTTATAGCTCAAACATAATTTTAACTTGGAATTTTATGCAAACAGTTAAAATAATTTGAATTGGGTCACTGCACCTAGAGGGACACCAGCCATACCCACAATGCCTATGATAGGCCAAAACTTACATTTGTGGTTGCTGTGTTTCCCAAGATGCTTGACAGGCTCTTCAGGTCTGGACTGCTCTGATGAGTGGGACCGGTGTAATATGCTAACAGAGAAGTTTCCTCTGTAATGGTGCAATTGAGCAAAAAAATAAACCCCACCGAGTAGGTCCCATCCTATAGGGCAGGGGTCCTCAAACTTTTTAAACAGGGGGCCAGTTCACTGTCCCTCAGACCGTTGGAGGGCCGGACTATAGTAAAAACAAAGTGTGCCTGTCAGATGCCCAGGAATATTATGCCATTCAGATGCCCAGGAATATTATGCCATTCAGATGCCCAGGAATAGTGTGCCAGTCAGATGCCCAGGAATAGTGTGCCAGTCAGATGCCCAGGAATATTGTGCCAGTCAGATGCCCAGGAATAGTGTGCCTGTCAGATGCCCAGGAATATTATGCCATTCAGATGCCCAGGTATAGTGTGCCAGTCAGATGCCAAGGAATATTATGCCATTCAGATGCCCAGGAATAGAGTGCCAGTAAGAGCCCAGGAATATTATGCCAGTCAGATGCCCAGGAATAGTGTGCCTCTCAGATGCCCAGGAATATTATGCCATTCATATGTCCAGGAATATTATGCCATTCAGATGCCCAGGAATAGTGTGCCAGTCAGATGCCCAGTAATAGTATGCCAGTCAGATGACCAGGAATATTATGCCAGTAAGAGCCCAGGAATATTATCCCAGTCAGATGCCCAGTAATAGAGTGCCAGTAAGAGCCCAGTAATATTATGCCAGTCAGATGCCCAGGATTATTATGCCAGTCACAGCCCAAGAAAATTATGCCAGTCAGATGCCCAGGAATATTATCCCAGTCAGATGCCCAGGAATATTATGCCATTCATATGTCCAGGAATATTATGCCATTCAGATGCCCAGGAATAGTGTGCCAGTCAGATGCCCAGTAATAGTATGCCAGTCAGATGACCAGGAATATTATGCCAGTAAGAGCCCAGGAATATTATCCCAGTCAGATGCCCAGGAATATTATGCCATTCATATGTCCAGGAATATTATGCCATTCAGATGCCCAGGAATATTATGCCATTCATATGTCCAGGAATATTATGCCATTCAGATGCCCAGGAATATTATCCCAGTCATATGCCCAGGAATATTATGCCATTCATATGTCCAGGAATATTATGCCATTCAGATGCCCAGGAATAGTGTGCCAGTCAGATGCCCAGTAATAGTATGCCAGTCAGATGACCAGGAATATTATGCCAGTAAGAGCCCAGGAATATTATCCCAGTCAGATGCCCAGGAATATTATGCCATTCATATGTCCAGGAATATTATGCCATTCAGATGCCCAGGAATATTATGCCAGTCAGATGACCAGGAATATTATGCCAGTCAGATGCCCAGGAATATTATGCCAGTCACAGCCCAAGAAAATTATGCCAGTCAGATGCCCAGGAATAGTACAGTGCTCGTTATACCTCCCTCCTCCCCCTCCTTCCCCATCACTTACCTCCAGCTGCTGTGTCCCCGGGCCGGACGTCTCGCGCAGTGTTCCCTCCTCCCTGCACGGAGGAGGGAAACAGTTACCGGGTCCGGATGTGACGAAACGTCACATCCGGTCGCGGTGATTTATTTATTTTTTTTTTTTCGTTTTCCTGCAGCCGCATCTTCTGCGGCTGCAAGGAAAAAAAAAAAAAAAAAGGTAATCAGCGGGGAGCGGGGGGTGCCGGCAGCACCCCCCGCGGGCCGGACAAATGTGCTCGGCGGGCCGCATGTGGCCCGCGGGCCGTAGTTTGAGGACCCCTGCTATAGGGCATGCTATTTTAGATGTGGCTTCTATTTCTATGTTTTTTTAAATTGCTGTATCTCTATTTAGTCCTGGTCATTATGATTATACCTATTAGTTCCATCCACATGTAAACTGGATTAGTACATAATGGGGTCAATTAAACCTACTATCCTAAAACAATGGGATGAAAACAAATATTGAGTTTCCAGTACATATAATTCTGCTTTTTACAGGGCCATTTACTACTTATTTACTACCTTTGATACAATTTGATATGAAAGGTTGTTTACTGGTAGTCGCTACTGAAGAGCTTGCTCAAAACAACAGGATCTCCTAACCGTTCCGTATCAATATACAGAACAGTTATTTTAAGGCCTGTGCTGTATTACTGCATGTTGATCTGATTGTGATTCTGTTTTGTAACTATCACTTTATATAAAAAATAAAAAATAATAACAATGTAATGACTACTAGCCAGCAGTCTCTTCTAGCTACCTTTTATGTCCCAGAGTATTTAATATAGAGCAACATGTCAACCACAAAAGCTAACATGAGGGCACATGCTTACAAACATTTTCTGTCAGAACAGTAACAGAGTTTAAATTAACCTGTCAGTGACTTGCAACAAATAAGTTGAGTCAATACTTAGCAGACAATTCACAATCACAAGCTGCAACAGGTGGTAATTTTAGAACAATGCACAAAACTTTCCTTTAGATTGGGGAAAGTTATGGGAAATGTACAATGAAAGATGAAAATTAAAATAATTTAAGCCACTGAGAGGCTAAATCTGGCAGTGGAAAAGCAGAAATAAAAAGTGTGGCACAGAATATCCACATGCACATATAAACATAAAACAGCACATTGTTCAATGACACTAAGTAAAGTTACCTGTGTAAATATACCACAGACAATAATGTCTGTGCTGCAAGTTTACATAAGCTTTTCAGGTTGGATAATAAAACCTGTTTGAGGGCTGTTACTGCTAACATTATTTATTTAATTCAATATTATATTTATTTATCATTTACTTTGTATTGTGTTTTAACAAGTTAATCCCTGAATGGTGAATGAGATTTTGTCTCTGCTTTCATGAACAACAAAACCATTGTGTTGAACGTTATCTAACAGAATTATTGGTTCTTGATATCATATTTAACATTCTTACACTGGATGTAGGGTTGCCACCTTTTGTTCAAATCCATAGACTTAACATTGGCCTCAAGCTGATGGATTGTTTGTACACTAGATTTAGTCTAATTCTATTTTTATTAACACCAGCTACATCCCCTACGTGTGACTTATATGTTGCGGTATTTTGGTTCAGTATTTGGACTCAGCCCCATACGCCCCTAGGCTGGGGCCCTGCACTGACCTGTTTTGTTCACCTAGGCCTCTCTGGGTTTCACCCAGTCTTTTAGGGTGTAAGTTCTATAGATGTAGGGTGGACAAAGGTATTACAAGAGTTTATTCAGCCGGTGTGGTGGGATAATATCTGAAATGTCAAGCACCAGGAACTCACTGTAGTTTTAAAGGACAACTAACCTTTTTTAACTTGTGTTTCTAATATAGACACAATTGAAAAATACTCTAGTACCAGGATAATAGTCGTACTTTTGATAGAACATAGCAGCTTCTCTGGGAGCGAGCTCATGCATAAATAGACACTCATTTTTACATAGGCTTATCAGAGGGGTCTTTAATCCCCTTTGAAAATGATGGTCTCTGTCCCCACCAGCTATGCCTCAGCTATCAGACTATACACGTCGGGTTTACTTGGGGCAAGGGCACACTATTTTTTCCACCCCTGAGGAAGGAAGGGTTAAATAAAAACTTTAGATCAGTCAATTGTGTAAACTTAAAATGAAACACATTATAAGGTATTAATAGGTGGTACCCACTAGGCTGAACAAGATGTTTGCGGGATCAGTGTCCATGGTGGAGATTCGGTGCAATGAAGGCCACTTTTATACACATTTAGTTAAACTGCACAGTGTTAACACAGTTCTGGAAAAGGATTAAAATATAAAATAGCTCTTTAAGGTTAGGTGGCCCTTTTACATTTGAACAAGGAGAAATCTTCACTGCAGTGAAATTGGCCATAGCGAAAAATTGGAAAACTGACAGGATAAATGACTGTGCTCTAATTAGGGCACAAGTTATTTATCAATTGAAAGGGAATAGGATATTATTTTGTGCAAGATACGTAAAGACCCTGCCTTTTGGAAAGATTGGAGAAGAATTTTGAGGTTATCACTAGGTCATAAGATTGGCCAAATCGAAACCCTTATATGAACGGTGTAATTGCTCTTGTGTCCACTCCAACCGTCAGTCCAGAAATATGTGTTCTGTTGTTGTATAGTTATATGAATTGTGGAAAAGTAATTTATAGTATTTAACTAAATGTTTGTATTGACATTTGTATAGTGATAAATAAAAGATTTGTATTTTTTCAACAACAACAAAAACTGGAAGGACAACTTTACAGTAGTAACTTTCCCAGAAGTAACTTTAAAAGCATTACTGATTTAAAAAATCAGCATGGAAGATTCAGGGTGGTCACATCTCTTGCTGTATCTAGGGATGGAGGTATGGCAAACTCAGACAGGAAGCCAACATAACCTTTCTTACATTGTGGCATTTGTTCTTGGCAGTACGAACTGATAACACAGAACCACTACTGACTGACTGCTTTATATAGTCTAGCAGCCACAACATGCTGGAACCGAAAACAGTACCATTAGGACACAAACACAGTCAAAACAAGTAGTGAAACTGGGAAAAAGAGGTACAACCTCTCTGAAATTCCCAGGGAAGCTAAAATTGTATACACACACACACACATACCTCCCAACTTACCCCCCCACCCCCAGTGAATCGGGGCACCAGGGGCAAAGTCTGGGGAGGGGGCGGGACATCAGGGGTGGAGTCTGAGGAGGGGGTGTCAGTGCTACCGCTCATATGCGGTAACACTGTCACCCATTTTTGATCCTGGCTTCTGAAGCTATGATCACTACTGTGCATGTACACAATGCTATGCATGCCTAGTAAGCATTCTCTGGTGTCTGGGACACCGGAGAATGCGATCAGGACCGCGGGATTGTGGTCCTGAGTCCTGCTGTCTCTCGGAGCTCTACCTCTTTCCCGAAAAGCAGGACAGAGGTAGGTAGCGGGACATCCCTCCCAAATCAGGACTGTCCCACTCAAAGTGGGACAGTTGGGAGTTATGCACACAGATTGGGTATCGCTACATATGTGTGTCGCTGTATGAAGTGTCATTATACTTCTGTATTACAGTTTGAGTATCCCTCATCCAGAAATCCGTGATCCAAAATGATCTCCAATTGTAGATAACGCATATAAAAAAAAAATGGTATAAATTTTGACTTTTGTTCAATGGAGAAATAAATAAGAGCATAGGAAGTCAAAATGTCAGGAAAAGCCTTACACGTTTTGTCTGTCTTGCAGAGTTATTCGTAGGATTATATATGTATGTGTATATATATATATGTATGTATATGGGGTGGGTGTGGGTGTATGTAGTACACCTTTTCATTATGCTTCTATATTATAGACAAAATACTAATCACATGGAAATGCAATATCAGTTTGTTTTAAACAACTGCAAAAATGCAAGGATCTTAGAATAAAGTCCTATCACAGAACATATGAACTTAGCATTTTGGATATTTAGGCGTTCCTGAACAATTCCAATTCCATTGAACATTGAGTGTGATGAGAGTTGTAGTAAAAATGAGAGCTGAAAACACACAATGGCCCTTTTTTAATCTTGCATGCCTGAGGCACAACCCCCTCCTCCACTCATTAACCATCTGTTGTTTACCTCTTGTCCAAGGAAGACCCCACTCACTATGTCATTCTATTTGCCTGTGGTGCAATGCCACCCCAGCAACAATAATTTTGCACAACAGTTGTTATAACATAGTTGTTCCGGTTGTCCCAGGCTTGTTGGAAGTTGAACCGCTTTGGATACCCTGGTTCCCGAATCCAGAGAGACGAACGCTGTTTCAATCGGCAAAAACCTGCAAATGTGGAAACATCCCACTAGCTATGGCACCGCTAGGATACTCTTCCCTACCAAACGAGTCGAGGCTGCGATTTGAGGGTAACACGAACACACCTTTAATGGCTCCCGGTGGGACAATTTATACAGACTTACAGACCAAGGGACAGCCCCCCCCCCCCCCCTGAAGGTACACTGGATAATCACATATTCTATCCAATGGACACACAGTGCAACATTTGAAAAGGTCCCTGCCTAGCTTGGAGATAATTGGCTTTAACGGTTACAATAACCTAATTATCTCCAAGCACATGGAACTACTGCATTTTACACCCATAAAAGGAAATAACATAAAAACATATACCTTTGACATTTTAAGATGAATATAGGTCATGTGACCATTCGCCAGATAGCTCAGGTCTGAGCGCACAAGATGTATGCATTGCGCTCCGATCTCACGAACGATGTGCCAAAGTTCTGATATACAAGTCTGTTTGTGTGAAACAAAGTGTTCCAATGTAACAACAGTAACTGTAGATATCCAGGGGAAGGTAGTTCTGTAACAATAGTTATGTCATGTTTATTACTGACTAAAGTCAGGATATATACCCGATTCACTTGATGGTCTTTTGGTGGCATCTGGATGGTGCCCTACGATCTGCTTAGTATCAGTCAGATGTGTAAGTAAGCTGACACATTGGGGGTATATACAGCTGAATTCCCACTTTCATGAATGAAGCCCTAAGTTAATCATTGTTAAATTTGGACACTTATCTAGTTCTTCCACCAACTTTACTCCCTATTTCACCTCTTGGTTCTATTCTATATCATGGTTTGGATTTACTCATCTTTTACATTTCTGTTTACTTTATTCTGCTGTCATGTATTTCCTCACATCAAAGGACTCTGTTCTATGCAAAAGAAGCTTAAATAGTGGCAGAGGATGTGGTGTAGGATGAGGAATTGTGTTTGAAGAAGCATGGAGGGCGATGAGAGAAAGAAACCTAGAGGCACTTGGGGAACTGATGTGAGGGCCCATAAGCAGATGCTTGCCTAATGAATATACATAATAAATATGATAGTTATAATGTTAAATAGCTGCATGCAAAACAAGCGATGTATACAAATATTTAAGAGCTGCTTATACAAATATTCACACAATATAGTTTAAGTGTTTAAGGGCTGGGATCCAACACAATAATAGCTCAACAAAAATGACTTCTTAACCAGATGCCCACCATCATGTATGACTTTAATAGATGCCACTAGAAGTGTCTACTCACACACTGAGAATAATAAAGTTCATTAGGAACAAGCTTCTAACCGCATAGGAAACATTGTTGTTTTATTCAGGGCAACATAGAAAAAATGTTTATTGCAGGGATGCAATCAGTCAAATCTAGACCACTAGGCAGCCTTCATTCTACACAAGGCAGCCCTGAATTTCTCAAAAGCACCTCTGAATTAAACAACAATATGGACAACATAACAGGAAATGATGTATCTGTCAGGAGTGATCACCAGTAAGAGGCGGTACTTTGCTAATTAGCCCTGACAACCCTATAAAATCGCCTTCAGTCAGTCAGTGCTCATTTGTTCTGTAGCTGGCGTAGAGCATACAGCGTGTGTCCCTTTATGTTCCTTACTGTGTTTATTCTCGTTTTGTATTTCTAACACCCGGTATCTGAACCGTTTCACCTACTATTCTCCTCTGCCTGTCCCGACCCCTGGTTCTGTTTACTCGTTCTGTTTGATTGCCGCCTGCCACTGACCTTTTGGAACTTCCTGACTTTGGCTTATCCCTTTAGTACCATGCCTTGGACTCAGCCCTCGTGCCTCTGTATCTACCAGTGGGTTTGTTCTCTACCAAACCTTCTGGGTCAGTGACAATCACAAGGGGTTGCCTCCCTGCCATTGAGTTCCCATACTGTGTGCCTGACAGTATCAGGACAATGTTGTGAATTAATAGATGAACTGTGTGTTTCAAAATACAACTTTTTTTATGGTGGTGAAGTTTTTTCACACCAGAAATAATTTAAACACCTCTGCAAATAAAAGGGATGTGATCAGAGCAGGCCAATGCGGTAACAGCATTGCTATCAGGATTAAAGTACCTCTCAGCTAATATGCATGATGTTCCTACAACGTTTGTGTGTTGATTTTAGCTGGTGGTCTTTTTTGTAATATAAATGTTGAAATGCATTAAAACTTGTGTAAGGGTAGTCAAGTTATAGTTTGATAATCCTTAAGTGAGTGAGCTAACATTATGCTTTGTCTCTATTAAACTCACTATAGTATTCTGCACATAAGCCACTGCTTTCTTTCTTCTATTACACAGTTCTGCTGAGTATGGATGGGTGCTCTGTGTAAATACCTATACTAACCAACGTAAACACACCACAGATCTTTGCTACTGATATATCTTGCTTGGAATATTTTAATAATCTACGTTATCCACTATTATTACAAATACTGCAACAGTGAGACCCCCAAAGCTGACCTCATCCATAAATGGCAAGCAGTCATACGTCATATCTGCTTCAAGGAATTGGCTCAGTTGCTAAGGCAATAGACTGTGACTTAGGAGATTCTCCTGTAGCTCAACTGACCTGCTTAGTATGACCTTGAAGGAGTCATTATCTATAAACATATTACATGCTTGGCATATAAAGTCTTGAAATATTGTTGTATGAAACATTTCATGTGTAAATCAAAACAATATACAGTACATAGTGTGTATCAGTTTTAAGAAGGTCATAAAATATTCATGTGTATGTGTATATCTATATATCTTGGCATATGATGTGGCATTATTAATTATCCGATGCATTAAAGAACCATCCCCACTCTACATCAGTAGCATGCTGAGGTCATTATGGGAATGCAAATTGTGTGTTACCATGGACATTGCATACATCACTGTCTTATTTCGCTGGGCCGGTATACTGTACTGATATTAAAGGGTATGCTCATTAGAGAGCCCTCATTCTGTCTGCATTTTCCTCATGTCTTCATTGCTTTATAGTTTGTCTATGCCACATGAAAATAAATCTCTGGTACCCTTCATTGCAAATATAGGCCCATGTAATTATAAACTGTCCTTTTAAACAATGAGACACTGGAAGGTTGAGTAGCACACAGACACATTGACATTATTAAGCAGAAATCCTGTTAAATTAGAATGTTTGTCACAGCTAAGAAGTGTAAACAAAAGCCCTCAATGTGTATTATACTGAGCTGTGCTTAAATCAGGCTAATCATTAATAACTTTTAGCACTCTAGCCCCTGTCTGTGTACTGCATTTCCCATGATGCTCTGCCAGCCATATGCATTCCACAACAACTGGATTTAGCCATCACTGATATAGTGTTACCTCCTTCCTCCCCCTTCACACAAACACTCTGTCTGATCTGAACCAGTTGACAGACTCCTCATCAATCAATGTTAAATGTTATTATAGTGGCTTGAGAGGATATACATTTAAAATGCTCATCTCCTTCTTAAATAAAGTGTATATGTAAGTATTAATTATGTAACAAAATGTAAAGTCAATTGTGCCCTTTTAAAATAGATTATGCTAACATCTAACCTGAATGAACACATCCATTGTAAAAAAAAAAAAAAAAATACTACAATATGAAAGCTGTATTTTTCTATTTAATGTGTATAAAACACGAGTTCCACTAAACCATCAATAGTAAACCTTGGCTTCGGATGCCTGACTGAGCATTATGGGAACTGTAGTCCACAGCAGAAGGTTAGCAATCACTGCATTAACTGGTCTGCTTTTTATTCTTCAACACAGTGCCCCCCCCCCCCCCCTTCTTAGATGATGCAGAATAGCTGCAGACCCAGCAATTTGGGATGCAGCACAGGTAACAAGGAAAAGGAAAGGAGAGAGAGGGGGCTGTGCATCTATGACGTTGTCAAAGTATGGGCGTTCTCAATGGTTTAATCATAGGACCTTTTTAATTCTAATGCAGCCAGTCGTTTGCCTGCCTTCCCTGCTGTCTACATGTGAGCTGCAGTGCTCCTTCACTCCTCCTCCCCCCTTCTAGAGCAACCCTCCCCCTCTTTTGTGAGGTCTGCAGATAAGAGACAGAAGGGATAGAGCTGGCAGGCGATCAGTACTATTTCACTGCACCAGAAGGAGGTGAAAACAGACAAGAGAAAAGAGAGATCAGGGGGCACTGCAGACAAGGAAGAGAGGGAGAAACATATATTCTCTATTGGGCCACCAGAAGACCAAAAGTGCTCACCCTCAACACAAGCTAAGCTAAATAGTGGATCTGCTTAAACAGACTGGTTCTTGTTCAAGAGAAGGATGCTCTGCTGATGATCAAGAAAAGGAAATCTATTCCAATTTATATCTGATTGAGGAGGCTGTAACCACCGAATGGGGATTAAGGCACAGTGAGCAATGCAACCTTTCAGTTTCAGGCTGATGATACACTTTCTCCAGCGTTAAATGAATTTGTCACAGAGCTTTATTATAGTATTCTCTGTATTGTGAAAGAGCTGTACAAACGGCATTTCTGATTTTACCCACTGTATTTAATATCAAGGATTATGGCTCAACTTTGATGGTACTATTGGTACTGCAATGACAGTTTAAGTTTAGAGAACTGATAGCAAATTTGTTGTACGACACGCAGAAAATTGGGGACATAGCAGAAGACTTGTTCTCTGAGCTCAATTACTATTACATTATTACTGGAAGCTGGTTCTTGCTAGAGACCCTGGGAAGATGGCCACTCTTCTGCGGAAAATAGGATTGATTCGTCTTCACGACAGGGATACAGAAGACCCTAAGCATCACCACCATCATCGCAGCCAGCAAGGATCACTGAAAAACAGCAAGGGAAGGAATAGCAGCAACAAGCAGCCAGGGGGCACAGCAGGAGGAGGTGGCGGCGTAGGTGGTGGTGGCAGCAGTGGAGGGGGCAGCAGTGGCTGCTGCAGCAACAACCCCACAAACAATGAGGGGACCCTTGGTCAGGCTGACATCAAAGGCAGAAAGGCTGAGCAGTGTCAAAAGGACAAGCATGGTTCTGCTGGTGGAAAGGATAAAAACAGTGCCAAAGAAACTAGCACCCCTACAATTACAAAGGAGTCTAAGCAGCAAGGTGTTGGAGGTGGAAACGGAGGAGTAGGGAACAAGCAAGGTGGATGCTCCTCTTTACAACCACTGGTGCCCCCCAACAGGCAGCATTGCACCCAAGTGAGGAGTAGGCGACTGATGAAGGAGCTTCAAGACATCCGTAAGTTGAGCGACCACTTCATCTCGGTGGAGTTGGTGGATGACAGCCTATTCGACTGGAATGTCAAGCTGCACCAGGTGGACAAGGATTCCACCCTCTGGCAGGACATGAAGGAGACCAACACTGAGTTTATACTACTCAACCTCACTTTCCCGGACAACTTCCCCTTCTCCCCACCCTTTATGAGAGTGCTGAGCCCCAGGTTGGAGAATGGCTATGTGCTGGACGGTGGGGCCATCTGCATGGAGCTTCTCACCCCAAGGGGTTGGTCCAGTGCCTACACTGTAGAGGCTGTCATGAGGCAGTTTGCAGCAAGCCTGGTCAAAGGGCAGGTAAGTGTATGGTTGAACAGTCAGTACCAGTGGTCCTCCGATAATTTCCAGCATAGATTAGTATTGTAAACATAATGCCTCATGTACTGTTTGTTTTTTTTTTTCAATTATTTTGTCCAAATCCAAATATAATAGAGATACAGCAGTGAAGTATTATTTTTTAAATGGCGGTATGTTTCCATAGCCAGGGGTCAACAATATCCATGTCTAAGTGTATTAGACACCCGCCTGATACATTATACAGTGTAACTCTATATATTGTATCTTCTAGCGGTTAGTAGGCAAGGCTGCTTGTATAATGATACATTAAACCCACTGGCTCTTTGTCAATACAATGGGTTCTATTGATGAGCGTGATCCATGAAGCTGTGAGCTATTTTAGACACGTGACAAGACGAGCCCCACACAGTACATGGTGATAATATTTAGCTGATATACAAATATAAATCCACCTCTAAACACATATTTACCCACTTGCTTTCTGCAGCTGCAAATCACAATATTAGTTGTTTACGTTCTAATAGCATGATCTACACCATGTTTGTCCTGTCTCTTTATAACACAAGGTGGGAGTCAACTCAGCACCAGTGCATTTTCTGGAATAAAAACACAACAAAATGCTGATCTGTGTCCTCCACCTATTTAGTAAACAGCTTATGGCCACTTCATGACCTTCACTTTTGATTGCCCCTCAGGTTTATTGTATTTATTTTCAGATAACAACTAGAGTTGAAGTAGAAGTGTCTTAGGAAGCAATATAATTTACAAGAGTGAGATAAGATCACACTGTATAATTTCACTGATTTCACTACAATTTCATTGACTATGTCCACCTAACCTTGAACTATCATAAAATCTGTATGTCAAATGGATGGCAACACTCAGAACTGATGGACTTGTAGACAGTTTATATGTTAAGTTGGTAATGTGTTTGTGACTGTATATATGCAAATTTTTAATTCAATTTACAGTTGTCCATAAGGGTGCATATATAGTGGTAAACATGCTGCTCACAAATTGCACTGCTGTTTGTGGTAGAATATATGAATGAATAAACTCACCTCCAGATATTTTTGATATTTAAGTGGGTAGAAGACACACTAACACAAAGAAAAAAGAAAACATTTAGTTCGAAAATATGTAGCACAATAGTGGAATTTGACATTATTAGATTGATTGGGATGACCATAAAGGTATTCTGGACAGATAAAGGATGTTTTAGAGCTGCAGGACTGACTATATGGGCCCTTTGTTTTGCCAGCACAATCTAGGTTTCTACTGTTTAATTAAAATGTGCACTATAATTTTTACAAAACAAAAAACAATCAATTGTTAAAGTAATACCGTTATGGTGTTTGGTCATACCATCATACCATCCATTTCATTTCAACATCTATGACATTTTGCTTGATATTTTTATTTTATGCAGAAGCCTAACAAGGTTATTTAAGAACAATACAGAGCTTTAATTAAATATTTGTTTTTAGATTTTGCTTACAATTTAAACAAGATTATTAAATATTGAGTTAACACTAATTATTGTTTTTCGCATATATAACTTCTGTGAAACTTGACGTTTAGTCATACATTATGTATAATTTGTATCTCAGTGTGTATATGTTTATATGTATATATTAGATTGGTCAGCCCTACACTTTCACTGGAGATACTTATACTAAAAGCATCAGGCAGGACAGAACATGATATAAATGCAGCCAAGCAGTAGACATTTTCTACAAGTATCCTGAGTTAAAGGTGGAGATTTAGGTAACCCAAAATACGTAGGGAAAATTCGATTTTTCTGTCTGTCGAGTCTCAGACAGGCAGGGATTTTTTTTTTTTTTTGGTTTTATTTACCAGCACTAAATCCTTTTATGAAATCAGAATAGAAAGTATGGGAGAATACCTCTATAACCACAAGTAAAGCACTGCAGACAGGAATATGTCTGCTCATGGTACATCAGTTTAAATAAGCTTAGATAGCAATTCCATTTCTGTCATGTGGAAACACAGCCATAGGGGTAAATGCCTTTTTATACGTAGCTGAGAGAATTTCCTTGCTTCACAGAAAGCATCATGTTAATATTCATGTTATGCAAATCAGTTCCTCAGGTGTTTATTTATTTATTTAAACCGCTCCATTTGACTGTTGGCAATGCTTGGAGTGTTTCTTTTTCCACTAATTATCTATTACATTTTGGCTTTGATCCTGGTTCTCTGTTACAATCAGTGACACACATTAAACCAATCTCTCTTTTATTCTGAGACCATATTAAGCATCTAAACGTCAGCAAACATCCCTTCTATAATGGTTATCAGCAGCAAAATAGTTCAGATTAAAACCAATGTTTCCATTTGAAGATATCACTTAGCACCTCTTAAACCTCTATAAAGCTTCAATACAAGATGATGAGGATATTCAGTTTTAAAGAAATGGTTGGCCTAGTTTTATTTAAAAAAAAATAAAAACACACACACACAAATATAATACTATCCTGGAAAAAAGATGTATATAAATAACAATACTTAAAATATAATTATTTACTTAGAATCAACACAAAGTGGTCAGTATCCGATTGTTATAACAATTGACTTGATATAGTGTTCTCATTCTGAAATCTTTTCTATTGCTTTCAATGGCATAGGACAGTAAAATAACAATTTTACATTTTAGGAATCCGAACAAAATCAACAAAGAATATCCTGCAGATATTCAGAATCAACAAAGGATATTCTGCAGATAACTTTTTCTATTCATCTTTCTTTTCAGTATGAATCAAATGCTTGTTTAATTCAGACATTCATGTTTTTCAGCCTGTAGACAATTTGAAAGATATGATGCTTTAGCATATAAATATGAATATTTCAGGAAACCTTGCTAATAGGACATATTTATCTATAATCTGTAGTTTTCTCTATTATAATACTGCCTTTAAAGGCAATTGTTGTGTACATGCACTGTTAACAGTCTAAAATATTAATAACTAAGGAATCAAATTGGCTAAATATTTGCAGAACAAATGATCCTTGAAGAATTACATTTTAAGAAACTGACTTTTATTGTAAAAATTAAAATAACATTTTATCCTAAAAATAAGTATTGCTTAATTACCATTCATTTTAATATATTTGTTTACTGTGTATACCAACTGCTGTTACCATCTTTATGGACAAAAAATATCTATAAAAAGCATTTATTTGCTAATGACATACATTTTACAGTGTGTTGGATCAATGTAT
Organism: Pelodytes ibericus; assembly: GCA_036172795.1. Taxonomy (NCBI): domain Eukaryota; kingdom Metazoa; phylum Chordata; class Amphibia; order Anura; family Pelodytidae; genus Pelodytes; species Pelodytes ibericus. Next base: position 120,759,396 of record CM069859.1, on the reverse strand, counting down.
TAGATTGCTCTAATTATTTTTTTTATCTCAAGTCATTAAGTAACATAGACTACAATAGAAAATGTTCAGTTAAAAACAAGTGATACTTGATAACGCATGCCATTGAATAGAGCCCAATATTGTTTTACTATTGATTTATTACTTTATAAGTCTAGCATGGAATTTCTGCGTGAATCATAAGTTGATTCATTCACGTCAGGGTACATACTCCAGCAGCAAAAAGTGGTCCACCATATCTTTAAGGTAATAATTTAATAGTTAAACTAAAATCACCATAAAAATGCTTTTTAAAATGAATACATATTATCAATTCTTAGGAACATGGTAGTTGTAAATTTGGATAAATAAAGGACTTGGCACAGTGCTTATCTTGCTCAGTAATGGTGTGAGTGACACAGGCAAGCGATAAACAGTACCACAAACATCTTAGCTACGTGAAACGCGTTAAGGTGTTTGTGGAACTATCACTTGTGTGATAAACAATGCTTAGCACAATTTAAACAAATACAAATATGTAAAATTGCACAATTTCACCAAAAATAAAAATACTGATCCATGATGGATTGTAATACCTTGGTTACTATATCTGTGTTTGTTACCCATTCATTTTGTCAGAAGGACACTGCATTGGTTTGTAAACTATGATGCAGTATGCCAGTTGGGTGGAAGAAAACAAAGGTATGTAATAAATAGACAGTAGCAGCAATAATACAGATCCCAGTCATACAACAAACGGAGTACACCGCTAATTTCTTCACTAAGTCATCAACTAAGCGAGGAAAATGGCTAAGAAGATCAATTAAGAGGCGGTAGCGCTAAAATTGTAAAATCGATTATTGATAAAGGAGCAGGAGAAATTGTAGGGAAAAGAACCAGTGGTCATTGTTTTTTTACTTATATCATAAAGGTAGTTTTGGAGGAACAATCAGTCTGATTTTATTTAAAGTTAAGTAAAAATGGAATTCTACCTAACTTACTTATTTTGAAATCAATGCATTGTTTTCCAGAAAGTACCATTATAGTCTAACAGTCTTTAGGTCTTGATGCCATTAGTGATGGTATAAGAATATAATGTAAGTCTCAGTGACTAGTGTGGTACATATTTACTCCCAATAAGGTATTGACTGCGCCTTAAATGCAGTAATCTGGCAAAACGTTCCACTATAAAAATGATGAAGAACATTAGTGGTAAAACAACACAACATTTGGAATCAGTGTATCATTCGTTCCCAAGTTGGTAGGTTAACTGTTTAGATTCAATACCCCTGGTTACTACTGTGGGTATTGACACTTATTTAGCTTAATATCAGTTCCCAGTGTTGAGTAACAATTTTTGCTATTTCCATGCAGATGTTTCCATACAAAATAAGGGGTAGGGAAAGGGAAGCATAGGCTACATTCTGCCTAATTAAAGAATAAGCTCTAAGAATCTGCATGGTTCAATGTTTGTTTACTAAATTATCACTATATGCAGATGTTAAATTTGCATCAAATACATTCATGGTGCTGCACTAGGAATTTTGTATTGTTTGTTTGTGAATGTCTGTATCTTAAATCACATGTGGACTGTAAATGAATTAACTGAATAAAATGGTTACATTCTGACATTTAAAGGACAACTGTAGGCAAAACATGAACTTATGTTTAATTGAGATTGCATCTAGCGTAGACATTTTAAAAAGAAATTCTTTAACAAAAGAATACAAATAAAGTACCTTACTGAGTTTGTATAGCTATATCAAGAGGGTTATTTTAAATAATATCTATGCTTCATGATAGCACTATTCAGAGCAAGGAGGACTCAGTAAGGTACTTTATATGTATTCTGTCCTTCGCCCCCTTGTGATGTACTAGTTACATTCCCCTCCCATTCAATGCAAGTCTATGATCAGAATTCTGACTTATAGACTGCATCCTGTGTCCCCAGCCCCAAAGTGAGATACTAGTGCTGTAAAGTCACTGGGGGGGGGGGGGGGGGGGGGGGTGGCACCCCCAAACACTTTATTTCACAAAATGGTGGTACCCATCACACATGTTTAGTAAATTTATTTTCGTTTTCTTTCATAAAATAAACTCATATAGCAAAAATAAAAGACATATCAGCAATCAGCAATGCAAAATAAAGAAAATTAAACCCTTTTAATTTTTTGGTGGGAGTGTCCCTTTAATAACAAGGAAATAATCTCCTCTCTGATTGGCTGCAGGGATTCAGCTTCCCAGAGAAACAGACTGTTTTTTACTCATTGCAGAGCACACACAGCATAGTCTGTAAGCGAATGCAAGGGGAGCATCAGAGAAAGTAATAATGGAGGGTTTTAATGACAGCTGCTGTGGTCCCTTGTATTATGTCTGAGCCATGGGCAGCCATCCCTTTAGTTGTGCCTTAAAGGCGGCCATTCATACATGAAAGAAGACTTTGCAGAAAGGGTTACATGTGAATATGTTCGTGCAGCAGCTGACAATAGACTCCTTTAAATAACCTAAAATGTAGTTGTGTGGGATGCTAGCAAATCTCCTACATAGCAAATGGTAATGTGACACAAAGCAAGGAGAAGGAAAAGAATAATGGATTGGGGAAAATGACATAGATTTGTCACATTGTAATATAAGCAGAAATTATATTGGTTAATAACATCAAATAATTTGCTACAAAGGTTGCTTCATCTTATACACTAAAAACGAGTGAGTGAAATCATAGCAAGATCATTAGCACATTATGGACCAGTAGGCTTGAGTTCATGTGCAGCAGATGCCAGTTAACATAACAACATTAATACATTGACACATTATAAAATGCTCATTTGTCCCTATTACATTCTCACATTGTCTTGATGTATTGTCTGTAGTAAACCAAAAGGACAGGTTTTCTGGTCAACAGCTACAAAACAAAATACGGTAATAATTCATGCATTTTTCTTTACAAAACAATATATATATATATATATATATATATATATATATATAGACTAATATTTTTAATGAGAAAAACAAATTAAACAATATCTATAGACCGGTAAGATAATTTAGGACTTTATTAATAAAAGAGAGAATTGGCAAGGGAATTGCAAACTTAAGGCCAAAGTAGTCAAGTTGGAATATTATCCAATTCCGCTATACTTAATACTGGCCTTCATTTTGCAGTTCCCTTGTAAATTCACTGCAGTTTCTACTTTCATGAATAAATCCCTTAGACAATAAATACATATGAAGAAAAACAAATGAAATCTTTATTTAAAAGAAATAAAGATAAATCATTTTTAATCCTACCACCACTATGCAGGTTATTTTAAAATTAATTTATGTAAAAGAGATATTTCCGCTGCTAATGAAAATCCTAGCTATACTAAAACTAGTTTATGTATAACAAAAATTGCCTGTGTAAGAACCAGAATTTTTTATATACAAAGTGCCTCTGGTGAAATACACAGACTTTAACGAAAGGTCATCTATTCAGAACACATTTAAATGTACCTGACAAAATTACAGTACATTGCATTAATCAACAGACCATATAAAATAGCCTATGTTATGATGGTGATATTTGATAGCATTGGCAAATCCTAAATTTATGTGAGACACGTTGGAAGGATATGCACCTTGTATCCATGGACACCAGCATTTGTGGCAAGATCTGTGAAGGTCCATAGAACATCATTTAATTGGTTGTCACAAAGTTGAGTAAATGTCCATCATGAACATATAATCTCCATCATTAAATCTCTAGCATTATATAGAACCAAATAAGTGTTTTGTAAACCCTATAGCTGTGTGGTGAGCAAGGTGCCGTATAATATAGTTACAAGTATTTTGACTGGAATGTTAAAGGCTTGAATATTCAATAGTCCCTATAGCAGTCTAAAAATGCCTCACTTTTGCACACAATTGTGGATTTTATTTTGATTGTATATTTTTTTTGTTCAACTCTCCTTGACTTTTGCTCATTTTATCATCTATTAAAGGGACAGTCTAGTCCCCAAATTCACTTTGGTGCAAGTTAAAGACTACTGTCTGACTAATGCACAGGCTTTTTTCCTGTGTGATTTGATTCAGGCATTCTGCATAAATCACATGTTTAATATTCTACACAAGCTCTCCCCTGCATCCTATCCTACAGGTACTGCTGCACTGATTGTGTGTCGGCATTGAGCATGTATCAGTTTTGTTTCATTGTTGTCACTTCCTCTGCTGGTTGAATAGAATGCATTGTGTTTAATCTTGCTCTTGTACACCGTATGATTTCTTAACAGTGCAACACATTGTATGATGACATCAACATTCATTCATTTGAATGGCATTATTCTTATTGGTTCCTGCAGAAAAAAAGAGGAAATTGACTTTTATTCAGCTGGTGTAGGCAGTCCTGGTTTCTTGCAAACTGGTTTCATTTCACAAATTCCTCTAAGTGTAAGATTTGTATATTTTAAGCAATGCAAACTGTAAAACATGCCTTGTAAAGTACTGTGAATGTACTTTAATATGCATTAACATTTGGAAGATACATTTTGTGCACCTGACAGTCCTTTTACGTCTGTTTGCATTATCTCATGTGTAATTAACTGGTATATAATCTGGGATTTATAAATGTGTGATCCACCTTCTGACACTAGGATTGACCTGAACCTGCCATTCACCCCAGTGCTAAATATATCACAGCTCCCATGTGGTATGTGCGTTACTGACAATAAAAAGCTTATTTGTCCATTATGGAATATGTTTATTTGTTTTGTAGCAAGATCCTGATCATCTCACAATCACTTCCAAGAGTAATAACTGTAAGAAAGACTTATTAACAAAAATGTAAATTATATTAACTATTTTTCCAGCTTGTAGCTTCTATGCCCCATTAGGGTCTTATTTGTAAATGTAAATGGTATTAGTTCTATTTGATTGCTAGAATTAGATTTTATTCATTTGTGCAATATTGGACTGGAGTGTGAAAAGTCTACAGAAAAAGCCCTACTGTTGAGTCAATCTGAATAAATATATACCGCATATAATATTTTTCATAAATTAAATTTTTTTATTTTTTGTCCTGCAAACTTTGGCAGGAAAATACATGAAAATGAATACTTTGATGTGAGAGTTGAGAACAAGGAGTAAGGTAATTTTTCCTGAAGGGTTATAAAAAAAATTTTTTGGGACTTAATTAATTAATATTCAAATACAAGTGTTAAGACTGGTGTATTTTTGATCATTTGATTAAAGATGACAAGCCTAAGTGATGCTTGGGGCTTAATGGCCCTTACTTTGGTACCCAGGCAGCCAAGACAGGGACCTGTTGTCTCTGTTATTTCACACCCCTTTTATATATACATCTTATCTTTCATGTGCTTTTATGATAGCTTGAAAATTGCACAGTAATTTGCTGTAGCCTCTAAAGAGTTTTTTCCACATACGAAAAGTGTGGTAATCATACACAAGCATGAAGCACACTTTATGTTGCTCTCGGCAGCTCTTTAACCACTGGCCATAACTGTTTCTTGAAATATCTTCAAACATCTCATGTCTTCATGGCAGCAAAAGAGTTACAATGACCAAATAGTTGGCTTCAAAGAGGTAGAAGGCTTAATTCAGACAACAACATTATACTAAATGTGTAACTATAGCATTAAACTCTTCATGATGCAAGGACGTTCTATGCCATCCTATTTTTTTGGCCCAAAAGATGCAAAGACGACATAGAATGTCCTTCAGTTAACAGCTCGTCACCTTGTGATCGAGGCCAGGAACAAAAAATGGCGCTTTGGTGATTGCGTGCACCATGTGTCACGAAGGGGTTAACTCACTAGCAAAATACCCAAGGGAAACGTAAAAACAAACAAAATCTTAACATTTGCCCCATGGTGAATGTATATTTGTATTTCCTATTATAGAATACAGTCAACATATTGGAATTATTTTATTACACATTATAACATTATTTCTATTTGTTCTTGACATTTTAGAGCTCTTGCCTTTTACCGCTAATTCGATTACGTAGTATGGCAGATTTCAGCATGAAATTCCTCCAATTTTGTGTCGACTTTCGCCCACATTCGGTTTGGGATGGGGGTGAATTAGACAGGGACATCCTGTGGATTTTGCTTACTCCTAAAGGACAGAACCCCCACCAAATTGGCAGAAATTGTCAAATTTTGGACAGTTCTATTCTCCTGATTTTATATGGAAAATTCAACAGAAAAATGTAGGAGAATTTTTTATATATATATATATATATATATATATATTTATATTAATTTATATAAAAAATATAGTACAAAAAAGACAGTAGACATAAATAACTATATAAAATCTTAAATAAACCAAGAAGTTATTCAATAAGCCCAACACAAGTATCATATAGCCATAAAACTAAAAAGAGGTATTTTATTCATTAAACCTTATTCATATAACATAACCACAAAGCAATAAAACACAAAACACAACAACTACCCTCTAGATTGTAAGCTTGCAAACAAGGCTCTCTATCTCATGTACCAGTCTGTTCTAGTTTGTCTAACTTAGTATGTAATTCCCTTCTATGCTCTGTATCTAGCGCTACGTAAATTGTTGACGCTATATAAATAAGTGGTAATGTAATGTAATGTAACTACATGCTCTTTTCTTTAGCAGCTGTCAGGGAAGAAATCTGAGATACCACCTCTCTGAGCTTATTATGGAAATATAGAGGCCCATTGCTAGCATATTTTAGGATACTCCTTTAAATTTGAGTCAGCCATAAAGAAATATGAATATGATTTTTAACTTCTAACCAATTGATATCTTCCGATTTCAGCCAATTAAATGACCAACTTCATTGCCAAAAATATTATTAATTATCTTATCTTAACAGGAAAGGGTTCCAAATCAAAGCGCAATAAGGCTTTGTTAGAGCTAGGTGGAACTATACAATTAAACATAGAAGAGACAAGAGCACAGATTTCATCCCACACTTTCCCAACTTTTGTACACTCCGACCAAATATGTAAGTGACTACCCTTTTCCACATCGCCATCACTCATTCTTATGACAAGGGTTACATTTATTGATAATCTGGGGAACCAAGTGCTATTTTGTCACAACTGTGTATTGCAATTCATGCATATTTAAACAATGTGTAGATCACTTGGTGAGAGTCCAACCATATTTCCATCTAGCTTGGTCTCTGTTCAGTTTAAGAGCTTCCCCAATTGTGTTTTAGTCTGAAATAATTTGTCTATATGGACTATGCTGATGTTCAGATTTAATCACATGACTATTGAGATAATGTTGAATCTTTCATATATTAAAAAAACATGTATAGCAGACTTTCATTTATCTGCTCATTCGATTTTAATTTAACCTCAGTGAACAAGTCTGCTATCTTAAAATCAAGTCTCTCAATGCTTGTATTTCATTTCAAATTAAGAATTAAATGCTCAATAATCTCTTTAGGTGCAGATTTAATAATTTGATATTTAATTTTTTTTTTTCCCTAAATATTAACCATCATTTTAAAATGTTCCCCAATCCGTCACTTTGTAAGTTTTTTTTTTATAGATTTCTTAATTTCTTAAGCTCTGTTTAATGCAAAACCAAACAAATTATTTCAAGGAAGGGCATTAGATCTTGTGAGCATTCACTAGCATATTTTTTAGTATGTCATTATTTAGATGGGGAAATTCCAGGCCAATCATACCTTTATGTTTATATTTTATGTGTATACATTAAATTCTTCACTATTCTGGGATTTTTCTCTTTCCACACAAAGTTCCCAGCCAAGCTTTGAAATTGTTTACCCCATAGTGTGGGGATTGCAATAGAAGCCTCAAGCAAAACAACCATTTTGGTAGAAGATGCTCTTACGATGTTCATTTCTTTGCATCTCCTTAATCGTTAGTAGATAAATTAACTCTAAGATATTTAGCCCTAAATATTTCATGCTGTCAGGTTAACAACTAAATGATAATATCACCATAATCTGGTGTAAAATAGAAGGAACAACCCTAACAGTCATAGCTTGAGTCTTCCCAATATTTCATTTATAATTTGACAGGATACCAAAAATCTCTTCCTCTTTTATCAGTCTTCCAAAGAAGTCTCTGGGACAGTCAAAGTTAGCAGCAAGGGGCTCTGAGGCCAGTATGTACAACATGGGTGCCAAGGGACACCCTTGGCAAGTCCCATTCCCCACAGAGACCCAGTTAAAATTAAATCCCTGACCCACCACGTTAGCCGAGGGAAGTGTGTATAAGTGTGTAAGTGTGTGTGTCTGCATGTATGGAAGAGTGAAATGATACGTTAGTGTGTGTGTCAGTATACACTAGTGTGTGCCAACATTTAAGTGTATGTGTCAGCACCAATCAACTATAACATTATGAACACTGACAGGTGGAAACCAGCAGAGGCAGTGTGATGCTTTGGGAAACCTTTAGTCCTGCCATTCATGTGGATGTTACTTTGACACCTACCAGCTACCTAAGCATTGTTGTAGACCATGTACAAACTGTAATAAAGTAATAAAAGTAGAACAAAGATGCAGGTAAGGCTTCATTCCCCCATTCTATTGGGGGATTAAGAGGCACGCTTTCCTATGCAAAATGGCTAGTTTCAGATATGGTGCAGGGCTACCAACCTCAGACAGATAGGGTACCATGTTCTAGAACTCCACAAAAATAATAATAATGGAAAAATAGGATAGCAGAAGGTTGTCACAGGAACTCAACCATAGAACTGGAAATCGGCAGAATTCACATGTATTTGTTAAGAAGCTGTTACTAAAAGTACAAGGTTAAAGAAAGTTTCATTCGGACTAGCAGACACTCCCATTTGCCCAAGGCGTTGTAATTACTTCTCTTGGGATTGAGGTGCTATTTGTGCCAAGATATTCCCTACAATACATCTCCAGTTACATTTGCTGATCTCTTACCAGAATCATATTTCAGTGCCTTTTTATCACAGGCAAACCATTTGCTAAATGATGACATGTATTCAATCTTATTAAATTCAATAAATTCCAGTGCACATGAATTGTTACAATACGCCTTTTACTTTATGTATAATTGATGAGTTTTGAATCCAGTGCAACATTATAGATAAATATGATGTTGTTAACCCTTCTAATTGCCAGTGAAAGTAATGAGCTGCATTAAACAGTTACATACAAACTATCATGGAAATCAACAGTAATACCATGTTCACAAAATGGGGCCTTCAAGGCCTAAAAGGCTTTTCTTTAAAAAAACAAAAAAACACATGTTTGGCCTGTAAGCAACAGCTAAACATGTGTGGTAATAATTCATGCATTATTACATGACGTGCTATTTCAGTGCACTTTTGTTTTGTTAATTTTATTTAATGGGCATCATTTAATTTAGCCCAATGTTTGCATGGTGACATCACATTACTATGGCGATCAACTATATTGCAGAGGTTTATAGCAGTTAAAGGTGCATTTTTAATATAACTTTGTTTTACTACAGTTGTATTTATTTTGATTTACTGAACACACATTGTACCTCCCGACTTTGCCCCCGGCGAATTGGGATGCTGGGGGTGGAGTCTGGGGAGGAAGCAGGACATCAGAGGCGGAGTCTGGGGAGGGGGTGTCAGTGCCATTTTTGATCCTGCTTCTGAAGCCAGGATCACTACTGCGCATGCCCTGGGACCCCGGAGAATGTGATCAGGACCGCAGGATTGCGGTCATGAGTCCTGCTGTCCCTCTCAGCTCAGCGGGACATGCCTCCCAAATCGGGACTGTCCCCGAAAGCGGTCCAGTTGGGAGGTATGTAGTTATGCTAATTTATTGCAAAACCTGCCTGGTGTTAAAGGGAATTGTGCTAAAAAAAACTATTTTGTAAAAGAAAATGATTTACATCTGTTAATGCTTTTTTTAAAGAAATAATAGTAAAACTGTTTACCCTTTGTTTTCATTGTATTTATGTATTTATTCATAAAGGCAAGCTGGATCTGTGTCATTCATAATCTATATCTGATCTATCCCTATCCAGGTCATAAGTAACAATGGTATGCTTTTAAAGGGACCCCATCACCTAAACATTATTTACCTTATCAGAGTATAAAATAGAATGTTGTGTTAATATAATTATAAGAGAATACACAGATACATTCGGACTTACTATAGAGTAAAATGCAGACTGTGAAAATAGATGTTTTTTTTTTGTAAGCATCTCTGATTAAAACACAATGAGACAGCCCTCTCTAGCATGAATACAGCGCTGCATGTGTTCAATTCTAAACCAATTTGTCATAGGCACTGCAATGGGAGTGGCTTTATACACACTATCGATGCTTCCAGTTTACCAGTTGTTCAGAGTGCATATAAAAAAGGTTTCCTTTACTGGTGATATCTGCAAACTGCTGTAAATTATATTGATATCTCACCTATACTGTATAAATTATTCTATAAGCCTCGCTGAATAAAATGTGATATAGTCACTCTACATCAGTGCTTCCCAACCTGGGGTGTATGTGGTGTCTATAGGGGAGTGAGACTAATTAAAGCAGAGCAGAGGAATTTAATGTACTTTATTGTTAGACTGACAGGTTCAGAAAAAAGAAAAAACAGAAATGCTGAACACGGTAAATATAATGTATCCAACTAAGGCAGTGATGGTTAACCTTGGCACTGCACATGTTTGGGAACTACTTATCCCATGATGCTCAGTCAGTTTTAATGGGATATCTAGTTCATAAACATCGCAGTGCCAAGGTTAGCCATGTAATGGCTAAGGACCTATTTACTAAAAGTGAGATTAGGTGAGATGAGCATTTTATCTGACTAACATAAATATATGTTGCGCAAGGACAAACCTGGTGAGTTTCTACTGGAAGAGCTAAATTGGCCTTGCATTATGTGTAGTTAAATCTTTATATAATAAACAAGGGCTAATCTAACCTCAGGTTACCTACTCCTCAATTGTAATTAGTAGCCCCCTAAATCTCATGAACAGAAATAGTGCTCAAAACATTGAGGGGCACATGAGACTTTAATGAAAATTGGAATGGGGTTGGGCATGATTGCAGAAATTGTGAGATTTACATAGATTAATCATTTTTTGTCTAATATAAGTACACTGCTCCTTTAATGTGGAAAACCTGCAGTGTAGTTTTGGTCTTTAGATGTTGATACACTTTTATTGACATATTTAGCTGGCCTCGGTTTAAGTAGACATATGTTAAGTGGGAGCCTAACTTGCATATCTTTGCTCATTTGCCTTTGCAAACTATGAAAAACAATACACAGTGTTCAACTCGACTTTTCCATCACATTTTTAGCAGAACCGCCTTGTCTTTATTTATTTATTGCTGGAACCTGCAGAATTGACCAATATATATAAACAATAGAAAAGCAGCTTATATCATGCCACAGAGGTGCATTAAACCATTTTGTAGATTTGATCACATTAAAAGAGGTAGATTTAGTAACATTATATCACTGGAAGTGCTACCATATAAGCAAATTAAGCAGCTGTTAGGACCCCAACTTGCATAGATGCCCGCTTACCACCTTAAGAGAGGAAATAGCTGGCATGGTCCCCTATCTGATTTTCCATAGAGGCTACAAAAAACCTAGAATCCCCCCATCACTATAAAGCTGTATTTTGTTTTCATCAGTGTTCCCTAGATCAGGGGTAGGCACCAACATTGTTCATTGTGGATATCTATCTGTCCTTTGCAAAAACATTGCACACCTTAGATACATGAATCCTTGTTTTTAAATATATACTTTAAATTCATTATGGTTTGTTAGTGGCTGGCATTTTGGTTTTTCAATTGATTGTGCATCCAGGATAATTTTTTTATTTACATTTTGATATCTTTGACACCCTAAAATTGCTTCCTTGTTTCTTGATTCTCCTGCTTTCATCCATTCCTGGTTTATCTTGCTGCCTGTTTTTGGGCTGTTCCATTCTTGGTTTTCCTTTTTTCCTTTCTGCTTTTCTTTACTTCTCATGAATTTGCAACATCCATTTATTCAGTTTCTTTCAAGACTTCCCAAAAGTCTATGTTTTCCTGTTTTATTCAGTCTTAGTTATTATTTTAGGCAGGTTCTAGTATTAGAAACTATCATTTAATGACCATTTGGTGTAACTAAACCCTAAATATCTTAGAGTTCTAGGCTAATCTTGTGTTTGTACCTGTGGTTTGAATGATGTCTCCTTTAAGTTCTGTTTCTATGCCCTTTGCTTGTGACCTGTCTGTCACTGTCCCGTGTGTATTTATTTGCCCTGTGCCCTGTATTTATTATTCTTAGTTTGGTTTATGCTTTGGCCCTGGTTCTGGTTTTAGTCCTGCTTCTACTCTAGTACTCTGCTTTTGTCCTCTAGCCCTGTACTCTGTATTCTGTTCTATCCTGTCTCAGTTTGCTTTTCTGCTGTCGCTCTGCTTAGCGTGCCTCAGCCTGCAGCATCCTGTTTATCCTGTTAGAGTTATGTTCCATGCATGTTCCAGGATGTCTGGTTTTACTGGATACAGCTGCTGCTACCTCAGGGCCCTAGTATATGGCTTAAGAACTTGGGGCCTCAAGCTTTCAGGGGAGTGCGGTTACCCTGCATGAGTCCCTATGTCTCCATTATCTTTACTGTGACTCCTGAGTAAGGGCAATCAGGGTTCGATGTCACCTTGAACTCATTCATGCCATAATGTAATATAACAGGTTATATAATAATAAAATTAAATGCAACTAGTAATTAAAGAGTATACCTGCTTGAGCACATATTTATTTTGCAAGAGTATTTCTAAACCTCTTACCTTCTGTACTTTTTACATGTTTTCTGTACAGTGCTGATAGACATAATATCACAATATAAATAATTTAAGTAATAATTAGAATAATGATGTATTCCTATAACCCTCACAGATTATGACATGTGGGTTTGCTTCTGAGACACAATATAGAATGTCTCAGTTGACAAAAATTAAAATGATAATCGAGGATTTGTCCAGGTTAATGTAGTTTTATGGTTTTTCTGCAATACTTTAGAATAGGGATTCCTTCTGAGTGGTGAACTGAGCAGAACATGTCTTCCTGGTCACAGGCCTTCATTCATTATTTAAAATGCAGAGTGCATTTTTCTCAAGAGACTTGCACGATGTTGGTAAATTAGACACGAATGGGCAGGTTTGAGAATGTACTATTAAACATATGTATCTGTGCCATTTAAGTGAACAACAAAGCCAAGAAGAAAATGACTTACCAAATAAGATGTAATTGACATTTTCATACCGGTTTGTAAACCATAAAATGTTGTTTTACAATGACCTGATTCAGGTAGTTATATAACACAAACATTATACTGAATGGGCCTCAGCATATGCCAACTACAGCATTGAATTACAATGGGTCAACCACATGAAGCTTCCACATAGCTTTTATTCTGTAAGTTGTATGAATGTTTAATGTATGCAATATATATATATATATATATATATTTCATTTCTTTTAGTTATTTTATTATATAGAGAGCACTGTTTTGTTCTACAAAGGGTGAATTTTACTGGTGGCCATTAGACATACCAAGCACTGTGTTTCTTTTGATAATTATTCACTGATTTGGGGGAGGGGGTTGCCTTGTTTACATGAATGGAACCAACGGTACATTTTTTTGTAATACCATACCATTGAATGTTTTATATTTCTTAATGCACTCATCCATTTTGTAGTGCACTACTTTTTATTTTTGTATGTTTTATTCTGTGATCTAAGAAAATATCACTGATGAGTGCTGCTACACGAAAAGATTTGCACTGTTTTTTCAGCATCTAACTTGACCACCATTTGATATCCCTTGTCAAAGTCAAAAATGGGTATTCACAAAAATTTTCAGGAGGTCGAATTTGACTTAGCCACAAATAACTGTCCTCTCAACTCGCCTACTCTCGTGTTTCCAATGAAGAGGTCAAGTTTGACTTAGAAAAAAAGATCAGAGGAGGTTGCGTTTGACTTAGTCTCAAAAACACAAGTTTCAAATTGTTCTTATTAAAAATAATGGAAGACAAATTGATCAAAGTGATTGGTCAAATTCGACCGCTAAACTTGAACATTGAACTCGACCTACTCAGCATGCCAAAGGTGAATTTGATTTGATTTAATCTGAAACACCACAAATTTAATTTTGTCCTCTGATAGACTATAATGGGAGGTGAGTTGAACGTTGCGAGTTTGGAAACTAAGTCCAATACGACCTCCAAACTCAAATGCTGAACTTGACCTCATAGCCACACCTCGCCGGGTAACCATCTTGGATAGCCTTGCCACATCTTGAACTCCCAAAAATTGCAGGTGAACACAATTTTGTGAGGGCAATATGGGAGCATATGAGGGAAGGGGATGGAAACGATTCTGTCAGAGTTTGGCATTTGATATAAGGCTAATTTCAAGCTCCAAAGTTTGGTGAATAGGTCCATTTTTCATTTAAAATCACTATGTAGTTTAGGATTGAACCGTCAATGGACAAAAAGCAAAATGCTGTATATGTGCGTGCATTAAGCTCCTAATACATTTTCAGTGGCACTGAGGCCTTTCAGTCACCCGCCAGTGGCATCAGTTTGATAGCCTGGTAATTAAAAAAAAAGGGTTTTCCAAGAAAGAAAAAAATGTTTCATTGTAAATAGTAAGTGTCCTATTCATTTAACAAGTAACTGCTTCATAAAACATTAGCTTAATTTGAACATCTGAGCTCAAAATGCAATGAATGACTTATGATAAGTCATAAAGTGTAAACAAATTCTAGCATATCTCTGTACAACCCATCTGATGCCCTCAGGGGCCTATTCACTTAAAAATAACTTGTGATGATCTGACAAGTAAACTGCATGCAAACTAGTTCCCAAATTTTCTCTCATCAACTCATCAAATGTAAACATCCTGTAGCACCCATTTTTTAATTTGAATGTGAATGACAATGTGATTTCAAATGTGAATGTGAACAATTTGGAAAAATAACGGTAAAGTAGGAGCGAATGAGATTGTAAATGCAAATATGAAAATTAATTTGGATTGTTAGAATGAATGACAGCAAAGTAGAAGGGAGAAGGTGAGCAATGGTAGAGAAAGTGAGCCAGATATACACAAGATGTAGGAACTGGAATAGATTAGGGAGCACAGAACATACTGAAGATAAGTTGATTGTTCCAGCAAATTGTACTAAGATAAAATGTGAACAATTTTAGAGGCTCTAAATATTATTTACCAATTTTTGTTTTGTGTGCACACATAACCCATAATAGTTATTTTGTATGAATTTATAGACACTGTTAAGTAACACAATTGTATTAGGGCTAATGATTTAACAGCATAGATTTTGTTTTAAGTGTTTATACCTGCATCATTTTTTGCAAAGTACACTGATTTCTAGAAGGCAGCGTGACATAAGGCATTGTACCCTCCTCCATCCTTTGCCATCTGGATAACTCAGAGAGACAGAAGCAACACTGATCTTGCATGAAAATGAAAAATATCTAGGTAAAATAATGTGTAAAAGCAAACACAAGCTGCTGGAAATTTACTACGGTATTTATTCAGACAAGATCTCCTTTTTTAAGTATATACTTAGACTCATCACCTTCAAGCTACCTAACAAACCTGAATAAAATCCTTTCAAGGCACTGGGAATTGGTCTTTGGCACCACTGTTCCTCTGCAACATTAAAGGTCATGTGAAATCATATCACTTTGTTATAAATCTGCCATCTCTGGCAAGTTTTCAAACAAACCTGTTCTTGTATTTAAACAAATAAATTACATTAAAAGAAAAAAAAGCAAATTGTATATTGCATTGGTAACATGTGCATCAGCAAAGTGTCTGTACAAGGAGACCAGTGTTTGTGGACACTCTGTGAACATCCATAGGCAGACATTAAATTGTGACAAAGTTCAGTAAATGTCCACCATGAACAATGTGGGTGCCCACCCTTGCTCAAGAGTTTCTATCACACTTCAGCTCAGTGCATCTCAATTTCATATATTAAGGCACACTAGCATGTCACATCATTCTTGCCCTATAGTTACTATTTTTTTTAGAAGCGGAATATTTTTGAGTGTAGGACAGATTTCCACAGCACTGCATTTGTAAGCTCATTATATAGCTCAGAGCATGGTTCAAACATATATAATTAGCCAGCAAATCAATCTAGCCCAGGTGGTCACAAAATGTATTTAAACACTAATAGCTTGTAACCAAAATGTAACATGAAAAAGGAAAACTGCAACACCATAATACAGTTTTTATTGTGTTATTGTGTTTATTTTTAAAAACAGGATATATTCACATTTTACTGCTTAGAAATGTAGCAGAGTGCACAGCATAAAACAAGTATCCCCGAAACTGCAATGCACCAAGCGGCATACAACAGAAGCCAGATGACGGTACTCACATAGATGATTCATAGTGTAACTGGGGGGGGGACCTATGACATTCTCTCTGCTAGCATAGGACACACAAGCTCCACTCACCCAATGCTTTTCGTTTGTGGAGAGCTTCCTCAAGGGTATCAAATTGCCACTTGCCTCATTCCCTTCTTATGGTGGGGGAGGTATTAAACTAATTTGTGTATGATAATTATCCAGGATGTCCTGTTGTAATGAGACCGAGTTAACCTTAGCTCAAAATGCCCATACAAAGCACAGCTGAAAATGAAAATAATGTGATGTATTCTGACAATACACAGATCCAAAGCACATCAGTGAGATGTGATAAAGTGCCCGGTCTAACTGCTTATCTGCATGCCAGGTAGAGTTGTGTCTAAAGTGTAATAAAATGCCAGATTTATATCTGATATGTCTAGTTATAAAGTGCCAGTGCTGATAAGTGATAGAAAATAATAGCACTGGGGATGCTATAGTGTAAAATAGATTCTTCATAATACATACATAATCCTTAAATGATCTAGTAATACACAAATCGGAACCACACCTATGAGATGTGATAAAGTGGCTAATTTAACTGCATATCTGCATGCCAGTTAGTTAATGGTATAGCATGCCACATCAATATCTGATATGTATTGAATAATTTGAATGTGTGTAAAAGTGATAGCAGGTGAAAGCATTGAGAGTGTTATTGTGAAGAAAGGCACTGTAATAATAAATTACAGGAAAGCTGTTTAAGAAACTATGTGTTAGTATCTACAAATTGCAGATCCACCTAGTTTCCACTTGGCAGATTTGTTTGATCCCGTCACCCCTTTTCCAATTTGAAATAAATGATCTTATCAATACCTTATGAACAGAAAGATTTGCCTTGTGGACATGCATTTAAGTGACATGGAATGGAGTGCTTTTCATATTTGTGTAAAATCAGATACATGTGCTCTAAAATTCATTCCTTGAGTGGCCTATTTGTCTGACTCACGTACTGGACACCATTCGATCAAGTAGACCACCCTTGGAGTGCTACAGTTAATGAAATGTTTAATGTGTAAGTTTTCCCATTATGTGTGATAAAAAATTGGTTCTTTTTATGACTTGGTGGTGACAAGCCTTGCACCTTCCACACCGGTGGTTCCTAACCCTACCAGACTATGTGTCTTTATTTCTTTCTCCTTTAAAGTACTAGGGGCAACATTACCAGCATTTCTTGCTTTTTTTAAAAAAATCACTGGGGTTAGCAAGTAAAACAGAAATTATACTTGTTTAGTTATAATTCTTTGATCTCTTGAGCGTCTGAATTGTAAAAAAAATTGTTATGTCATTGAGTAAATTAAGTATTTGACCACTTCAACTTAGTACTCGCTGGCAAAACCCATGTTGATGCCTTGCGGGCGCTGCAGGATTTCAGTCCTTCACGGCGTAGTGTGTTACCAATTGTTTTCTTGGTGACTATGGTCCCAGCTGCCTTGGGATTATTAACAAGATCCTCCAGTGTAGTTCTGGGCTGATTCCTCACCGTTCTCATAATCATTAAAACTGGTGAGATCTTGCATGGAGCACCAGACCGAGGGAGACTGACAGTTATTTTGTGTTTCTGCCATTTGCGAATAATTACACCAACTGTTGTCACCGTCTCACCAAGCTGCTTGGCGATGGTCTTGTAGCCCATTCTAGCCTTGTGTAGGTCTACAATCTTGTCCCTGACATCCTTGGACAGGTCTGTTGTCTTGGCCATGGTATAGAGTTTGAATCTGATTGACTGATTGCTTCTGTGGACAGGTGTCTTTTATACAGGTAACGAGCTGAGATTAGGAGCACTCCCTTTAAGAGAGTACTCCTAATCTCAGCTCGTTAACTGTATAAAGGACACCTGGGAGCCAGAGATCTTGCTGATTGATAGGGGATCAAATACTTATTTCACTCATTGACATGCAAATCAATTTTTAACTTTTTTGACATGCGTTTTTTTGGATTTTTTTTGTTAGTCTGTCTCTTACTGATCATTTATTTGTCAGACGGCAAATCAGCAGGGGATCAAATACTTTTTTCCCTCACTGTAGATGTAATCAAATTTATGCTGTACACTCTGCTCTGGAACTAAGCAGAGCAGTAAAATATGAGTGCATCTTTTTTTAAAATTTGTTTTACATTAGATTAGAAACTAAATGGTGGCATGTTTTTGAATACATGTGGTGACCACCAGGGCTGAATACATTGATTATATATGTTTGAGACTTGCTCCGACTACATACGTAGCCTAAAATTGTAAGTGCAATTTTTCTATCATTTATTGTATTTTCAATATAGAGGCTGTATCGTGCTATGTTCTGCTCTATTTGTTTTATTCTGTATACATCGTGATTGTGGTGGAGTACACCCAGAAAATCTTTTTTCACCATTTGCGGGAACAATTTTTTTCCAGCTGAGCGATTGTCTGAATTATACAGCACCATATTATATATACACAGCGCGGGGTCCTATTCCCTTTTCACTTTTCTCTCTCTATTGTTGCACTGTTTAGTGTTTGGCATTGACAGGAGGACCCCTGCAGCAGTGAAAATTGTGCTTTTTTCCCTGGGAGCTCATTTTTTATTATTTTTCACCTGTATATACGTTCTTTATCATGTCCTAATTCCGACCACAACTGACAATAAGAATTTGTTATGCAAAACCGGTGACACAAAGGAAATATTGGCAGCAGAGAATTACCCTGACCTATTTTACTTGCAGGCTGAAGAAAGCTATTAAAATGTGTTATTTTCTGGTACATCTGCTCATTTCACTTGACAAAGAAGAGTAGGATCTAAATCTGATTTATGTTGTTTCTGCCTGTTCTAGCTCTTTGCTAAATCTTCTACTGACAATGATTTCCCATGTGTCCAAGATACATATTACCATTGACCATATGTACAGAGCAGCTTTATTAACTGCTGTACCAGGCTGTGTCTTATAAGCTGTACTTAATGGTCTTTTTGCACAACGATCTACACTTAAATAGACATTAGTATTAAATTATGTTACTAGTGTATATATTCTTTGGAGAAATCAGTAAAAATGCACGATTGACTAAAAATGTCTATAAATGAAAAAATGGTGAAGGGAAGAATCCGCACTCAGGAATCCAAGTTGAAAAATAGGTGATGTTTATTTGCAGAAATGAAGGTACATGTGAAACAGCAGAAACGAGGTGGAAAACTTAAAAATGTCTGTAAAATTATTTCTTCTTGTATAGACTGGATACTTAAAGTAGTGTTTTTGCAACTGATCAGTAGAGAGTACCTAGTTTGGGTCCCCTTTACTGATTTTATGTAAAACCACTTGTCTCTCACTGCGCTAGTAGAGAGAAACAGCCGTAGCTGAATCAGTCTATATGGTTCACACAGGAGCATGGAAACTACTAGTCAGGGGATAAAATGGCATATATTTTAAGTACATGCCATTTCATCCATTATCATACAAGAGCCAGTGAACATTTCAATTGCGCTTTTATCTTAAAAGTCAAAGTGAAAAAAGTGTTATGTTCCTTTAACCTTACTAATGTGATTTTCACAAACGAAGTCAGAGCAGCAGGTTTCATGAATCACATGTTGGTGCCACACATATAAAAACTAACACTACAAGATGTCTGTTTGTGAACGCCCTTTAAACAGGTTGATACCAGTAGTCATTAACATAGGGTTACTTATACATGGCTCCATAGCAACACAGTGTAAGTGCTGTTTAATAATTTATTAAAAATGAAAATTGATGACAAAGCAAAATGATGGAAGATTTGTTAAATGATATTAAGAGGTCATGAAACTGACACATTTCACTAACTTAAAGTATATTTAAAGTAAACTTTAATATACACGATTTGTTCTGTAAGGTAGTTGTCTAACAATGTCTTTTAAAACAAATATATAAATTTACCAGTCTTTATATGCTCTTTAAACAGTTTTTTAATTTTCTTCTTGTTGAACTGTTTACACAACATGGTACTTTCAGTCTTAAGGAAGAAAGCCTCAAAACAGCAGTGTTTGTGTTGCTCGCTCCAATCACAAAGTGATCAGGACCCTATGGGAAGTTCGTGCATGGTGCAATTTACTTTAAATGTAACCGGCACTCACTTTGAGCATCAGTTACATTTAACCTGTCAGACTGAGTCCACTTAGAGTGGCTTCATCTTACATCTGGATCATACAGCAGATTCCTGCAGTGGGATCCGCACTGCAGCTCATCGAGGAGAGTTGCAGAACTTAGAACGTATCAGGAACCTCCTCGAGTACCTACTATCTGTACTTTTCTTGGAAACAGAAAGGTACTTAATAAAAGCCTAGTTGTTTCTGTTTATGAATATTTTCTGGTAGGGCCATTCGTTTACTTATATTTGCTTACTAGTTATGTACTTGGTTAAACATTCTTACAAATTCCTACTGAAGATGTAATTAATTAAAACGAATGAACAGTACTGAAACTAGATATAAATAGAAACGTCCTTGTTCTTCTCAAACTGTGCCTTATCCTAATCAAAGCACTCGTTCTACTAATATTTAATACACATAGCCCATTGTCCCTCACCCAACATTTACCCAAGATGCTCTTTAAAGTGCATATTACGACTGCTCTCATTTAATACAGAATATTCTGAGATCATTGCCTCTAGTGGTGCTCATCTCTCTTACACAGCCCTCTTTCCAGTTATATATATATTGTTATCTTTATTCAACACCTTTAAAATACAACTCCAGTTTGAAACTTACCCAGACTTTCTTCTGGAGGTTGGAGCTACCACCATAAAATCTCCTTGAGAGCCAATCAGAGCGGATACCCCCATCCGCTGACTCCATTGCTGTAAAAACAGGTAGGTAGTCACCAGGCTGAATGAAGCTGTTACTTCACATGCTTAGTGAAGAGGAGCCAGTTCATCTGTACTGATGCTCTTGAAATGTAAACAAAATGTAATGGAAATAACGTAGATTTCGAAAGAGATTATTGGTGTCGAGTGGAGAGGGACCCTTCATTTCTATAAAAAAAAAATATGCAAAAATCGAGGCAGACAAGATAAAGAGAAGATATAAAGATACCATGAAATACATTAGTAGCCATGGGTCTTGTTCATGTCTACTCCACTTATGATGCAATATTTATGTGAACAAAACACAGAACCAATAAAAATTCACTTCTGTCTGTCACATCTAGCTTAATTTGCAATGTTTATAATCTTGTAATAATAGTAACTTTGTTATTTGCTTTTTAAATGACTAGATGTCTTGTTCCTTTTTAGCCATTCTAGTATTCAACTTGTTTTATTAAAGGTGCATTGCTTGTGTTTTTGTACCCTGTTTATTGATCAAATGTTCAAAGTAGACAACTTCGAAAATGTTACATGTGTTTGAAGAGAGCTGCACTTTGTTAAATATTTTACTATTTGGACTGACTTTTAATACACCTTTTTTGATTTTTTTTAAAATCATTGAAATTTTCCTTTTTTCAGTACAGTTGTTTTTCATGTAAGAACATAGGTATAATCTTAACAAAAAATTTGAATTCTTAAAACTATTATTTTATGTATATTATTGTAAATATCCATCTTTTTGTTTTATTTTCTTATTATACACTTGAACAGCACAGAATTTGCTTGTGATTTTACCTGAACTTAACCATAACACATTACATTACATTTGAAGGGAAATATTACTTAAAATGCATGTACAATTTGTAAATGTATTGCAACCCAGTATTGCCCTACGGGTAGTCACATGATTTCCCTTGTCCTCTGGTATGTTACATAAAATGTTATAACTACATTGAGATAGGCATATTGCTAGCAAAGCTTTTGGCTCGAACAAGAGATTGAAACATTGAAATATAGATTGTATCAGCAAATAAGAATCATTAAGGGCTTCTAGTCTGCCCATATTTATACTTACTGTAAAATCCTCATATCTTGTTTGATCCTTGGCCTTATCTTATGTTTAGCATAGTCTTGTGCTTATCCGATGCATGCTTTAACTCCTCCACTGTATTAACCTTTACTGCTTCTGCTGGTCGACTACTCCATGCATCCACCACTCTCTCAGTAAATTAATGGTTTCTGAAGATACTTTTAGACCTCTGACTCTCGAATTTTATACTGTTCTTTTGACATGGTAGTTTTCATCATTTTAAATATATGTTCCTCCTTTAATTCCTGTTATTTATTTAAATTTTGCTACCATTTTACTTCTCGCTCTCATCTTTCCTACATAATGAGATCATTTGTATCTTGTAATCCATGAACCATAGTAGTAGCCCATATTTGGAAATATAGAAACGTGAGCTCTAATGATATATTGGGGCTATTCACTAAAGTCCGAGTTTGGTGTGCAAGATAAGAGCTCACCTAGAATCATAGAATGTGTTGCCAGATAAGAACCATTCGGTCCATCTAGTCTGCCCAGTTTTTCTAAATACTTTTATTAGTCCCCAGTTCCCGGTCTTATAGCTAGGATAGCCATGTGTCTATCCCACGCTTGCTTAAACTCCTTGACTGTGTTTAAACAACCAATTTCGGATAAATTCAACCTTCCCTGCATGTACTTATCTGGATTTAGTCCCAAAAAACACTACTGTCATCAATAAAGTGACTTTCCACCCTCAGAAGAGGTGAGTTGAACGAATCACCCTTCACTTCTAGTAGATAGCAATTTTGTATGCATTCCATGAAGGTCGTGGTTGAGTTGGGAGGTCAAGTTATACTCTGGCGATGAGGGACGACTTGAGGTCGAGTTGAAGTTTTGTTTAGTTAATAGCTCTGGAAGGTCAAGTTCAATTTTGAGTCTAAGTCAAACGCGACATCCAAACCTGAATGTTAGATCCAAGGGTTTTGTTTCCGCAACGCATTCTTTCTGGGATTAAACCATGTTTTATTTGAGCTATCTTCAGTGAACAATAAAAAAAATCTGATAAGAATGTCATTAACATCCATACATTAACAAACAATTTTGCTATAACCATATATAGTTCTTGTCATCTGAATATTTATGGATTAAGTCATCTTTAATTGGACGTGTTCACCCAGGATACGGTACATGATGTACATGCTTGAAACTATTCCTCTCAATATTATAAAGGTAGAAAGTACATCGTAGGCATGAAACAATTTACTCCCACCACTCCGCAAGACGTGCATACATGCATGCGTGATTTAATGCATTACTCATCATTACATTTTCATCTAACTATGAAAATAAACAACAAAGCATTATCAGTAATGTGCACAAAGAGTTTTTAACTAAAAAACTAATTTAATTTTATTAACCCTTTAGTGATGTGGACTGTTTTTATACATCTGCTGTTTGTGTTTAGATATAATTGGAACGTTTCTTGTTTAATGTACCTACACATATTATATACTGTTTTATCAATATAAAAAGGGCTTTTTTCAGATACCATTATTTGCATCATATCTTATAATTTACAATAACAGAATAAAATCTGATGAAAAATACATTTTTTTCTGAAAAATATTTTACACAGTTACAAAAGGTAAAAAATTCTAGTTTCTAATATTTGCCCTGAGTTTCTGCAAGTTATAGGACAATAATCTAAAGTAGGGTTTTTTTTCTTAACAATTTTCCCTTACAGTAACCTTTTAACTCCCTGATCATCTTAACCCTAATTCTAACCCAAGCCCTAACTGAACTCTAACTCCACCTAAAACTGTAACCCTAACCCTAAATCTGAACTCTAAATATTGTTTTTTTTTAGCTGTAATTACAATATTCAGAAGCAATTATTGATCACCTCTAGGGGCTTTAAAGACAGAGGATATATAAGTACAGGAAGAGAACTGTCATTTGTTTTAAAGTACATGTATTTTACATGTATTAAAAACAGGTACAACCAGCGCCCTAGGCACTTGCCTTGCATACCTCTGGTGGGCGGCACAAAATTCAGAAGATCTCCCTTCACCATCACTCTGCCTGCAAGCAGGCAACATGGGGAGCCAAACAGACAGCACAGAGGAACCTCCGTGCTGCCTGTTCGGCTCCCCATGCGATAATACGGGGAAGTGCTGACAGGTCACGTGACCTGATATCAGACACGTGCCAGGTCATGTGACCTATCTGCTCTAACCGCGCGGGGAGGCAAACAGGCAGCATGGTGCCACTAGCCACCAGGGTAAGTCCTGGGGTGAGGGGGGGATGAGGCATATAATGGGGTTGATGTAATGGGGTGATGGGGTTATGTAATGGGTTGATGGGAATGATGTAATGGGGGTGATGGAGGCATCTGATTGGGGTGATGGGGACATGTAATTGGGGTGATGGGAGCATGTAATCGGGATGATGGAGTCATGTAATGGGGTGATGGGGTCATGTATTGAACGATGTAATGGGGTGATGGGGGCATGCAATGGGGTGATGGGGGAATGTAATTGGGGTTATGGGGGCATGTAATGAGGATGATGGAGGCATGTAATGGGGTTATGGGGATCATGTAAAGGGGATGTAAAGGGGTGATGGGCGCATGCAATGGGGTGATGGAGTCATTTAATGAGGTGATGGGGGTCATGTATTGGAGGATGTAATGGGGTGGTGGGGGCATGCAATGGGGTGATGGGGGCATGTAATTGGGGTTATGGGGGCATGTAATTGGGGTGATGGGGGCATGTAATTGTGGTTATGGTGGCATGCAATGAGGATGATGGAGGCATGTAATGGGGTTATTGGGATCATGTAACTATGATGTAATGGAGGTGATGGAGGCATGTTCTGGGGGGATGGGGCAAGACCTGGGTGTGCAACATGGGTTATGTGGCATGTTATGTGCCTGAAAACCAAGATGCACCATTGGGTACAACACACAGAAAATAAGCTATTGTCTCTTTAAAGCCCAAGCCTACTCTACTCAGGAAATAGCAGCAGTGAATTATTGGTGAAATTTGGAATTAGAAAGATGATTCTAACCCTCAACTTTGTGCTATACCAAAGAAAAAAGAACTAGCCTGTCTTCACTGATATGTGAGAAACAATGTTCTTTTTCATTTGTTTTTGTATGCAGTTTATGAGTAGTTTGGTTTCATTTGTATAAATAAGTTTCCGAATGTCAATTAACATTTTCTAAGCAGTGATAATGTGTGTCAACGGCACTGGAAAATTAGCTTCATTTAAATAATGTATCAAAAGAAAGAAATATTTCCAATGCATCGCTGCTTAGTAAGTTTCCTTTTTTCTCTCAGTTGAATATTATTTCTGGATATATCACATTTATTTTTACAATGGATAAGTGTTCCACAAAATTTGGAATAAGTGTTTCCATAAAATTCTTACTTCCTGTTTTGCCTTTATTTAAAGGACAACTGTTCGCAAATAAAATAGCATGTTTAATTGAAAGTATAGACGTGTTAAACAGAAATGCTTTAATGAAAGAATACAAATATCCTTATTTTCTCATCTTTACTCCATATAGTGCTTTGTATATCCTTTCTCTGCACACAATCTCATGTCCTCCTTTCACTAATACCCTCATATCCCTTGGTATAGCAACCACAGCATTGCACCCATATAACTTGTCACAGCACAACATTGCACCAACAGGTTTTGCAAGAGCACCAATATTGCACACATGGGACTTGCTCCAGTATCCATTCCATTCACAGGAATTGCCCCAGCACCCATTCTACTCACAGGACTTGCCCCAGCACCCATATTGCACTCACAGGACTTGCTCCAGCACCCATTACACTCACTAGACTTATTCCTGCACCATTCCACTCAAAGGACATGCCCAAACACCCACATTGCACTCACAGGACTTGCTCCAGCACCCATTCCACTCACTAGACTTATTCCTGCACCCATTCCACTCAAAGGACATGCCCAAACACCCACATTGCACTCACAGGACTTGCTCCAGGACCCATTCCACTTACAAGATTTATCCCTGTGCCATTCCACTCATAGGACGTGCCCAAACACCCACATTTCAATTTCAAGCTATACGCACATTGTACTCACAGGATTTGCCCAAGCACCCACGTTGAACTCACAAGACTTTCCCCAGCACTCAAGGACTTACACCAGCATCCACAATGCACCCAGGACTCAACACAGCACCTGAACATCTGGGAGTGCGAGAGGCAACCGCAGAGGATGTCTGTACGCTTGAGCCGCACACAGACATCAGCTGCCTTTTTCCTCTCTCCCCTCACAAAGAGGATGGTGAGGGAAGATATTTTGATTTCCCCAGCCAGCATTTCAGGTACTCCCAGGGTGTTGTGTCCTGTGCGATAACACAGGTCACACAACTCTAAGGCCATCCCTAACGATTAAGTAGTATTTGAATTTTTGTTGCCTGTCTATGATTATGAGGTAGCAGCAACCAAAATTATTAAATACTACAATAAATTCTGAACCAAAACATACATCGCTTAATCCTATCCAATACTATAGATCTAAGCTGATATTTTTGTACAATAATGTGTATCAGCAAAAGGTAGTTCTGTTAGGCTGTATGAAGTTTGACCTTCAATTTATTTATTCTTTGTCCTTTATTGGCTTCCTGTATGTATAGTCATGTTAATCCCATCCCACTGAAGGAGTAAAGTAATGCCCTGTTACATGTAGTTAGTTTGTTAAAAAAAAAAAACAACAGTTTAATTAGCATTTTAATAAAACCCATGAACCTTGTTAGCAATGATTCATCTCTCCAATAGCCACCTACTGCATCTGTAACATAAAAACACAATATGGGCTTAAAGAGGAATTATAGATTTTATAAGGCCAAGTACATATTATGTTTACATTTGTTTTATAATCATTTACAATCCAATCCAATAAACTAGGTAAATAATAATTACACAATGTTTGATCAGGAAAGGCATGTCCAGATATTCTCATATAGAAAATTATATATTTTTTATATATATATATATATATTTTTAAATGAAGCCTTTTCAAAAACAAGTGTTCTGATGGTATACTGTTAATGTTCCTTTAAAATGCTTAAGCCTTTCATTAGTACCAGGGATTCTGCTTACTTTTTCTGTCCAAGAATTTCCTGCAAACAGTAATTATATTTGCATAAAATTATCCTAATTGGGGCTGATATTTTATAGAAAGATGCCACAGTATGACTTAATTTAATCAACCCTAATGCAAGAGAAAAAAAATATATGATTTCGTTTTGAACACCACTAAAACTGAAACAAATGACATTCAAAGGAAACACAGTTTAATGACTTTCAGTTTTTCAGCTGTGAAACAAAGATTAATAAACCCCACTGATTTCATGATCACCCGCTTTTTCAAATATCCTAAGATTAAAATTCATTTTGTGTCAGGGTACAATCATAAATAAATAACAGTGAGAAATATATAGACAAAAATACAATTCTACTTATATGTACATCAGCTGGTAGCCTCTGAGTGGGAGCAATCTTTTGTAGTAGGACTATAAATTAAAAGCACTATAATATTAATGAGAACCTTTCTTTATAGTATTTTTATTTTTTAAACGAGCTGTATTTTTGAACTGCTGAAATGCCCCACGGACCCACCAATATTTCCATTTATGGAGAACTCTCTATCTACACTATTACTAATAGCTTCTTGATAGTAGAGGAACTTAAAGTTACTATTGGTTGTTGAGAACTGTTGATGGCTAAAGAAAACTGAACCAATCCTGCTGCTAGGATTTCTGCATATAAAAAGGGAATCTATAGAACATAGTACTGGAATAAGTATTTAGTGTAAATCTAGGTCACCTCAGATGTAACTAATAAATCAAACGCTATTAGATTTGTTTATTGGTGTTTTAACAAAGCTTACTACAGCCACCCAGTCGCAAGGTGTTCAGCATTATTTTCCTTTTTTAAATAATCAAGAAACCCTTTTTACAATAGCTACATGAATATGATAAAATATTTTTGTATAATCACAGTTTGTTCAAAAATAATGATATATGTGCATACCAGGTACATGAATCAAAAGCCTGTAGAACTCTGATCTGCTTTTTTCAATGGTAAATAAATAGTTTCCTGGGGGAATATTAAGTATGTTCAAGAATAATGGAGAATGGGCTAAACAGAGACTTAAAACATTTCCCAAAGTGCTGAAAATAGAATACACAGGCCAAAGTCTCCCCCCTAAAAATTGTAAGAGAATGACAAATGTAAAGATATTCCAATGTATATCCTTCTTGAATTTGTGTGCACATAAAATAGTATAATATTCAAATTAATCACTACTAGATGTGTCAAAATTAGTTTGATGCATGGACTGTCCCTCACAAACAGTGTTCATAAATAGAGCATATTAAATTTAGTCGTTTTTTATGTTTTGATCAAATCGTATTTCTTAATCTGCCATTTTGCACAGCCAGCACAAAACAATATACCTTGATTTATGTTGTTATTTTTCTCCTTGATTGTTTTGTATTGAAATGCTAAAATAGTTTGATATTTGTATGGAAATATTTATTTTAAATGTATTTTTTTTTTACCAAAAAGAGGGTTTTTGATGTAATTACACATAGTACAGTATACACATTACCAAAATTTAACTAGTGAGAACGGTAAAACAATTGTTGCCTAGGGTCAGTGAAGCAAGAAATGATTTGACCATGTATAGATTTGCAACAATTGTTTAACTTTTCCTTTAACCCCTTAGTGACCGAGTGCTATGCTGCATTTGATGTGCCTTTAAGACCAGCATTCCATTATTTTTGTCATACGTTTACTGAACTGTGAATTTCTTTCTTTGTGTTCAGTCCACCCACACAAATGATATATCATTTTTTTTAAAGGACGGATAGGGCTTTTATTTGATACTATTATTTTCATCAAATTATATCATTTACTATTAAAAAAAAATATAAAATATGATGAAAATATGCCATAAAAAACACTTTTTCTAACTTTGACCTGATTTTTTTTTACACGATTACAAATGGTAAAAAAAAACCCTGTCTATATATTTCTAATATTTGTCCTATGTTTAGTAATACCAATGTTTCCTTGTTTGTCTATGTTTTATTTCAAGTAATAGGGCAATAAACTATATTAGTGTTTTTTTTTATTTTCTTCTACAGTGACTACTTAACCCCAACCCTAAATTTACCCCAACCCTAAATCTACCCCCACCCCTTAATCTAACCCTTGTAATCATCCGAACCCCCCTGTAACCCTAATTATGACCATAACCCTAGATCTAGGTTTAGTAGATCAAGGGTTAGCTTTTTCCATTTATTTATTTTATTTATTTAATTCATTTTCTATTTCTATCTGTAATATACTTAACTGCCTCTAGGGGCAGTCAAGTAGCGGTTACAGAGCGACGGAAGAGAATTTTTTTTTTCTCTCTTCCGTCGCTTTCCTCTGGGCACGCTGTATTGGAGGAGCATGCTCCTCCAATACAGCACCGGGTGATCGCGGTGCCCATGGGGGCACACAAGGTGTTGCATGATGCCTCGAGGCATCATTGCAACACTTTAACACACATAGGCAGTGATCAGCTTTCACTGCCTATGTGTGTAACGAGCATACAATCACATTCGCAGTGATCGTATGCATGCGGGGGGGGGGGGGGGGGGCGAGGGGGGGTTAAGGCACTCTCAGAGGCTGCTTCTGATCCGAAGCAGCCTCTGGGAATAGCTACAGACATGAAAACGCTACATGAAAACGGAGGACGTATATATACATCCACATGCGTTAAGGGGTTAAAGACAGACTTATTCCTAAAAATAAAAAGTTGCTATATATGGGACTTCCCCTAATACTTACCTTTCATCCTGGTCTAATGTGCTGGAAAAAACAACTTATCCATAAATCTTCAGCATGTTCTATGCTCCTTCTAGTACTACAGTGCTGACTTCTTGTGTCTGAATGTGTGCCTGCTCCTTTTGTATAACATACATGCCATCATACTTACCAGTTGTTTATATTACCATTTGCAAATGCATTTATATTCAATATGTTTCAATGTCATTCTTCCTGACTGTTCACATTAGAATTATGATTCATCCTCCAGTTCATGCCTACTTCATTACAATCTTTCCTAACACTCACAGGCATAACTAGAAACCACTGGGACCTGGTGCAAAACATTGCTATAGAGCCCCCCAACCATGCAACACATCTCCACATCAGTGTAATACATCCCCACTTTCCACAGTACCAGCTGTTTCACCACTTCACTACCAGCTTTGCCCTTCACAACTTGTCAGTGGCAACTTTACCCCCACATCCCTTGTCAGTAGGGTTGCCACCTTTTCTTCAAAAAAATACTGGCCTTGGTACTGTCTCCATAGACTTAACATTGGCCTGATGCCAATTTTTTACAGGCCTGCCGATAAATTGCCAGGCAGGTGGCAACCCTACTTGTAAGTTGCAACTTTGACCACATATTATTTGTTTGTGCCAGCTTTTGCCTCCACCTCACTTGTCAGAGCCAGCTTTGCCCCACATCACCTGTTGTCTGGCCCTATGCTGATCCATCATTCAGGAAGTTGACATGATGTTATTTCCTGCACACAGGATCAGTAAGACACAGCACGCAGGGTGTGATACCAAAAAAGATGATCCGATTGGATGATTCCACTTTGTTCAGCTAGCTGCAGATTACCAACACAGGCCCTTTAGTGTAGCAGGCCCAGTTACAGTGGCGACCCTGCTATCACAAATGTTATGTGTCTGCTAAGAGTTCACATTAACATTCGCATTCACAGACATGCCAGGAGGAGCAGCACCATCTAAATGAAGACGAGCACAAGCTTCACAAAATGATTTCTCCCAAGTCTTTGTTTTTTTGACAAAGACTATGGCATATCTTTTTGAATGGTACTTTACAGTATGTGTTCACCCCTTCTTTAACTAACAGTAGCAACAAATATGATTTTAGTAACTTGTGTGGTTAATTTCAACATTCTGTTAATACATTAAAAGCAGTTTAGGGACCATTACACTGAAATTGTTATCTTCCATTCCTTCAACCATAAGCTACAAACATTTCGCCTAAATGGAGTTTTATACTTATCCATTGTTTTCCAGTGTTCTGAACAAACATTGCTACAGGGAACAATGAAAGATTCCCTTTAGACCCTATTTAATCAAGAATCATGTGGCTTCAGTGAAACTCCTGAGTTTATAAGCACAACTAAATTAGCCAATTAAAATAATAACAGCTTCATTAGCACTATTACTAGTGGTTTATTCAGGGAACCCCAAATTTCAGTCTGCTACGGATCATGTCTGTGTCAATTCTGGAGCTGCCATTTTGACGACTGAACTCATTCGAAGTTCTGGCAACTGAAAAGGTAGCCTCAAACACTGCCATAGAGGTATATGGGAGGATTTTATCTAGTGTAGAAATAGCCAAAATCATCCCGTATTTATAATACTGTGTAAACTATAGTACTACATATTAAAAATACTGACCGTCATATTTTATTGTTGTTCTTGGTTAATGAGGAAATCTTGTTAAATATGCAACAACTGGCTTCTCTGTGTTGCCACAAGTTTAAGCCTTATCATAATCAACTTTCGAGAAAAGTTGGTCCAAAATTGGACTAGTTCAGAGAAAATAGAGGAAATTACTAAAATTCCGTCTATCGCCTATTCGCTATGACTGAGATTTGTCCAAAATTGGCTATATTCATCCATCTTGAGCTGACAAATCGGATATATTCAGATCCATGTAACCTAAGGATTTTAAGTATAGGATTTCTGCCATTACTAGGGCCAAATTCTGTAAAAATGTCTGAAGTTCGGACACTTCAATTCTCAAGCTATTTTATTGAGCACCTTTAAAACATAACATTTTAAAGTGGTTATTTCACATGAAATCTTTACATATATGGCCTTATACAATAGCGGCTTGATTCTATATTGTTTCTATATTTATTATTTTGCTGCCTATCTACTTCCTTATAGTTGCTGTTGCCAACTGCTGGTGCATACTTCACAGTCAATGAAAGTGCAGTGCACCCAAGGCCCTAAAAAAAACTAAATCTAAACGGTCCAATGGTATAATTACATCAAAATGGAAGTCTTAATATGTACCAATGGCTCTTGAGAAACCTCCGCTTCCTGTTATGCACATGAGTAAATTAACACTAATTTCTTTTTTTGACACTCAGATTTCGAAATTATGAACTTGTCAGATTTTAGTCTTGTGTGTCATCATTGGGTCAATTCTTCAGTGATAAAATAAGTGATTCAAATATTTATGATGCTGAAGGGAATTGGTCGAAAAGCGTAGGAAAATTAAAGTTATGGTTTTATTTACTGCAAGCTTTGTTATTTTTACTCACTCCTTACCCGTTTCCCCCCTCTTTTTCCCCTCTTCCCCTCAGCTTCCTTTCCCTTTCCATTATCCAAAACTTATTTTAATCTAGTATGGTGTTAAAGTGTAATTCTATTAAAAGTGTCTATTGCAAATACACTGACGTAGAAAATCAAACTACATTCACACAACCAATCATACCTGTCCCGGCATGAGAGTGGAGGCGTTAGTTGGAAGTCTCAGGCAAGTCTGTAACCGGAGGCCAGGGTCTCCATATGTCATTATATAACCCCAAATTCTCAAGGCTAACATATACAGCTTTCTCCATGAATCACTGATAGTTAATCTGTGAGACAATTTCTATAGACTTAGGGATCGCCTCAGATCTCCATTTTCTCACCAAACAGATTTTGGTGGCCATTAATATATGCACAATAAGCATTTTTGTTTCTTCTTTCAATCCAGGGAAATCCAAATGGAACAAAAAAAGTTGGGGGGTCAGTTCAATATGGGACTGTGTTAAACTTGTAAGTTCATTTTCTAACTTGACCTTCAAAGTTAATAGGCAGGTACATTCCCACCATATATGCCATATAGTTCCAGTTTCCCTCTCGCATCTCCAACATAGATCACTAATGTTGGGTTGGAACTTACTTAACCTGTCTGGTGTCAGATACCATCTGTGTAAAATGTTAAGATAATTTTCAAACAGCGAAATACTATGAATAGTATTTTTTGTCAGGTTTAAAGCGGTAAACCATTCGCTAGATAGAAATTCTGTGCTCAGCTCCCTTTCCCATTTCATAATCCCACGAAGCTTTGTATCTGTTTTGCTCGTATACAATAATTCTCTAATCTTGGAAGACAAATTGGATCCATTATCTAGGTCATAGAGTTTGTCCAGCTTATTACTGCTCTTAATTTCCCTATTTTTTAAAAAGTTTTTTTTAACTTAAATTAAGTAAGGTATTCTTTCCTGGAAATTCCATGAATTGTACATAAAGTAGTGAATGGTCTTGACCCAACTCAACCCATCAAGATATAGGGACAAAGCTTCTATAGGGGCATCCAAGGAGATACATTCTTTACTATTATACTTCCGTCTTACCAGATGGGAGCACTAATTAAAAGGCAGTGATGGCAGTGGTGTATCTTGATTTTGTGCTGCCCTAGGCAGACAAAATCCGGGCACCCCCCTACCCAAGCTGTACACCCACGTTACACACCTAAGACATGCCCCATCATTCAGACTCACATCAAGCTCATACTCCCATCACACACACACTCCCATCACACTCAGTCACACACTCCTACTCCCATCACACTCAGTCACACACTCCGACTCCCATCACACTCAGTCACACACACTGTCTCCCATCACACACATGCTGACTCCCATCACACTCAGTCACACACACTGTCTCCCATCACACACACTCCTACTCCCATCCCATCACACACACTCTGACTCCCATCACACTCAGTCACACACACTGTCTCCCATCCCGCACACTCTGACTCCCATCACACTCAGTCACACACACACACACACACACACACACAGTCTCCCATCAGCACTTACCTTTCCCTGGCAGGCAGGCAGGCAGCATGGTCCCTCCATGCTGTTCGGCTTCCCGGCGATTGTGCCGACAGGTCACGTGACCGGGCGCGCGTTTGACGTCAGCGCGCCCGTCACGTGACTGTCGGCACTTCCGTGTCGGCACACTGCACGGGGAGCCGAGCAGGCAGCACGGAGGTTTCTCTGTGCTGCCTGTTCGGCTCCCCGTGCAGCCTGGCAGGCAGAGCGATGGTGGGGGGGGATCCTCCGATCCCCTATCACCTCCGTCTCTGCCTGCAAGCGCGGTCTTTTTTTTTTTTTAAAGGGCCGCGTTTTGTATTTTTTTCATTTTTTTTTTTTTTCATTTTTTTTTCTTTTCAGTGCTGGGGGGCGCTGCCGCCCCCCAAAATTTGCCGCCCTAGGCATCCGCCTAGGATGCCTCGCGGTGAATACAGCACTGAGTGATGGCACTAGATAATTATAAGATGGTCTCTAGAAAAAGTCTCTGAAACTCTGTTTCAGCTGAAAATACTACTAAAATGGAAATCTCATGCATAGTACTAATGACACAGTTAGTATAGTCAAAAAAAGTATAGTGTTCAAAAAGTTGGGTTAATTGTCTATTTTGTAAAATTCACAAAGTACTTTAATGTCTTTCTCTTGATTTTTAATACATCAATCATGTTTCTTTTCTAGCAACCAGTGTGCTGAACTGAATGACATTTTATAAAGAGGAATATATATTATATATGATTTATATCAGATCTGACATTGTAATGGGACTCAAAAATATACACTATTTTATTATATTTGTCTCTGTCTTTATCTGTCATTCATTTCCCAATGTTTTTATGAAGTATGACATGGAAAAGACATTTCTTTAAATGGGGATATTCACAATATGGACAAATGTTTTGTACACACTGTATATTTACCCTTTAGGCAAGTACAAATCTTGCAGTGTTGTACAAAGGGAATATGAAAAATAAAAAGCTAAAACACAAAATAGTGTAATATAGCAAAGACAAAGTGAAATGAAGTGAATGAATGGTGTCAAATGGCCACTCACATTAGTCTGAGCAACTGCTTGCTCAGGGATATCAGCCCAGGGGAGCCCAGGAAAAGGGTTAATGATGACCAGTCACCTCATCCACGGAGACTCCAGAAAATATGTCCACACATGAGGAAAAGGAAGGCAGGAATATTAATGAACACTGTTTAATATGAAGTTAAAATAATACATAGAATTCTTACAATTAAAATCTGAAGAATCTTCAAATTCAATAAAAGCAGTAAAAGTTCTTGAAAGAAAGTCCAGTGTTGCACGTCACGTGTCTCCTACAGCACAACGTGCTTCTCCTCTCAGACGAGGCTTTTTCACAAATGTTTTGGGCCACCTGACCATTACACCAACAGACACTTTTATGACATTGCATGATAAATACATAGACATTAATATGTCATTTGTCCCCCTTTGCAGCTGTAAAAGCTTCCACTCTTCTAGGAAAGTTTCCCACATTATTTTGGAATGTTTCTGTGGGAATTTTTGTCCATTCATCCAGTAGACCATTTGTGAGGTCAGACACTGATGTTGTACGAGAAGGCCTGGCTCACAAACTCCATTCCAGGTCATTGTAAAGGTGTTTGATGGCCAGTCACGTTCTTAAACATTAAATTCATCCAACCATGTCTTTATGGACTTTGCTTTGTGTACTGGGGTACAGTTATGCTGAAATATAAAAAGGCCTTTCCCAAACTATTCCCACAGAGTTGGAAGCATAGCATTGTATAGAATATCTTGGACTGCTAAAACATTAACATTTCCCTTCAGCAGAAGTAAGGGGCCTAGCCCAACCCATAAAATACAGCACCATATATTATTCCTCTACCACAAACTTTACAAATGGAACAATGCAATCAGGCAGGTAACACTGTCCTGGCCATCCACCAATCCTATTACAGTACCACACTTGAATTCACTGAGCTCTTCAGAACAACCAATTGTTTTCTCTCAAATGTTTGTAAATGCAGACTGTATGGCAAGATGCTTGATTTTATACACCTGTGGTTATGGGTCTGTTTGGATCACCTGAATTCAATAATTAAGGGGTATGTCCCAATACCTTTTTTACATATAGTGTAAAAATCCAGGAGAAAATATCTTACAAACTGGATGGATCCAAGTGATAATTAGTTACACAATTATTAGATGGGTGTCGGAGATTATGTTTTATTAATTTCTTTTAAACCTGTGTATATATTTGTGTTCTAAAGGATAATAATTACTGGCTGGTATATGTAGAAATATAGGCAGGTGACTTTAGTGTATTGTCACTCACATAATATTTAACTTAAAGAAGAAAAACGTGACCACTCCAATGGTATTTGTCTGTACTCTGCAGATTCCACTGACTCAATGCTAATCTGTTAAAGATAAAAGGCTGAATGTTCAAAAACAAAGAGAAAGAAGTGCAATTTCAGCAATATGCCAGTATTTCCATTAATAACAATATCTGGCACAAGGGCAACTTTGGCCATTTTTCAGTTTGACCCTAAAACAATTTTCTGTTATAAATCCATTCAATAAAGTATTTTGTGAACTTGATTTACTGCAACATATAATAATGTTCAATGGATCATAATTTACTTATATAAACATAGGTGTGTTTATTATAATAATGCTCATTGCTCTGAATAAAATTATTAAAGATGAACTAATACAAATATAACACATAGTGGATATTCATGTGTGTAAATCACAGCATAAATTTTATTTCAACCACTATTCTAGCTGGTTAAAAAAAATGTAAAAAATAAAGTATGTGACTCGCATTTTCTGATCATATCAGATTGTTTTGCCGGTTGTATATCTCTTGTGATTTAAGAGCGGAGCTAATACAGCTCCAGGTTGGCAATGACTTTTCAGAATGATAATAAATCTTCAGAGTAAGACCTTCAGCACTAAATGCTATAACACACGTCCTTTGCAACAGAGGCTGGAGACAATAATAATTCCATGATTGCCCACATATGCTAAACACATGAGGACAGGAAATGTTTGATGAGAGAGGCTATGAGGCTATGGCACAGGATAAAAATAGAGATATAATGATATAAGGTTGAGGAATACTTTAATTTCTATGGCTGGAAGTATGATTAAAGTAAAAGATACATTTTATGAGTGGAGAAAGATATAACTAGTGAAATGGTATTGACTTTGAGTGATGACATAATATGGTTTGCAGCAAAATGGCTTAGTTGCTGAACCCTTTGACACACAAATAAAGTGACCAATAGTGAAGGTAAATTGAGTCAGATGTTTATAAGGAGGTATTAGGTATAAGGAAAATAAATGTTGTTGTTTTTTTAAAAGTTTATGTCATTGCTGTTACATTAGAAAATATTCCATACATTTTCACAAAACATCTTTCTGTGAAAAATATAAGGTTTATTCTATTCGCACCAAGAGTTAGATACATATTATTTCTCAATGTTTTGTTATGAGTCTTAACATTTCCTTACTTTCCTTATCCCAGGGCCGCATCTGCAGGAAAGCAGGCAAGTCTAAAAAGGCCTTTAGCCGCAAGGAGGCAGAAGCAACATTTAAGAGCTTGGTGAAGACTCATGAGAAGTACGGCTGGGTCACTCCACCAGTGTCTGATGGCTGAAGCAAGCAACCCTACTAAATAGACTTCTAGGAAGGGGGATGGAAACAACCTCACCGAGAAAAAGAATAAATATATGAATATATTTAAGAATAAAAAAAAAAAGATCACTATGCCATCTCCTCAGTGCTGTACACCATCCATCCATCCATCCGTCCTTTTCTACTTCAGCTTCAGTTTAAGAATGTGATTGACAGGAAAACTTAATTTATTTATGTCCAGATGTGTTTACAAAAGAAGACACGGAATGAAAACAGATTGTGGAAAAGAATGTCGTGTTACAATCATGTTTCCAGACTGATGAGCGATCATCTTCAGGTCACCGTAGAGCGGAGATATGAGATTGCTTCATTGTCCATTCTAGACGCATGATTTTTCGGCTTCTTTCCATGACAGCAATGCCAAAAGGCAGCAGTGGAAATTCTATCTGCCGTCACTAGGTTTATTTAAATGTAAATGAAGCCGTTAATATTTAATAGGCAAGCAGTGCATTGCAGGTACATATTTGCTGTGCTGTTTATATTTGTCTCTTTTCCTGGCAGGTCAACACAACTTTGAAGATTTTTGTCTTTATGTGGAGCTGTGGTCCGCTGTGACTCAAAATTTAGACCTCATTTGTGTTCGATGTGATCTGTGTTGGATAACTGACGAAATTTATAACAGTGGAAAAAAAAATAAAGAGTTTTAGTGTGGAGCTATTGTAAAATAAAAAGTCACTACAGTGTGGGTCAAGTGTTTGTTGTATAGAAAATGACTTTTTTAATGTTGAAAATCATCTAAACACTAGTAAACACTCAGAATGGATCCTTGTGGCATGTTCACATTTAACACTAAGTCCTTTTGTTGAACTTCATTTATTTATTTTGCTATAGTTTCAGTCTGGTTATCATTAGCCAATTTTTCTTAAATATATATCTATATATATACGCATTTTGTTAGAAGATTTCTTTGTATTTGTGTAGTTCAGTAGAAAAAAACAGCTTTAAATATTGCCATTTAAGTCCCATTTCCCATGTGTTTACATAACCCTATAAGTGTACAATTACACAGAGCAATTAATTTGCAGGTGAGGTTCAATTAATTATCACAAAACAAATGTTTCTTCTTAACTACATGTTGTTAACAGTTTAGACATCATTAATGTTAATGGGACCCTGGGAAAACATCTATTTGTGGGTCCCCCATCCTGCCTTCTTTACAGCATCATACACGTGTATGTGTATGAGGTAGCTTTTAGACCAGAGATTTCAAGTGCAAATATTAAATGAACTATGAACTCACAATTTTAAATGCTAACTCACATAATCCACCTACTCTGTTAAGTCAGCAATTCCTGTTCCTAACTGCATAATTTATCCCGGGCCTTGAAACAAAATGCATGTAGGGTTGCCACCCAGCTGGTATTTTTACCAGTAGGCCCGTAAAACATCTGCTTGAGGCCACTGTTAAGTCTTGGAGATAACAAGAAAAGGTTGTCACTCCAGTACAATGGATATTTGGAAGGATTTTGAGGGTGCAGAATGTCACACAGGGAACATCAAATAAAATAAAAATAGAAAACACAAATAGTGCAATAAAATTTGGAGCAACAGTGTGTTAAGTGGTGTATATAGATAGCACACTCACAAACATCTGGAATTCTAAGCCTTTAGGAGCAGAAGGGTTCCAAAGAATGTTCTTATTTAATTCTGCACAGTGGGAATAAAACCAAAAACAACACAGAGCAGTAAAATAGTGGAGAGAGTGACCTGAATGTGAAAATTACACTTACAGACTCCACATTTCGATAGGCATGTAAAAATGTCCACAGCAAGGGGTTACTTCAGTTTGGCTTGCTGTAACACAAATCACTGGCTCAACACGTTTCTCCAGGTGAGTCCTGGCTTCATCAGGAGCAATAGTAGTAAAGGACTTCTATTCACTACTATTGCTCCTGATGAAGCCAGGACTCACCTGGAGAAACGATGAATGAAAAGATGAATACATTTTAATTGATAAATAGGCTTACAGCATGTGCAACAACAGTTTTTGGTGGAAGGTCTAAAACACTTAACACATTTAGCATCTTAATGATGCTTAATCATGACAGCCTTTTCTTGTTAAATGACCATTTATCTTCATCAGAAGATCGGTCTGAGCACCTGGCCTCATTTGGTCCTGCTTACCTCATTTCCATAATCTTATCTGAGAACAAGTGGAGCACATGCCTTGTGTGAATCTTTGTTATTTGTTTGAAGAGAATAGTCTGGTTGGTATGTTTTCAAAGAAAATGTGGCATCCCTATATACAGGCTGTAGATCTTGTCATGATCTTGACAGAGATATTTAGTTGAAATATTGTGTTCACTGCACTAAGATCACAGCACATGAAGTTTTACGGCATGTATCCTGCTGTTGGATGTTTCTGAACACATACCTCACAACTTCCCTGCAAACTGAGATGCAAAGGAGCTTGGGAGGTCGGCGCTACTGCACATGCACTATTCTGTCTGGGACACAAGGGAATAAAATCAGGACAGCTCGATTGCAGTTCCGAATCCTGCTGTCCCGCTGAACTCTACCTCTGCCCCGAAAAGCGTCAGCATAAAGCAGGACAGTTAGGTGGCATGTGAACATTATTCATGTGTAGTATATCATCATTCCCATACGCCTTGGACCCCAGGGCATGTGATAATGCTCTTTACAGACTCCTAATGTGAATTGCTGAGTTTATGAAAGATAACACCACAATAAGGTAAGTTCACACAAAATGTTTTATTTAAAGAAAGGTATTATTTATTCTTCTTCCAATATAATTTAAAGCAGTAAATGGAATTAGTGGACCACATCCTTAAGTTATTTTGTGAACAGTGGATCTTGTTCATCAGTAAAGGGACCCCTTATACTAACACTACCCCCTGATACTAACACTAATACTAACACTAAACCCTAATACTAACACTAACGCCCTAATACTAACACTAATGCCCTAATACTAACACTAACCCCCTAATACTAGCACTAATACAAACACTATCCCCTAATGCTAACACTTACACCCTAATACTAACACTAATGCCCTAATACTAACACTAATGCCATAATACTAACACTAACCCCCTAATACTAACACTACCCCCTGATACTAACAGTAACGCCCTCATACTGACACTAAGGCCCTAATACTAACACTAACCCCCTAATACTAGCACTAATACTAACACTATCTCCTAATACTAACACCCTAATACTAACACTAACACCTAATACTAACACTACTGCCCTAATACTAACACTAACCCATGATACTAATACTAACACTAACCCCTAATACTAACACTAACGCCCCACTACTAACACTAATGCCCTAATACTAACACTACCCCCAATACTAACACTAACCCCTTAATACTAACACTACCCCCTAATACCAACACTATCCCCTAATACTAACACTAATATGTGGAGACTAGATGGACCGAACGGTTCTTATCTGCTGACACATTCTATGTTTCTATATTAACACCTAACACTAATTCTCACACTAACACCCCTAATACTAACACTAACGCCCTAATACTAACACTAATGCCCTAATACTAACATTAACCCCTAATACTGACAGTAATACTAACACTATCCCCTAATACTAACACTAACACCCTAATACTAACACTAATCCCTAATACTGACACTAATGCCCTAATACTAACACTAACCCCCTAATACTAACACTAACCCCTTAATACTAACACTACCCTCTGATACTAACAATGCCCTAATACTAACACTAACCCCCTAATACTAACACTACTCCCTGATACTAACACTAACCCCTAATACTAACACTAACCCCCTAATACTAGCACTAATACTAACACTAACCCCTAATACTAACACTATATCCTAACACTAACACCCTAATACTAACACCTAATACTAACACTAATGCACTAATACTAACACTACCCCATGATACTAACACTAACCCCTAATACTAACACTAACGCCCTAATACTAACACTAATGCCATAATTCTAACACTAACCCCCTAATACTAGCACTAATACTAACACTAACCACTAATACTAGCACTAATACTAACACTAACGCCCTAATACTAACACTAATGCCCTAATACTAACACTAACCCCCTAATACTAACACTACCCCATAATATTAACACTAACCCCCTAAT
The DNA here is from genome assembly GCA_036172795.1 of Pelodytes ibericus. Lineage (NCBI taxonomy): Eukaryota > Metazoa > Chordata > Amphibia > Anura > Pelodytidae > Pelodytes > Pelodytes ibericus. The sequence goes on along the minus strand of CM069859.1, from coordinate 120,717,400 downwards.
GCTAACACTACCCCAAATAATAACACTAATACTAACACTAATGCCCTAATACTATCACTAACCCCCTAATACTAACACAAATACTAACACTAACTCCTAATACTAACACTAACGCCCTAATACTAACACTAATGCCCTAATACTAACATTAACCCCTAATACTAACCTCCTAATACTAACACTAACACCCTAATACTAACACTAACCCCTAATACTGACACTAATGCCCTAATACTAACACTAACCCCCTAATACTAACACTACCCCCTGATACTAATACTAACACCCTAATACTAACAGTAATGCCCTAATACTAACACTAACCCCCTAATACTAACACTAACCCCTAATACTAGCACTACCCCTTACGACTAACACTACCCTCTCATACTAACACTTACCCCTAATACTAACACTAACCCCCTAATACTAACACTAATTCCCTAACACTATCACTAACCCCTAATACTAACACTAACCCCCTCATACTAGCCCTAATACTAATAATTGTGTACAGAAATAGGAGGAATACATGGAGGGTACAGTCAGACGGTGTCGTTGAAAATATGGTAAATTTATTGTAGTGAGGGCAGGTACAAAAGTGCAAAAAACAGCTGTAAAATATGCCTTAGTAATAATACTCAACTTGTACTTGATCTCGCGATGATTTGTCCCACGAGGACCTCTGTGCGATGAACTCTCAAGTGATGAATTGGCCATCGGGCAAAAGGTTGCGGTAAGGAAGAACTGTCCGCTTACCGTGTATTCCACAGCAGCTGCAGTACCAATTCATAATCATATAATAGCTAACCTTTAGCACTCTAGTTGTTGAGTACTCTCTTCCCCATGATGCTTAACATACTGGTTGAGAGTCATAGGAAATGCAGTCTTCTGGTTGGCTTGGCATGAACCATGGTAACGTTATACACTATAAGCAGGTCTGGTATTGTGGTGTATTGCCCACATGGAGTGTACCTTATAATGCTTCCTAGGCCATAAGTGCCAGCTAATCTTTAAAAAATGTCACACCCAGTCTCTTCTAAGCCCCATTCTCTCTCACACAAAATGTGACACTATTGGCCAGTTCCTATAACAAGGTACCTGTATCATACTGTGTTGTCATCTTACCCATTACAATATGATGCACCAGCCAGCATGTAACTGAATGGTCACTTCCTATAACAAGGTGCCTGTATCATACTGTATTATCATCTTACCCGTTACAATGTGATGCACCAACCAACATATAACTGAATGATCACTTTCTATAACAAGGTGCCTGTATCATACTGTATTATCATCTTATCCCTTACAATGTGATGCACTAGCCAGCATATAACTGAATGATCAGTTCCTATAGCAAGGAACCTGTATCATACTGTATTATCATCTTACCCCTTACAATGTGATGCACTAGCCGGCATATAACTGAATGATCACTTCCTAGAACAAGGTACCTGTAGCATACTGTGTTATCATCTTACCCATTACAATGTGATGCACCAGCCAACATGTAACTGAATGATCACTTCCTAGAACAAGGTGCCTGTATCATACTGTATTATTATCTTACCCATTACAATGTGATGCACTAGCCAGCATATAACTGAATGATCACTTCCTATAGCAAGGTGCCTATATCATACTGTATTATCATCTTACCCATTACAATTTGATGCACTAGCCAGCATGTAAGTGAAGTGTCACCTTGCCTGTGTATTGTACTCAGCCCCTCATCCTCCTAAAACCCCTAAATCAAATGTGCTAGAGACCTCTCCCTGCCAATGAGCAGCACAGAGCACATTAGTGCTAATCACACACTACCAATACTCCAGATTGTATTTGTTTTAATAGCAGTTTCCCACCCTTTGATTGCCATCAGGGTGGCACTGAAAGGGTTCAAATCAATGGTAGTATTAAGAAGCTAAGAAAACTTGGGAAATATCATAATTAAAGGGGTTTAGTTAAGAGTGAGGAAAATAAAAAAAAAATAATAATTTAAAACCAGTCTAATGTCATTCACCCTGGTAAGTGAGAATATGAAAAAAAAAAAGATTCACAAATAATAGGACAAGTACAAACCGTTCTGACGGGGGGGGGGGGGGGGTGTATATAATCAAATAAAAACTTGTTTGCTGCAATTCTCTGTCTGACAGGTGTTTCTTATGATCGCCATGTCTCGTTAACCTAACCTCCCCCTCTGGACACCCATGTTACTACATGGGGTCTATTCACTAAAATTCAAGAGCTCAAGTTTAGTTCTGAATGCCTCATCTTTACCTTGCAAACTGGTACTCACTAACATTTTTGTGATGTCGAGATGGGGTATGCCGAGGAGGTCAAGACGAAGTTTTGAGTTTGGAGGTCGAATTAGCCTATGGGATGCAAAATGAAACATTTTTAATTCATGAGTTGGAAACATTTAATGTCTTTTGTACTTGAGAGTCTATTCAATAAAGAGATAATTGCAGGGAAATGAGAAGAGAATTTTAAACTTTAGGCCATTGTAGCCAAGTTGGAAAAATTGTCCAATGCAGCTGAATGGGAGAATTTTTTCAACTCAGCTATATTGGCCTTAAATTTGAAATTCTCAATCATCTCAATTCCCTGCAATTCTAGTGAATTGTCTGAGGCGTTAACCCCTTGGGTGGCTTTGTAGGGCTCCACCCTTTCCATCAATAAATGGTAAATAACAACGTATACTCAGCACTCTGTATCAAAATGTTTAGAAAAATATCCTTTTCAGGATCAAAACATTGCCACTGTGGTGAAAAAAAAGAAACTTTTGTGTCTATTCACTAAATGTCAAGTCTGTTGTGAGGAGCTCGACTTTCCCTTTAAAAGTCAACTTCCCAAGTCAACCTCCTCGCACGATTCACTAAAGGAAACTTGACCTCACTCCACCTTGCCAAAGTCCATCTCAATTTCTCAAATTCCCTTCAGTGAATAACAATAAACATTGTGAGCCAATCAGAAGCCTCCCTGTCCCAGTCATAATATTGACTGGTTTTCAAACCCCCACAGGGCTATCAGACGGATGGGCACCCTTTGTGTGCCAGAGGGTGGGCAGGGAAAGCACTTGCAGTCAAAGGGTGTTTAATTTTTACAAGTTGAGGGGGGTCATATTTTGAGAATCATGTGCATAACTGTGTGTGTACTTGTGAGTCCGTGTGTGTACGTAAGTGTGAGTCTGTGTGTGTGTGTAAGTGTGAGACTGTGAGAGTCTGTGTGTGTACGTAACTGTGAGTCTGTGTGTGTGTAAGTGTGAGACTGTGTGAGTCTGTGTGTGTGTGTAAGTGTGAGTCTGTGTGTGTGTGTAAGTCCAAGACTGTGCGTGTGTGTTAGTGCAAGTATGTGTGTAAGTACAAATGTGTGTGTGTGTATGTAAGTGCAAGTCTCTCTGTGTGTGTAAGCGTGAGTCTTTGTGTGTGTATATGAGTCTGTGTGTTTGTAAGTGTGATTCCGTGTGTACGTAAGTGTGAGTCTGTGTGTAAGTGTGAGTCCGTGTGTGTACATATGTGGGAATCTGTGTGTGTGTAAGTGTGAGTCAGTGTGTGTGTGTAAGTGCGAGTCCATGTGTGTACGTAAGTGCGAGTCGTGGGTGTGTACGTGCGAGTCCATGTTTATATGTAAGTGCAAGTCTGTGTGTGTGTGTGTAAGTGTGAGTCTGTGTGTGTACGTAAGTGTGAATCTGTGTGTGTGTAAGTGTGAGTCTGTGTGTGTGTAAGTGTGAGTCCGTGTGTGTAACTGCGAGTCCGTGTGTGTACGTAAGTGCACAGTGACCCTTGCACATGACGTCACATGTAGGGTTGAGGATGGGGGGGGATACGTGCATCGCTCTGGCAGTGTCTGGAAATCTCAGACAGCCTGGAGCATATATAGGACATAATCTAGCAAGATGTCTGCAGACAGAGGCGTCGCTAGGGGTGGGCTACTGGGGCTATAGCCCCGAGTCCCCCCTTCATAGCCCCGAGACTCCAGGGCTATAATTGGTTTTTAAAAAATCCCCTGGTGAGCTTTCCTCCGTCTGGGGCATGGTCCCAGAATCGGAGGACTAACCTCACGGGGGGGGGGGGGTGATTGGGAGGAGAGGCTGCTATAGGGAGCTCTCTCCCTAGCATCTCCTCCTTGAGGTGCGGCCCACAGGCATGTGCCTGCGGTGACCGCACCTCCTGGCCATAGAGACCACAGCGCGACGGGTGCAAGCTGCGCCCCCGTCGCGCTGTGAGAGCTGCTCGCCGGATGCCAGGTGACATCCGGCAGAAGATCCTGGATAACGGACCAACTGTAAGGTAAGTAAAAAAAAAAGAAGAAATGTGTGACTGTGTGTGGGTGTCTAGGTGTGTGTGTCAGGGGGTCTCAATATGTGTAAGTGTGTGTCTGGGTGTCTCAATGTGTTTCTGGGTGTCTCAATATGTGTAAGTGTGTGGGTGTCTCAGTGTGTGTCTGGGTGTCTCAATGTGTGTAAGTGTGTTTGGGTGTCTCAATGTGTGTAAGTCTGTGTCTGGGTGTCTCAATGTGTGTAAGTGTGTGTCTGGGTGTCTCAATGTGTGTCTGGGTGTCTCAATGTGTGTAAGTGTGTGTCTGGGTGTCTCAATGTGTGTAAGTGTGTGTCTGGGTGTCTCAATGTGTGTCTGGGAGTCTCAATGTGTGTAAGTGTGTGTCTGGGTGTCTCAGTGTGTGTCTGGGTGTCTCAATATGTGTAAGTGTGTCTCTGGGTGTCTCAGTGTGTGTAAATGTGTGTGGGAACCTCAATGTGTGTGCATGGGTGTGGGTGTCTCAATGTGTGTGACAGTGTGTGTGTGTGTGTCTCAATGTGTGTGTGTCTCAATGTGTGCGTCTGGGTGTCTCAATGTGTGTTTCAGGGTGTCTCAATGTGTGTGTCAGGGTGTTTGCATGCGTGCGTGCGTGTGTGTGTGTGTAAGGGTGTTTGCGTAAGTGTATGTGTGTGTAAGGGTGTTTGTGTATGTGTGTGAGTGTGTCTCAGGGTGTTTGTGTGTGAGAGAGACACATTGTGTGTGAGAGAGAGATGGTGTGTGTGAGAAAGAGAGAGACGGTATGTGTGAGAAAGAGAGAGAGAGACGGCGTGTGTGAAAAAGAGAGACAGAGAGAGAGACGGCGTGTGTGAGAAAGAGAGACAAAGAGAGACGGTGTGTGTTGAAAGAGAGACAGGGAGAGATGGCGTGTGTGAGAAAGAGAGACGGCGTGTGTGAGAAAGAGAGACGCGAGTGTGAGAAAGAGAGACATAGAGAGACGGCGTGTGTGAGAAAGAGAGACAGAAAGAGACGGCGTGTGTGTGACCAAGCTCATCTGGGCTCTAGCCTAAGATCATCCGAAGACCCATCAACGCCCCTATCTGCAGATAAACCAAACAGAACAACACACAGAAGACAGCATACAGAGGACAGGGCAAAGGCTAAGGAACACAGGGTTCTTAGACACTTCCAAAGGGGAAACAAGTTGGGACATCGGGATAGGAGCCAAGATCCTCAGGTGCTTCAGGGAAAAATGGTAAGGGAACAAAGATACAGGAACTAACCTGATAATCTGAGATGGTAAAGAATGAGGAATTAGTTAACTTATGACCATAAATGGAAGCTTGGCAACCAGCGTCAAGGTACCTCACAATCAGGCAAGTCCCTAACTCTAGAACTAATAATAAACTAGTTTAATTAATAACTATATAATATTTTGCCTGTGGGTTGATTTGTAGACAGAATAGATACTTATTTCCATAATTATGTGTGGCACACCTGTGGTTAATAGATAGTTGTGGGACCTTGAGCACTGCCAAATTGACATGCATTTTTCAAAGATCCTTTTAGAGTTGATTGTGTAGAAAATGCATCCGCTTTTCTATTCCTGAGTATTCACAGAACATCATGAAAGGAGTTTCAAGGCTATGGACTTTTCCTGTGCACTATGTGAGGCTTAATGAAAACAAAATTGTTTTGAAAAATCTGTCCACATTAGCACATACATATTAGTTCGAAAGAATGACTCTGAAGATGAACGATTTTATTAGAATCGTATGCACATACAAAACACTTCAAATGCTTACACTTGGATATTGCCAATTCATATAGGCTAAGACAATAAACTTGACCCTTAAATAAGGATTTGTGTTTAGATATGAGGCAAAAAAAAAAGCTTCTTTGAGCATAATGCACAAAGCAACAAGAACTGTGATGCCATATAATTGACTAGCAACACAAAAGGAACAGATTTATGGCCTTCACATCTTTTATTCACACAGATGTATTTGATTGACATTTCTTACTGGTGTATAACTGTAGCTTTTAATATATGATTTTGTTTCTAGCAGGTTGTTTTCACAGAGATATAATGGCATTAGCCACCATTTTCTATTTTAGTAGCTGGCAATTATAGATACAGCATTTCCAGAATGGCATTGGGAGATTGCAGTGGTCAAACCAGAGAACAAATGTCCAGCACTACTCTTTTTATAGGGTCCAAGGTAAATACAATACATTGTATTTTTCTGCTCCATAATTATGATGATTAAATAATTGGTAGTTACTGATCAGTTGCTTTGCGAATGTTTCTCATGTCAATCAAATGTCAAGGTAAAACAATCATATTTTGTTAAAATATACATTTCATAATTCAACACTGTATATATATTTTTTCTCCTTTACTTTAATAATATGTGGGACACAGTTTTAGGATTATTTGGAAGGTTTCCTAACAATGAATAATAATAAAGGCTATTTAGTAAATGGTGGTATTGACAATAGAATAGCAAAAACATTAGTAGATTAATTAAAATTATTCTCCAATAGTAGTAATACTTTAGTAATAATCTATCTAAAAATGACTTTTTATGGCGTGCATTACATGTAAACACAAAAAGACTTTTTGTGGTGCCATTTTTAAGTTATGGTACATTCTAATATGGAAAAATGAAAATATGACACTAACACAAACACAGTGCAATAGTGAATACAATGAGAAAATAAATAAATAAATGTATACTCCTCCTCTGGTACTGGAGATCTCATTCAAGTGCTCCTCGGGCACTTTATACAGCAAAAAACGAACAAAGAAGAACAAAGAGGCGCATGTACCGTGAAGAGAAAAACAAAAATAATAGTGCAACACAGTAGATTCAATTAATATATCTAAAAAAATATTCTAATATGGGACAGGTTTTAATGGGCTTTAAAATGGATGGTCTCAAGTACAAACATTAGTAGAAAAAAGTAGATTCGGATCCGCACTCTGATTTAGGTGAGGTGCCGAGGTCCCGGGATGCCACCCAAATCGCCAAATGTAGAAGAAGCAAGTAATGGACCCAGCACTCAAATAGGTTTAGTGGTGGTGTTTATTCAGCACACAGGCATTAATCACTAATTGGAACACACCCTGTAGACCTGTGTGCACTAAATATATATAAAGCTTGTTTAAACACCTGATGTTAGGCTTGATGTGTGCTGAATAAACACCTCCACTAAACCTATTTGAGTGCTGGGTCCATTACTTGCTTCTTCAAGTACAAACATGGCTTGTGGTCACATTAAACATTTTAAATTGGGATATATTTTCATTATAAAAACTGGTGCCTCCAATTCCCAGACTGAGTCATCTTACTACTGAATTATACAAATATAAGCTATATTAAGGATAGCTACATACAGTTAGATAATCTGAGACAAAATGTATAGAGGTGTCTAAAGCACCAAAGAGAAAAGATCATTGGAAAAGTACATTTTCATGGTAGAGAAAAGGTCGTGCTCAGTAAATGAAACACAAATTCTTGCTATTTGTCTACATAACTAACTAACTAGCGGTACTAATTCAAGATATGTTATTAGTCTGAAATAACTCAGAGGAAAGTATTAATCATAAGCAAATTTTAAAAATAATTTGTAGATGGCCAGTGTGAAGTTATACTACTTAGTCTGTGGGGAAATGAAGGTCCTCAACTAACCCACATATTCAAAATAAATAGTCCCTGTAATTTGGAATAGATAAATGACAACTGCCAGAAACTAAAACCAAAAACAATCTTGAATCCATAGTTTGGTAGTGGAATAGATTATTTTATCCTCTTCTCCAAGGAAACCAGAATACTTTGGGAAGATGATCTTTTCCCCTCAGTAGTAGTTATGTATACATTTCGGTCCTGTTTCTAACTGAACATAATCCTTTCTGTGTCTGATCTTGTGCATTATGCATAAGGCTGTCTCAGTGACTTTTACATGCCGGGGGAAGTAGCTAAAGGCTTCATTTAAGAGTCTATTCATGTATCACCAAAATACAACTAAACTGAAATTCAGGTATTCTACATAGCAAATTTTGTGTGCATTTTTGCATATTATACCTAAATTTGCACTGTCTGTTGCAAGGAACTTGGATTGAGAAAGCATCAGATTATTCCTGAAGTCTGAAATTTCACAGAACTGAACCAGATTTTTGGTGATTTTAATCAAAATTCAAGGATCACAATTCTCCATATAGGATTTGGAGAATTGCACATTTTAGAGCCAAAAAGTACATTAAAAATATTTTAAAGTAGTAAATTGACAAGGAAATTGATAAATATTTGCCATAATAGCATTTGTGCAACTATAAATGATGATTGCAATAGTTTTAAAAATATTTGTCAATCCACCTGTTAATTTTAATTTCCCATATTTAAACACACATGAATCGCATATACCAATTAGTAACCTCAATAAAAAAAAATAGACAGAAAGCACTCTTCTACAAGCACTCTGGAGAGAATAAATACCACAATCAACCAAACAAGAAATAGAAATATATATACTTTAATGATATCTGTAAAAAGTAGTAATATATAAACATAGAAAAATATCCTAAAAATATAATATAAAATTGCCCTAATACAAGAAGATAAAGCCTATGGCTATCACAGCAGGTTGGTGCCTCTTTGGTCAGTAGGTGGGAGAGCCATGGCATAATTTATTTATTTAAGCTAATAAACATACTGGTTATTTGTGTTTTCTCTTTAGTAATCTGAATATAAATTAGTGAATTCACACGTATATGTATGAATATTCATTAACATATATTATTTTACACACTGACATAGCAGCTCTTGTGAAATAACAGTACTGATAATATAATGTTATAGGGTGGCATCACATCACTGGATAGTGATCATTGTCAGCAGCTGTTTGGATATACGTTCCCTACAACAATATCTGGAGAATATCTGAAGAATTGAACTAGAATTCAGCAATTTCAGGGGAGGGGGTTCAAATCCATTTGTTTGTAATCTATGTCATTTTGCTAACATATAGAGCATTTTTGCTCTCTACGTGCCTTGTACAATCAATGTAGAGGTGACAGGGTCCATTTAATATGGTTAGTCTTCAGATATATCCTCTGAACCAATGTAAAAACTGTAACTAAATAATGTTGCCAGTTTCCTCAATTGCCATACAACCTTTGTAATCATTAAAAATACAATGCAACATATCATATGATCCGCTTATTGAAGCTACAGACAGATATATTAATGACATCCCACACTTGTGCTCTTGACTGGATCATTACAATACAATGTAATAACTTGCTGCAGGGATACATTTGAGCCCAATCACTATGATTGACTTTTAGCAGCTGCAGTCTTGACTTCTTAATATTGATGAGCCCAAGTGCCTTGCACCAGCTGCAGCACAGATAGTCCTGCCATTGAAATTAGTACAGGAGTGCTGAATTTACACATAATGAGTCCATGGTCACTGAACTGTGGAGAACAAGACTGGAATCAAAGAATGAGGTCACTGCTGCTCCATAGCCTGCAGCAACAAAGAGTTCAATACTATAGACTGACTATAAATGATACCACTTGGGCCGTTAACACAAATGCTTCGCATTGTCATTTGTATATGTATGCTATGCAATGGACACCTTTAGCCCCTAGGTACTCATTTATGGAAAATCACTGGCTATTAGTGAAAAAGCCTTTGGCATTACATAAAACAGGTCACAATTATTGGTTGACTTTTGCCTATCTTCAAAAATATCTTGCTTTGTTAGGAACTCTGTAAATCGAGAATGAAAAAACGCATTATAAAAAAACTATTGCATTGATTTAAGTTTCATGAGTAACTCATGAAACAAGTATTCTCCCATTCAGATGCATTGGAGAATTTTTTCAACTAGGCTGCTCTTGGCCTAAAGTGTGAAATTCCCATCTCAGTTCCCTCTCTCTTTATTGAGAATAAGACAGTAAAAGAGCACTGGAGGACCTCCTGGTCAGATAAACCAAACATAAAGTAATCCCTCCGATTTCAGCCTGTTGAAATAACAAAGTGGAGCTTCCCTCAACGCTAGGCTATCCAGCCCGTACAATAGGAGAAAAAAAAGGAAGCACAAACGGTTTGCGGAAGGAGCTCTCAATCAAAGCAGGTATGTGAAAATAAGCCAGAGTTTAATGCTTACGTAAAACAGGCTAGTACAAAAAAGGAAATAAACCACACAGTGAGAAAGACGCCTTACTAATCATGATTCAGTGCTTTTGAAGCACGAAACGCGTAAGGCGTCTTTCTCACTGTGTGGTTTATTTCCTTTTTTGTACTAGCCTGTTTTACGTAAGCATTAAACTCTGGCTTATTTTCACATACCTGCTTTGATTGTGAGCTCCTTCCGCAAACCGTTTTTGCTTCCTTTTTTTTCTCCTTTATTGAGAATACCCTTATAAAAGTATAATCGATTGTCATATAAATAAATAAAAAGTCCTTTATTGATCTTTGGACACCAGAGGAGTGAACGTAGTATTGTGGATTATCTATTTCACCTTGATCCAGGGTTTTTCTTGTGATATAATGTTATATCACAACTTTCTCGATATTTGTTATTCATCCTCACTTTGTGCAGGTTTCTCTTGTGATGTATGACCTCTGCTCGTGGTACCCTGCTTAATTGATCAATTCCCTTACTTCTCCTATTTCTTAGAGGTTTTCTTTGACATTTGTGTATATCTTTGGTTACACAATACTGCAACTAGTATAGATTGTGGCTCTGGAACATGGTCAAATAAAACTCAACTAGCAGTCAAATGTTCTCCTGCTTAGTTAGTATGGCAACTTAAGTATCTAGGCTCCCTGAAGCTCAAATCATTATGGCTCTATTTATAGAAACTAATTTAATATTTATTGTATTAAATTAAGGGGGATTTATTAACAATATGATGTGTTACTGTGTAACCCCCAGTGCTGTATTTAACCTTGTGCCTTTAAGGGGCGGCACAAAACACACAAAAAAAAAAAAAAAAATTTAAAAAATATATAAAAGCTGCCCCTTTAAGAAAAAGCCCTCAGAAGATCTCCCCTCATCACCTCTCTTGCTGCAAACCGGCTGCACGGGGAGCCGAACAGGCAGCACAGAGAACCCTCCATGCTGTCTGTTCGGCTACCCGTGCAGTTTGACGGAGAAGTGCTTGACAGGTCACGTGACCAGAGCTCTGACATCAGACATGCGCTGGGTCACGTGACCTCTCTGCACACACCGCAGGGGAGCTGAACAGACACCATGCTGCCTGCCACTAGCCACCATGGACAAGGGTAATCCCAGGAGCGGTTGGGGGCATGTATTGGGGTGATGGGGCATGTATTGGGGTGATGGGGGAATGTGTTAAGGGTGATGGGGGCATGTATTGGCGGTGATGGGTAAAACAATATTACTGACATAGTGCCCTCCTTACCTTTTGTTTCAGTATTTTGATTTGTTTATGCTTGTCACTATTTATTTTATATGCAGTATATTATTGATTGTATAGTGTCACAGAACATAATGGTGTTTTATAAACAAGCAAATGTTTTTTAAAAGTTCTATTTATTGAAATTGTGTGCTATTCTTTAAACAATACTTGCATAAAAACTTGTTAGCTAACATTCTGCCCAGATCAAATATCTTCAGAAAATCAAGATACGTTGCAGCTGTTCCATCACCTTAGCTGCTTCAGTAAAAAAAAATGAACTGGATTTTTTTTATGCATGCATATTTCATAATAAATAGATTTTGACATTAAGCAGACAGGTTATGAAAGAAATGACGATTATACAATTGCATACTTACATTCCAACAACAAACTCCCATCCAGACTATCTGCTTTACTGCTTAGGACCTTCTCTATTCAAATGAGCCAATACTATGCTGGTACCATTTCTATTCATATGAACAAAGTATCATCTTAGTACAATCTCTACTCACAACTATTGGTTGGCTTTTGCATATCTTCAAAAATATGTTGCTTTATTTGGAATCTGAGATGGAAATACATGTTGAATCCAAATACATCCCTGTAACCCAGACGGCAATAACCGGACTTACCCCAGCACCCAGATGACAGAACTTTTCCAGTAGGCGTATTGACCTCACAGCCATTACCCCAACACACAGATGCCCCAGAAGGTGGTACCCAGTATTTGCGCACACCCCCACATCACACTCACATGACATATCCCAGCTCTTAGATTGCACACACAGGACTTACACCAGCAACCAGATTTCTTCCAGGAGATCCATCTCTCTCTTTTGCATTATTGGGCCATATACATTTCTTGTGATATATGGAAAAAATACAGTACAGACTTCATAAGGCATATGTACAGAGGAGTAGCATATATATTCAAAATCTCCAAGTTCCAGCTACACTTTAACACACCACGTCTAAGAGTAACAGAGAATGTGTTTTTTCTCCACTATTTTTGCAGTTTAATCAAAGGAAATATTGCTTTAAATATATTAAAAGGACAAAAAAATAAGCCTAAATAAATGCCTTATAGTTTTTTTTTATTTCAAGGTAGATGTTAGATGTTATATCATTGTAATTTCGGTTCTTGATTTCATCCATATCCACGTAATATTATTCTGTTACTTTGTCAGCTAAACATGTTTATACTGTGAATGTAAAGAATAAGCAATGATAAAATGATCTATTTATTGTGTTAACTGAACTGCAAGTAAATGCATGAATTAAGAGAAAAACATGTTTGTGCTGCATAGCAATTCTGCTAACACAATCTATTTTTTAAATATTTTTTATTCTCTACATTCACAATTTAAGTCATTCTTAGATGATAGAGTCCCATTAAAAAGATCCATTTATATTTTACCTGTAAACAACAGAAATCCAGGGTTCAAACATCCTTTTGGAAAATATATATGTGTACATGACTGGTGCCTGCACTCTATCTAAGCTGATGGGCACCAAATCCAGATGCCTTTTTTTTTGTTACATTTCATACCTCCCAAACCTCTGCCTCTGGCAAATATGAACAACAGGGGGCAGAGCTTAGAGATCAAGTGTCTGTTCTACCAGCTGACAGTGCTACCGTGCATGCACCCAATTATACACATGTGTAGTATGCATTCACCTGTGTATAGTCACCAGAGAATGAGATCAGGACCATGGGTCCTAAATCCTGCTGTCCCACCAAGATCTACCTCTGATTGCCCTGGCACCCCCTATAATATGACACCCGGGGTGGACCATCCTCCCACTCCCCACTTAATACGGAACTGCCTTATATATACATATATATAGGGCCTGCTCAATAAACAAAGATGTGTAGAGAATCGATACAGGAACTTTAAGCTCAAGGCCAAAGTTCCTGATTTTAAAAAAAAAATTCAATTTCTTCATTGGAGAATTTTTCCAGCTATATTTTAAATTCCCATCTCAGTTCCCTGCAATCCTCTTTTTTTATTGACTAGACCCTTCTATTCCCCAAAGCATTAGGGAACTTAAAGCATTCCTTCCTAGAGGCTTTTTTTAATCTTAGTTGGTGCATGGAATCCCAAACAATATTCCCTTAGGTCAAGCATAGTCAACTATTAATTTCCCAGAGGAAAAGAAAATGACTTTAAAACGTGTCGTTGTCATAGATGAAGTGAATTAGTAGAACCCTGGGAATAAGCATCATATCCTTCTAATTCAGTGTCTGTTATCTACCTTTTAGTTTATTCATGAACATTTTCGTATCACTGATGAGAAATTCTGACCCTAAACCCCTTTCTTGGCATAAGATTATCAATCATAATCATTGAAATATTTGTCCAAATAATAAGGGGGAAAAAAAGAATAAGTCTAGCATAACAACTTTATTGGACTATTAAATATCTAAAAAAAAAAAACTGAAAAGATGCAAAAACATTAAAACAGTTCTAAAAAAGAAATAGTGTTCCAGATTCTTGAGCTGATTATAAATTCACATCTAGTATGTGTCAGTTTAGTGCACACAGCAACAAACAGATAGACCTACTGTAAAATGTGTTGTAAACATATAAACAGTATAAAATGTAAATGCAACTGGGCAGACTGGATGAGAAAATGGGTCTTATCTGCCAACATGTTCTATGTTTCTATGTAATAACAGGTGATAACAGACCCTCTGTGACACCGACCTTTACTGTTTAAATAGTTATCCGTACTTTAAAGACACTGTGAATAATGAATAATAATCATTATACAACAAATATTGTCCATTTGAGGAAGTAAATTCTCTTCCAATGACTTATATTCCTGGTCACTAAAACGCCTTAGTGCATATCTTAGTTCCTAGTTGGTAGATTGATAAAGAAAACTGTATATGACAATAACCGTCCTGGCCATAAGCCCAAACTGTGGTAAGTTATTACAGTATAAGGTGCATACAGATGGCTCCCAATATTGCCGTGCTTGGTGAATATGGTGGACTCAATTACCTCCCTGTATTCAATAACATTGAAAATTCCATTTTTTTATTGTCAAAAAGGTTTTTTAATATGCCCCTCACTTTCCATGAGCATGCATTGGAAACTGTACCCAACAAGATTTATTACGACAATAAAGCTCAGACTGTGTTCACCTTAAGCCATAGCACAGTGTATCTATCCAATATAACTGGCTATGTAACAATGAATCTCCGTTGCAAGAGAAAATATTGCTTATATAAGCAGACTAATAATATCTATATACAGGTCCTATAGAATAATAAGAATATGTTTAAACAGTGGGCCTTATGACTGAATAGCATTTCATATTTAGTGAAGTGCATCCATATTAAAATATTTGTACACTCTTTTCAGTAGCATGTGATTACACAATATATACAATTAAGATGTTTCAATCTGATGTACTCTTTGCAGCTTTCTCACAGAGTCAGTGGAGAAGAGAGAAGTAAGGTATTCTGGATACCAATAAACAGAATAGATGTTTAGCTTCTAATATCCGATGTGTCCATGAATCCCTTTGGAGCATGTGTACACCATTAAGAACAGCCTTTTAAAAAAAAAAACTCAGGATACAAATTCTAAAACATTGAATTGAAATATTAAAACATTTTTGTGATTAGCCATGTAGATACAGTTTATACCTGTATTGATCACACCCTACAAATAACATCACTTAAATACTTTCCAAGACATCTTACAGGGTATTGAATTAATTATAAATAACAATTACTTTTAATGTTAGGGGTACATATAGATACATATATATGTTTTCATAGCTGGTATATCAGTTTCATGGTATAGCTATCATACAATATTTTTTTCATTTTGATTGGTCCCATCAGCACATTACAGGGAAACCCCCATAGCCGCTGGGGATAGGTTCCAAGTCACACTCCCTGCCAATGGCCAAAACTGCATATATTAGTGACACACATGTAGGTAAATAGAGAGATAGATCGATAGATGATAGATAGATAGATAGATAGATAGATAGATAGATAGATAGATAGATAGATAGATTGATAGATGAATATATATGCATATATATTTATATAGTAATCATATTATTCAATAAAATATTGACAGCGTATATGCTGAACAAAGGTACAATTAATATCCTGGGCGAGATATCACAAGATTATCACGAGTTACTGTCGACCATGGTCAACCACAGTAGCATGAAACCATGGGTGAGGAAGCCACTGAATAGGGGGTTTCACTGTACAATAACTGAAATTAAATTCTGTTAATGTTCTGTTAAAAAATAAGGCTAGAACCAGCTCACGTGAAGCATTACTGTCTCCCAAACCTCATGTTTTGACTAAATCCAACCCAGTGACTTTTACTACAGCCTACAGTAGAGATTATCCGAAAATAATTAAAATGATTAAGAAATATATCCCATTACTAAACCTAGACCCTGGTTACAGTAAAGTTTTAGCTAAGGGCATTAGGTTCTCCTATTTTAAATCTACACAATCTGATAGCTGTCACACATAGTTGGAAAATCCAGGAACCTTTAAGTGTGGTCATACCATATGTAGAGTCTGTAAATATATTGATAGTTTGAATACAAATATATGCCTGTTGGATTGGAAACGTATACATGTTAAAATCTCATGCTAACTGTTGTTCAAACAATGTGGACTACGTAGTGTATTGTAAGAAATATGGTTCTATGTTTGTGGGATGCACATCTTGTCAGTGGAAATCTAGAATTACAGAACATGTCAGTGATAAAGACAATGATGCTGGTACAAGCGTTAGCAATATTTTCCATCAGTGTGATCTAGGGAACACTAGCAATTTTTGTGTATTGGTGATCTAAAAAATTAAACAGGGTCCTTGAGGTGGAAATTTACTCCCTAGACTGTGCCGCCGAAAAAACATATTGGATATTTACTTGGGGGTTCGGAAGCCACAAGGAATGAACAAAGAATATGATGTTTCATGTTTCTTTTAAACAAACTCTATTCATATTATTTTCTATTTTGTTTTATATTTATGTACAGAGATACCTCCCGCCACTCCCCCTTTTTTTTCTTTCATAGCACATTACACTTAATTGTAGTACACTATTTCATTAAATTTTTTATTCACAGTCCATTATCTTCACTTTGCACACCATTCATTCGTTACACTTTGTTGATTTTTATTCATTCCACTATATATTTTTATGTTGAACACACTTTTCACTCACATTGTAAAATACATTCAAGTAGAGTACACTTTTCACACACAAATATTTTTTCATTTGTACACAAATATATATAATCACATTGAGTACCCTATTTTTTTTTCAAGTTTTATACTTATTTTTTTAAAAATTCATTTATTTATTTACACATTTATTTTTAATTTATTTATTTATAACCTTCTGTCTTGGGTTTAAATGAATAGGCTATGGCCATATGTTTCTCTAAAATTAAGCACATTCTGTGGAGTACATAAGTGAAATTGGGCATAATGATGAGCTACCCTTTATTTAGTTCACCTATAACTCTGTTTCAAAGGTTCATCTATTCCCCAGCGGGTTTTATGAGTTCATTAAAATGTTTATATGCAGTTCTCATTCCATATAAACCACGTGTAACATCAAGAACACATTAGTAATTGATAATTGTTGTCCCCACAGTCACTAGAAGACTAATGGATTCAGTTTGAAAATCTCATTCTTTATTGCAATGGTTGGATTGCTTTGCTATATGTTTGATCTCCCCCGTGTTTGTAATATTTCCCATACGGGTGGTGAAACAGACAGAAGAGAATACCGAAATTACCAGTAGACAACTTCTCTAGGTGTCTCTGTATTTTTACTAGCGGGTGAACCTTTAGATATGTCACATAGTGATTATGCATCAAGAATAACGTAATCTCTGTGAGTTTTCCAGACCTTATCTCTGTTTTTTTATATTTGTCTTACTCTTGGAATGAGTGATGTCATTTCCAGCATTTGTACTTTCCACATACAGTAGATATAAAAAGTTTACACACCCCTGTTAAAATGTCAGGTTTCTGTGCTGTAAAAAAATGAGACAAAGATAAATCATTTCCGAACTTTTTTCACCTTTAATGGGACCTATAAACTGTACAACTCAATTGAAAAACAAACTGAAATCTTTTAGATAGAGGGAAGAAAAAATATAAAAATAAAATAATGTGGTTGCATACGTGTGCACACCCTCTTATAACTGGGGATGTAGCTGTGTTCAGAATTAATCAATCACATTCCAAATTATGTTAAATAGTAGTCAGCATACAGCTGCCATCATTTAAAGTGCCTCTGATTAACCCCAAATGAAGTTCAGCTGCTCTAGTTGGTCTTTCCTGAAATTTTCTTAGTCGCATCCCACAGCAAAAGCCATGGTCCACAGAGAGCTTCCAAAGCATCAGAGGGATCTCATTGTTAAAAGGTATCAGTCAGGAGAAGGGTACAAAAGAATTTCCAAGGCATTAGATATACCATGGAACACAGTGAAGACAGTCATCATCAAGTGGATAAAATATGGCACAACAGTGACATTAGCAAGAACTGGAGCTCCCTCCAAAATTGATGAAAAGACAGGAAGAAAACTCGTCTGGGAGGCTACCAAGAGGCCTACAACAATATTAAAGGAGCTGCAGGAATATCTGGCAAGTACTGGCTGTGTGGTACATGTGACAACAATCTCCCGTATTCTTCATGTGTCTGGGCTATGTGGTAGAGTGGCAAGATGAAAGCCTTTTCTTACGAAGAAAAACATCCAAGCCACGCTACATTTTGCAAAAATACATCTGAAGTCTCCCAAAAGCATGTGGGAAAAGGTGTTATGGTCTGATGAAACCAAGGTTGAACTTTTTGGCCATAATTCCAAAAGATATGTTTGACGCAAAAACAACACTGCACATCACCAAAAGAACACCATACCCACAGTGACGCATGGTGGTGGCAGCATCATGCTTTGGGGCTGTTTTTCTTCAGCTGGAACTGGGGCCTTAGTTAAGATAGAGGGAATTATGAACAGTTCCAAATACCAGTCAATACTGGCACAAAACCTTCAGGCTTCTGCTAGAAAGCTGAACATGAAGAGGAACTTCATCTTTCAGCATAACAACGACCCAAAGCATACATCCAAATCAACAAAGGAATGGCTTCACCAGAAGAAGATTAAAGTTTTGGAATGGCCCAGCCAGAGCCCAGACCTGAATCCGATTGAAAATCTGTGGGGTGATCTGAAGAGGGCTGTGCACAGGAGATGCCCTCGCAATCTGACAGATTTGGAGTGTTTTTGCAAAGAAGAGTGGGCAAATCTTGCCAAGTCAAAATGTGCCATGCTGATAGACTCATACCCAAAAAGACTGAGTGCTGTAATAAAATCAAAAGGTGCTTCAACAAAGTATTAGTTTAAGGGTGTGCACACTTATGCAACCACATTATTTTATTTTTATATTTTTTCTTCCTTCTATCTAAAAGATTTCAGTTTGTTTTTCAATTGAGTTGTACAGTTTATAGGTCATATTAAAGGTGGAAAAAGTTCTGAAATGATTTATCTTTGTCTCAATTTTTAAGGCACAGAAACCTGACATTTTAACAGGGGTGTGTAGACTTTTTATACTGGCTGCCCGTGCGTTTTTTTCTTTGGGGTGGAGTGATGACAGGTCACGAGACCCGGCGTCAGACACGCGCCCGGTCCCGTGACCTATCTACACTCACCACGGGGAGCGGAAACAGGCTGAACAGGCAGCATGGTAAGCCATTTCACTTCCCTCTCACTTTAATTAGTGACTCGGCCCATGTAATGACTCACAGGTCAGAGAGCCGGCAGCCATCTTAAGTCAGTCAGTACTGCTAGTGAGAATGTTTTACTCCTGTGTTCCTGTCAGTTATTATAAAGCTAATTATACATTAAATGTGCAGCAATAAAGCAAGGCTGGATGAAACTACTGGCCTCATATGTGAAGCAGACATAGGGACAGTGGATTGGTTTTGGTTGATTAATTGGTGTGTTTTTGTCTCACTTTAAAAACAGTGTTTGCTCACTCAACTTTCAGCTTATGGTTATGAGCTATTTATTCGAAACGCGTCAAGCTTGCTATAGCTTTGATAGCCTGCCAACTGGTGTGTTGCTGTATTTGCACAATAAATTATTGATCTGGACTGAATAAACTGCATCAGTATTTTACGTGCATTACAAGTGCTGCCTTGCTTCTTTCCTACTTTGACATATGCATGTGGGGGACTTTTAGGGACCTTGCTTTGATGTGATTGGTCGGATACTAGGAACTGTTCATGTTATGATCTGTAATAGTTTAGAATTAGTTGTATTGAATGCAAACCAATTTGGATGGTTTTCCACTAGGCCCTCGTTCAGTCAGGTTCATTTTAGATTTGTGAAAGAAAATTACAGTATTAGGGTGAATCTGAGCTTAACAAATGTAGCCAGATGTTATATATGCCCCAATATATGAAAACTACTAGTCTCAGAAAAAGGAAACTGTGCCATACTTTCTTGCACTCTAAGATGTAATTTATATTTTGATAAAAACTTAATTGAAATAAAATAAAAATAAAAATGTTTAAACATTTGATACGAATTATACCAGCACAATGTGTAGATGAAATGTTATTATCTATACTGCTCCACATGTCATTTTTATTTAACAGGGGCACTTTAACAGTTAGCTATAAAAACTAATAATCAAAATTGCTTTTTACACAAGAATAGAAAAATAAAGAGCTATAAAGTAGCTGAAAATGCTTTTAGTCGACCCTGTCATCTATCTTGATAAATCTGTAATAGTACTATAGCTTATGCATATAAGAGTACTCACGGAAGGGAACATGTGTATCTACCCTTTTCAATCGAATAAACCACTGTAGTGCTTGAGAAGCTTACAGTGTGCAAGCAACACAAAAATTGCTTAATAGGACAGTTATCCAAAATTGCAGCTAAAACAGGGAATTCAAGATGTTCTCCTTAATGGCCTTAACAATTACAGTACCTTGACAGTTGAGAGTGTATTACTTGAGTGAGCTATGTTTGCAGTTCTGTACATGAAAAATAAATATTTCAATAAAATGTTACTTTAGGGTCTATTCAGGTAGCTTCAAATTAGAACAAATTTGGCCCAATTCAATTTGGGTAGCCAGTTTTGGTCCAATTTCAGATATTTTTGGCCAAATTTGCCCCAGATTCTGTGATTCTAGCCAAATTTTCAGATTTTCAATTCTCAAAACATACAGAATTATTATTTGATATGTAAATTTCTAACCATACTCCGCTTAAGTAGATGGTACGTGTCAAACTAACATTTACATGAGTGGCAGGACTCATGGTTTCCCAGCAGAACATTGCCCAAAGCATCACACTGCCTCCGCCGGCTTTTCACCTGTCAGTGGTCATAATGTTATGACTGATCTGTGTACAATTCAGTGTTTAACAAATTCCTACACTCTGCACTATCCAAATGGATACATATCGGCATATTTAGGTATGTTTGCTAGTTATGGCTGACACCAGGACACAGTCAGTTTTTTTTTATCACTATACAGAAATGGAGAAAGACACTAAACAAATTGTATGAATCTAAGCATCTCAATTGAGGACTTACTTTTACTTTAACCTCCAGAAGAGATAAAATAATGCCCCTCTCTGCCTTGGACATACTATTAAAGCATCTGTGGCTAACATTTCATTTCTGTCTTCCCTTAGCACAGCTCCAAATGAAAATATGCACTTAATAAACAAGCAATCACAAAGATAATAACAGGTGCATGCTAGTAAATATTATTACCTGTGAATAGTAATAATATACAGAACATTAATTAGAAATTAAGATGTAGACATGATAAGTGGACACACTGTTAAATACAACAGGGAATTAAGACTGAACTGTTTAAAAAATATTAATATACCGGTATTTATATAAAGAAGTCTACAAATTCAGAACTCTTTCAGTGTTGTAAAATCACTTACATTTTATTGTGAATACAAAACATCAGCTCATCAGAGTGAGTACTCCAAATCTGTGGACATCTATATAATTGGCCAGACTGGACTTGGGCACCATCTGACTGGACTTGGGCACCATCTTCGTTCATATCTGGTCAGGGCCGTCTTTAATATTGATTGGACCCTGGGCAGGCATCTGCATGGGCTCCTTGCACCCTGCTCCCCTCTCCGGCATGCAATCACGCCTTCCATCGTAATATTCCCCCACCAAAAAAAAAACACACAAAAATAAGCACACACACAATTGGACTTTTATTGTATTGAGTACTTTTATTGCAGTGTATAAAATGTGTATAAGTTTATAATTGCAGTGTATAAACTGTATATATGGATCAAAATATGTATATATGGCTGCAATATGTATACCTTTTTATATGCAACACTGCAATAAAACTACTCATTGCCTAAGTTACAAAAGTATACACAGATATTAGAGAGCACTTACATGTATGTAGCAGAGTGGAATGTTCCTTACTGATGTAACCAGATACCCCCAACCCCAGACCCCCCAATAAAATACGCAAGACGTAACTGGAGTATAATAGGCCACAGCATTTATTAATATAACAATGGTAAACTGTATGAGCCAAAACTTCTCCTTTTATTCATTATCATTAATCTTATAACTTATTATCAAGATAAATATAAACATATATATAAACATATATATATATTTTAACATTAAATAACACCACATACAGCTACCACTAGACCTTGCCAATCCGCCTGAACATAAACAATGCCAACTTGTTCTTCATAAGAACTTCCAGATTATAGGGGGAGCCCCTCCACCCTCGTCCCTGTTACCTCAGCATTTTGCCCACTTAATGCTAACCACCAGCCGGCTGTTAGCTCGGTGGGCACGACCATTATGATCACCTACCACGTGATCAGAGGTTAAGGGAGGGGACCCCTATCCATCCATCTGATTACATCTCCTCAACTATTGGATTGACAAGGACAACCCCGCCACAGGAACCGCTGGTTAACCCCTTAAATCAGCGGTGACCCCCGCCCACCGCTATGGCCTGCTCCACCGCCTACTGAAGTGCCAGATTAAACAGATCTAACCCCACTTCCGTCAAATGCACTCCATCACTCCTAAAGAAATTGGCAGCATTTTTTTCAAAGATCCGGTGGCGCACCGCGATACCCCCCGTACCCCAAATAAACTTGGAGACCCGCTTATTCAGCTTAATTCTAGATCTCTCCAATTCCCTCTGACTCTGAGCACACCTCCAGTAGTTCCTAGGGACAACTTCAGACCATATAATGCAAACATTCGGGAACAATATCCGCAATCTGGACAGATCATGTCTTATGGTATCCCCAAGACCCAAAACTGGGATTGTACCCAGGTCATTACCCCCCAGATGGATTACCAGTATATCAGGGGATCCTAGGATCCGTGATAATTCTACTATCTCCGGGACAAGCTGAACCCACCGCATACCCCTTGTCCCAAACCACCGAACCTCAGCTCGTAGAGGGGAGATCCCCAAGTGTTCTCCACCGGGGCAAACCGCTGCTCGCCGACCAGCCCAATACACGTAGGAGTGGCCGATCAGCCACACCTTGCAAACCGAAAGGTCTAAAGGGATATAAAAGGAGGTGTAATTAGCCCAGCCGGGCGCACATAAGACTGAAATCTGCGTGATTCACACCTCCCAATCCGCTGAATTGCCTGATCTGAAAAACCTACCCTGGAGGCCTCCGTGGCCGCCCCTATACGAAACGAGTGACCCCCAAAATCCCCATTTGGAAACCCCAATGCTCCCAATGTTAGTTTAAACACTCGTATGAACTGGAAACGGGACAGAGGGGTAACCGTCCTGATGCCTCAGGAGGGGGCCTGAAGCAGGAGGGCCTAAACCTAAATACCTGTCAAGGCAAGAAACAGGGCACACGATAGATCCCACAACCTCCCGCAAAGTGACCCACTTACCTTTCCCAAGCATATCAGTTTTTGACCGCTCGATCCTAAAACTCAATACATCATTTCGCAGAATGCCCCCTTGTTTTGTCTTAGAGGGACTCACCAATTCCCCAACTCTCAATGCGCCAAAGAAAGCAAGCGCAAATGCCAACCTGAATAACGATACCTCCCACTGTGAAGAGCAGACTGAAGGCAGAGTATGAAACATCCCTAGAAGCAGAGCCCCCGATACCGGTTTTCGTGTGTCCCTACAAGTTCTAGTCCTCCGCCAGCCCTTGAGAGCCTGGCGAACCACAAACTCCTTTGTGATATCGGGAACTCTAGACAGTTTAAAATGAAAAGCCAGGCCAGATAACTTACCTGACACCGCACTAGGGGACAGGCCGGCCACCTCCCAATGCCACAACAGCCAAAGTAAACCCTGTATCCGGTCCTCGATAGACCGAAAACCCCCTTGCGATATCTCGAATTCATCCCACTCAGCCCACGCCTTACCGTATCTATTCCATGTAGCATGGCACACCGACCCCCGAACCCACTGTGCTATTCGGCCAACCCAAGGCCCCACAGTTCCTGGGGGCAAGGACACCCTTCCTTGTCCGCCCATGGGGCAGCCGCCCGGAACTCCGGCCACTGTGAACGATAGAGAGCGTCAGCAACAAAGTTCAAAACCCCAGGTATGTGGACTGCCTTACACGTTATATTAAGACATAAACATCGTAACACAAAGCGCCGTAGCAGCCTGATAACCGGAGGGGAGGATGCAGTCAAATTATTGATAGCCTGTACTACCCCCAGATTGTCACAGTGGAACATAACCCTCCGGTCCCGAAGGGCTGAACCCCATAGTTCCAGTGAAACCAGTATGGGAAACAGCTCCAAGAACGCCAGATTCTTGGTTAACCCTGACACCCGCCACTCTGACAGCCAGACCCCGGAACACCATTGTGAATCCAAGATAGCCCCAAAGCCCACCGACCCAGATGCATCAGTGTATAGATGAAGGTCTTGATTAGACACCTCCGGGGCCTGCCAAAGCGCCCTTCCGTTAAAATTGGCCAAGAAACAATCCCATACCTCCAGATCATCCCTCAGAGGAGGAGTCAATCGAATAAAATGATGCGCGCGCATGATCCCTGCCGTGGCTGCAGCCAACCGCCTGTTAAAAACCCTACCCATGGGAATGATGCGACACGCGAAATTCAATTTTCCTAATAACGATTGTAGAGGGCGCAGCTGGATTTTGTGCGCTCTCCTCGCCTCGGATACTGCATCCCTGAGCCCTACCAGTTTTTCCCGGGGAAGACGGCATTCCCCTGCCACAGAGTCGATCTCAATGCCCAAGAAACTCAAACACGTCGTTGGTCCTTCAGTTTTTTCGGGGGCCAGGGGGACCCCGAAGGAACTGGTCACGAGCTGTACCGACCGGAGCAGATGAGCACACACGTGCGACCGCGCCGGACCCACACACAAAAAATCATCTAAGTAATGTAGCACGGAGTCGCAACCCGACTCCATGCGCACTACCCATTCTAGGAAGGTGCTAAAACATTCGAAGTAGAAGCAAGAGATTGAACAACCCATAGGGAGGCTCAGATCCACAAAATATTCCCCATCGAAAAAACACCCCAGCAGATGATGACATTCGGGATGAACGGGCAGCAAGCGGAAAGCTGATTCCACATCCGTTTTTGCCATCAATGCCCCTACCCCTGCGGCTCTCACCATATGCACCGCTGCGTCAAACGAAACATACAAAACCCGACATAGTTCAGCATCAATGTCATCATTAACCGAGCCCCCGTAGGGGAAAGATAAATGATGAATTAAGCGGAATTTTCCCGGCTCCTTCTTAGGCACTACCCCCAGAGGAGAAACCCGAAGATTAGGTAACGGAGGATCCCGAAAAGGCCCTGCCATCCTGCCTAAGGCCACTTCCTTGTCTAATTTTTCCCTTACCACCCCAGGGTTAGTTGCTACCGACCGCAAATTGCGGAGAGATATAACGATGGGCCGATCTCGAAAAGGGATCCAGAACCGCTCCTCAAAGCCTGACATCAATATCTCTGCCGCCTTCCGATTCCTATATTTATTTAATCACGGGCGCATCGCGACGACGTCCACTGGCGTCCTCCCCCTTTGCTCCCATGTCTCCCATTTTTCCCCTGACTTCCCTCGTTTGAAGCAACGAGCGGAGGTGTGGTTCCCACCACACCCTGAACATTCGTGCTTAAAACGGCAGTTCGCCCCCCATTTGCACTGACATTGTATTGCCAGCAGGACCCTGGTCGCTTTGGGGTGGCCGCCGGGGTGGTATTGGACCTCATCCCGCCGGCCCCCCCGAGAAAGGAGGATAGACCACCCTGAGCTGAAGCGGGCCTGGTCATGATGGACAGCCAGAGCCCAATGTCCATTTGATCCCAAGATAATGATGGACGAACGGCTAATCGCTGGCAAAACTGCTCGTCGTATCGCCACCAATTTAGTCCTCCGTACACACGGCAAGCCGTCCAAACCTGGTCCTGATAGCAAAATAACAATGAACAACGTTCCGGAAATTTTTCCCCCATTACACTGGTAAGTATGGAGAAGGCCCGAATCCAATTACCGAAAGTTTTTGGGATCTTTCGGTATTTGTACTTCTCCTTCTCTCGTTCCGACTCTTTTAACTCCTTGTCTGGGGGAGGGACGTCCTCCAGAGGAAGGAGAGAGAAGATCTCTATGAATTCACCCTTCCAAATTTTTTCCTTAACTTCCTGTTTTAAATGTAGGCCCAGAGGGCCCGACCAGCAAATATATGACGCCCCGTTAGCCACCGGGGCCACTGTTACAAGTGGAGGGTCCGGAGTCACTGACTCCTGGCCTCCTACGCCGGTCCCCAAGACCCCAGCCACAACCGTGGCTGGGGGAGAAGGAGCGGGTAACAGGGGAATGGCGGGCCCGGCCGTTACTGCGGCGCCCGACCCTGGCATTATCAACCCAGAACCCAAATCCCCAAATACCCCGGACTCACCATTTTGGGGTAACAAGCCCGCAGCCGGGGGGCTGGGATGCGATGTGTTGGAGGGTAGCCGCCCGAGCCAGGGGCCGTAGGAGTAGCCATGGTAATCGATTGGACCCCCGGAGGTACCAGCTGCTGAGAGCTGTGATCCAGAGGTGCGGCCTGCAGGAAAGAGACAGCAGCGTGAGAGGCCCCCCCTCCCCTCCCTGAGCCTGTGGGCCCTGCACCAAACAGACAACCTTCATGGGCCTGCAACGCGGAGCGGGGAACGGGGGAGAGGGGAATATTAATGTCCTCCCCCCCTTCGGAAAGACCAGACAACGATCCGTCGGACAAGGCCTCTATGGGGCTGGGGGTAGGAGGTGAGCGTGGAGCCCTCCGATTGGGTACCCGCCTGCCACGTGGTTGCCTGAATGCCCGGGACCTCGCGCTACCTGCTGACCGCCGCACAGTAACGGAGGAGGGAGGAGTGAGAGGAGCTGCCGTCGGTTCCAGCGCTGATCCACCGCGGGACCTGAGTGACCTGGACGACGGATGGGTAGGTGAAGTGAGGGAAGGAGGGACTAATGGTCCCTGAGATCTGCGTGTAGGCCTCGCGACCGGCGAAGGCCTAACGCTTGGGGGAGGCCTCGCCGGGGCCTGTTGAATCGTGGGCCTCGCGGCCTGCGAGCACATGCCACGTGTGAGGAAGATGGAGGGGCCAAGGGCAGGAAAGGGACTTACCGGCCTCGCGGGAGACGAGCGCCGCCGTCCGCGATGCTTCCCAGGGCTCCTGCTCCTGTATCCCCGGCCAGGAAGGTCCTTCAGGGCTGAGGCGTGCGGGGGGGAGCGAAATACGCCTGCCCGACCCGCGTTCCCCTGTATCAGTAGTAGTAGCTCCGGGTGGAGCTACTTGAAGCCTGGCCATCTGTCGTTGAAGGTGGGCCCCACCGTCCAACAAGGCTTCAGCTCTGAGGGCTGCAAGCATTTGCTCGACATCCATCCCTAGGCCGAAATCGATATAAGACACGCTCAGTAACAACTTGAAAACAAATTCTTACTGGTGTGTCCGTCAGACAAAATGGCTGACGAACCCAGGAAGTCCTGGACTTATATACATCCCCTTTTCCATAACCCCTCCCCCATACACACAACCTATTGTCACTCACACCCCTCACACATACATGGCCCCCTCCCACCTAGCTCTGCTTGTTTCCCGGGGGACTTATGTTCATATATATTTATAAATATCTATACACATCTCTCACTCATATTGCACCAACACAATTTGGCATGCCATAGTGTCAATTTGCCCCAAAGAACATACCACAGTGTCACTTTTTTCCCACAGAACTGCCCCTGAAGAACAAGCCACATTGTCACTTTCACCAATAGTACATGTTATTTTGCCCATCAGAACATGCTACAGCATCCCTTTGCCAATTAAAATTTGTCAAATTGTCAGGTACCAGTTAACATGCCACAGTCATGTCATTTACATATGCAACAGCCAGTTTGCCCCATAAAATATGCCACAGTTTGTCCATTAAATATGCCCCAGTTTGCCCCAGTATTATTCTGCCATTCAGATGCCAGTAATATTGTACCATTAAGATGCCAGTATTATTGTGCCATTGAGATCCCACAGCCAATTCGCCCATTCAGATGCCACTAATATTGTGCCATTCAGATGCCAGTATTATTGTGCCATTAAGATGCCAATATTATTTTGCCAATAAGATACCAGTATTATTGTGCCATTCAGATGCCAGTAATATTGTGACATTCAGATGCCAGTAATATTGTGCCATTTAGATGCTACAGCCAATTTGCCCATTAAGGTTAGGTTTTCTATGAATATGGCACTGTTACAGTGCTCGTTATATTCCACCCTCCTCCCACCTTCCCTGGTACTCACCTTCTGGCTGCTCCGTGTTCCTGGACGTCTCCTCCATGCAATCTTCCCTCCTGCATGGAGGAGAGAAACACAGTAATACCGGATATGACGCAATGCAGTGCGAAGAGGATGCACAAGGGCAGTGGGCCCATGGGGCAGATGCTTTGGGCCCCCCCAGGAGTAACTGGGCTCAGGGCAGCTGCTCCGTTTGCCCCCCCTTAAAGATGGCCCTGTATCTGGTAAATCTGAGTGCGCAACCACTGGACATTATGTATATATAGATAATATTTTTAAACTAAATATAATCCAGAACGGGTTTTAGTGTGGCCCCTATCCTGACTGAAAACCCATGAAGTTCTGTTGCATTATCTCATTAAATGAATAATGTCTGGCCCCCTATCTGAGCTTCTGCATGGTATGTGGCCTTCCACATAAAAAAAGCTAGATGATAGATGCCCAGCTCATTCTTGTATTTACAGAATAAACATGTGAAATGACACGGCAACTGCATAGAATTTTTTTTTTACTTCCTGAATTTATTATGAAACATGGTTTTACAAATATTGCATGAGCATTGCTTAAAATTTAATCTAGTCTCCAAGAAGTAATGATGCACAGCTGGACGTCAGCATACTACAAGTTTCCTGAAACACACAGAATTCCAATTAATGAAACTGGTAAAATGATACATTGCTATTTCAAATGAAAGAAATATTTATAGGTGAAGCCAGAGCGTGCTGCATCTATTCATTAAACAGTGAACCAACAAGGGAATTATAAAAACCAGGCAGTCAAAAAATTCCTCAGCTTATTTATCTCTCCATCTCATTTATTAATGTCTGAGTTTTGCTATTCTCTTGCCATTTTAGTAAAAAAAAAAGTGTACATGTCAAAATCTGCATCAGAATGGATCTTCTGGTTTTGTTGCAAGGATAAATACAATAAAATCGAAATACATTTATGGTCCATATAATAATATTCATTAAAGGACAACTATAGCAAAAATACCTTATCTTTAATTGAAAGATTATATCAAATTTAGATGATTTATAAAGAAAAATACAAATGAACGAAATTCAAAATTCAACGATCGCGAAAACCGCTTTAACAGGGCTGGTCTATTGCCTCGATGTCGAGGCAATAGCCAGCACCAAAATTTCTATTTTGGGGCACCCACGATCGCCCCACGGAGCGGTCGCGGTGAGCCATATTGACGGAGCATGCTGCTCCGTCAATATGGCTAAGCCCTCTGCCGGTCTGAGTTACGGAAGTGAAAGTAACTTCACTTCCGTCGCTCTGAATATGCTACTTGACTGCCCCTAGTGGTAGTTAAGTAGCATTGCAATGGAAAATATTTAAAATACATATTTAATTAATTAAAAACAGGTTATAGGGCTATATTAGCCTATAGGGTTAAAATTAAATATTTATTAGCATAAAGGAATAGGGTTAAAATGTAAAAATATTAAGGGATATAATAAGGATTAGAGTTGGGGTTAAATTTAGTGTTAGGGTTAAATTTTGGGTTCGGGTTGGTGTCAAAAGGTCAATATAGGAAAAAAACAAAAAACACTATTTTTGGTTTTTGCCCCATAACTCGCAAAAAAATACCGAAAAATATGGAAACATGCATATTTTTGAACTCGGGACAACATTTAGAAACTATTTAGTCTTTTTTAATGATTTTATTTGTATAAATTATATTTTAGGTCAAAGATAGAAAAAGTGGGTTTTTAAAAAAAAAATTTTTTAAATATTTTATGATTTTTTTTGTAGTAAATTATAAAATATGATGAACATAATGGTATCTAATGAAAGCCCTTCTTATGATGATAAAAACAACATATAATTTGTGTGGGTACTGTGAGAAAGAAAAAAATTACAGCTAAACACAAACACCCTTGAAATGTCAAAACAGCCATCCCAACAAGGGAAAGTCAAGGTGAAAATGTCTTGTCACTAAGGGGTTAAACATAACTTCATTTTTTGCTACAGTTGTCATTTAATTATTTTTAGAAAGTGCTGTAAAATCACTCAAAATGTTTAAAGGGCTCCCCAAAGACCCTTGGACCAAATAAAATTGATTTAAAGTAATCCCTACCTACCCCCAGTCAATAAGAAGCTTACCTGCCCCAAGAATATTATTTGGGCAGCTACCAGCCCTGTTTCTTATAGGGGGAAGGGCTGCTAGTTATTAGTACTTGCCCAGCTAGAGGATAGTGCCATGGCTACTTGCCCTGGTCCCATGTATGTTTTATGGCACTTGCCCTGCTCTCTAGCCATCTGCTGCTTTAGGGGGCCAATGTAATTTTTTTTCGGCTACAAACACTGATCTGACCCCATTTTGGGCCAGATCAGTCTAAAATGAGTAGACAATTTACTGTTTTTTCAAAATATGTGAGGTAAATTGAAAAATGGGGATTATGTATAAAATACTCTGTAAAGTATCATAAAGGGACAAAAAGATTTGCATTTGCTGACAACGTATGTATAAAAAGCGGGTGTGGAGTTTATGGGCGACGGGATGACGCTGCGTTACGTGTGAGGCGTGACCGGAAGGCGTGAGAGGTTGAGGACGGAGTGATGGCGAGGACGCGACTGAGCTGGATCTGATTCTGCCGCCCGGGCTACAAACCTTCCACTCTCCAGGTCTGGCGCTTCGATAGCGTGGAGGCGTCCTCTGAGGATTTCAGCTTAGCCCCCCGATGGTTCTAATATAACGGCGGCTCAAGGCTCTGGGCGCTCAGCTTCTACGGGACGCGTTATTGCAGGAGTACTTAAACTCCGCAGATTTTTTTTTTTTTAATTCCCATTTATCAGATCTTATCCTGCCACTGTATATGGATCCCTGTGGATGTTGATTGGGGCTTTGTCCCCTGGTGTGGTTAACCCCTTTCTATATACAAGTTACATATTCTGGTCTATTACTGACGGTCCAATCCCCATACTATTGGAATTTGCAAAGGCATTTTTCGTGTATATCTTCACAAAATAGTGGAGGTAATATAATTCCCCCCACTTGACCGCAGGGCTCATCTGAACGAATAATTATCATCATTACATCTCAGGACTGTGTCTAATAACTTTGCGGTGGATTTGGTGGGTACATAAGGGCTCTTAACGTATACTGTGAACTTGTTTATAAGTTTGGAACTTAATAGCCTCCCTTTTAAGGGGCCGCTTCTGAACACCCACACACTGTGTGTCAGCAGCTTCACGATTCAGCAAGCAGCTGAAAGCTGTCCAACCCTTATGAATTATAACTAAGTGCTTCTCCTCCTGTGGAACTCATATAAATCGATACACACAAATTTGAGTGTTGATACACTATTGTATACTTCTGGGTTATATAGGATAGCTGTGCAGTGTTTTTCGTGCTCACATATACCGCCTGTCCTGTAAACCACCAACCATCATCATTGACCAAAGTTGAAAAATCCTACTGCAATTTCAATTAAAACTTGCTCCCTGGCGGGAAACCGTACAAACTGCTATTTACAGTCTTAAGAGCTGACTGAAGATATAAGCACCAGGCATTACAGGAAACCCAGAGGAATCCTCTTTGCAGAGAGTTGCTATTGTCTCTGCTACATACCTGTCTATTGTTTCAGACTATCTTTTCAGTAACAACCGTTCCTTTAATTTACTCCAGTCTACATAATGCCGCCCAAGAATAAAGAGAGGGAAAGGGAGAGGGACCATGAGAAGGATAAACATAGTAAAGCCAAAGGGATTAAATCTTTCTATTCACCTAAATCAGTACAAGCTGTATCCAATTTATCTAACAATTCACTGTTGGACGATACTACTGAGGAGACCCTACTTGAACCCTCTACGGTGCTATCCCAATCCTCACTTAACGCTGCTTTGGATAAATTATATCTTAAAATTAAATCGGATTCAGAGTTAAACTCATCTGATATTAAGACCGAAGTTGCCCATCTCCATGAGTCCTTGATAAATCTAACCTCTCAATTTGACTCCCTGCGATTAGACATGAAAGGAATGGAGAAACATATTGAGGTACTGAAAGCAGATAATCTAGCTCTAAAAAACAAAGTAATAGATCTCGAGGACCGTTCCCGCCGGAGGAACCTCAAATTCAGGGGTATCCCCGAAACCTTAAAGAACACAGAGCTGGAAGACTACTTAGTTGATTTTCTGAAGTCTATTTTAGATCCAGTAATGGTGGGAACGCTTCCCTTTGAGCGAATCCATCGACTCCCAAGGCCATTAAGTCTCTCTGAGGAGCTCCCGAGGGATGTAATAGTGTGTTTCCACAACGCTAGATTAAAAGACCTCCTGATTAACTACACTAGACAAAACTCAATAACCGATCCAAAATTCTCTTCAATTTTACTGTTTGCAGATATATCTCAGTCAACAAGGCTTCAGAGAAAAGAATTTCAGATGTTTACTAAACGACTCCGAGATAGGGGAATACCATACAAATGGGGTTTTCCCACTAAGCTCATAATTTATTATCAGGGAAAGAACTATATAATCAATTCACCGAATCAGCTTAATGACCTTCTGCAAACATGGGCCCTGCCATGAATACCTATCTATCTTAGGATCTAGGCAGCTATGCTGATTTATTCTTTACAGGGGAGTGTGTTTTTTTTTTGTTTTTGTTTTTTTTGACCGTATTTATTCGCACTAGCTTGTACTATTAATGGTTAGAAACCTACTTCTCACTGTTAGCTCGCCTCCCTTTTTCTTTTTTTTTTTTACACAGCACTTGTATTAAGCACGAATTTGGTTCTGCTTGAACTGTCTTACATAATAATTGATACATCACTTTTATAACTTGGTACAGTACGTAATGTATTTTATAAGTTTTGACATTTTTACACTATATTTTGTTTCATGAGCACTATAGGGATACAATATTTGAATTACCCTAAGGGGGGGAGGGGAAAGAATTCTCTCCTTTTGTACTGAATTAGTTCGCACTAATCTGTATTCTAATGTCTAGAAATTTACTACTCACTTCTTGTCTTGTCTTCCTCTCTCAAAAGTATAACACTTTATATATAACAAAACTCAAACTTTGGCATTTTTTCTCTCTCCTTTTCAAATAGCACAGTTATACAAAACTGTTCACATTGATTGGTATAACACTGTCCTAAATTATCTAGGGATAAAAATTAAACAAGATTTAAGGCAAACGCTACTATTTAACTATGAAGGCCTCACTCAACAAATTAGAGATTTACTTTTTCGCTGGAGAGGCCTGGAGATGTCCTGGCTGGGCCGCCTGCAAATTTTAAAAACATATGTCCTTCCGAAAATACTATACGTAATGCGAACGATTCCAATGCGTGCTCCTAACCTATATCTGAAACAACTGGGCCTGTTGTTCTCATCATTTGTTTGGGAATCAAGGACCCCAAGAATCGCAAAGGCAATATTACAACAGAATAGTAAAAGAGGTGGCCTGGGTTTTCCAGACCTATTTAAATTAGCCGATGCTTGTATGTTCTCCCATTTTTTGGCCTGGCGGCATGCCAACACATCCTCCACAATTTGGTTTCAAATCGAGACCGGCGACCTGAATGGACAAAATCCTATGTACTTTTATTGGTTGGACGAGGTTTCCTTGAAAAAAAGATCCTTCCCTAATCCAATCATAAAAGAGATAATTAAAGCAATGATTAAATTCAAACATAAATTCTCAAAACCTCATGGCATGACCCTTCGGGCGCCGTTTACATTTCTTTCTCAGGTTGTGGAGAATCTTAACCTGACTGGATGGTTAAGTAGGGGCATTCTTAAGTTGGGTGATATTTTCCAAGGACCCTACATACTCTCCTTTGAGGACCTGAAAAATAAATATACACTACCTGACCATGAATTCCTGAATTATTATAGGATAAAGTCATATATGGCCAACAGGGACCTGTCTGACCCAACGGATCTAGAAGTTTTTATTGAATCACTAAATAAATGTAAGAATATTGCTAAACTTCTTGCCTTGGTAGACACAGTATCAGACTGCATTAGACCTAATGCTCTCAACGCGTGGGAGGCAGAGTTAAATATCCGATTCCCTACTGATCAGTGGTCCCATGTTGTTTCGGCTACGAAGAGGGCAGTTGGTGGTCTGAATCTAATCAAGCTATTTTTTAAAGTAGCTCTGCGCTGGTATTGGGTCCCCCAGAGGCTTTCCAAAATTCATCCAGCCAATTCTAATCTGTGTTGGCGATGCGGGGCCGCAGAAGGGACACACTCCCATGTGTGGTGGGGATGCAGTTCACTCAAACCCCTTAGGGATAGGATTTCCCACACTCTAAGCGTTATAATGCAATCCCAGTATATTTTGACCCCTCAGGCCTTTCTCCTCCACCTGGACTTAAACTCCCCGAAACAATCAAACAGATCTCTGGTGATCCACATTTTCTTAGCCTGCAAACTCTCACTCGTGAGATGTTGGAGATCGCCAGAAGTTCCCTCTTGGGAAGTTATAAAATCGCAAATCAATCTACAAATGGATGCAGAGGCCTTGATTAACCCTGTTGGGAGAACCTCTCCCAAGTTTCTTGATATATGGGCCCCCTGGATTCAGTATCTTAAAGCTAACCCTGAGAGTTAATAACTGTGAATGTAACTATCCTCTACGCTCGCTGTGGATTTTAGACCACTGGCTCACCCCGGTCCTGGCTCCAGGCCGGCACCCTCCCTGGGCGACATGTCTGTTTTCTTCTCTCTCCCTTTTTTTTTTTTTTTTTCTCTCCTTTGTTTTCTTCTTTTTCTCTTTTCTTTTCTTTTTTTTTTCTGTTTGGTATATATGAATGCGCTAAATATGTGTAATTGCTGCACTTCTCTTTAAATCTGAATACATACGCGATATTTATACTCTCCGCTCTGGATCTGGAACTAATGTTGTTTCTTATGTTTTGATTTATATAATATATAACAAATGATTACAGATTTTGGATAAGGACACAAGGATGATCCGCAACACAAATAAATCGAGCATACAATTTATAATTGAAATGTGTGGCAGAGTCTGAGTGTTTAATAAAAAGAAAAAAGAAAAAAAAAGCGGGTGTGAACTGAGGTTGCATCACACTCAGCGACTTTGTGGGGAGTAAGCTTTATACATTGGCACACTGGAATGTAGCTCTATTATTTGGCCTTATTAGCATATATTCATCTTTTAAACATATCTACCAGTACGTGCTAACACTAGGATACTAATAAGTGCTTCTGCTGATGTGGTAACACATTTAAATAAGTCAGGTCATCTTAACCTGTCTAGATGACATGGAAAAGGAAGCTATTCTTAGTATGAAATCAAATCTGCAACAGTACTGAAAGGAAATATTTTGTCACAAAAGCTTTACTGATTCATCGTATTTTCCAAGGAAAACGGTTTCATAGCTTAACTTTCTTTCTTTAAAAAAGGTTATTTTATTTCCCTAGAAGCACATCTAGCATTGTATGTCAGCAGTGAGACATATTGAAATATTATAAACCATTTGATTAAAATTCAGGTACAGATGAAATGACACAAAATGCATGTTAAGTGGGAAAATTGCATGGTACTGATGCTGAGCACACTGAAAAATGAAACATTATTCAGTTAAACTGAACCTGTTACCTGAAAAAAATTACACATTGACCATTAGAGTACAAAAAATTGTATATATGTCGTGTTACCATTTTTTAAAACTGGTTTACAGCTTTTAGGTTATTTCAAAAGAATTGATTTAGTCATCTAAATAGGTAAACAGTGCAGTGGGAATGTATAGCATATCAAACTACTTCTGCATTGTGTTACCAGAACTGACCAACCTCAGGGATCCCACCGCAGTAAGGGTAGTGCATAGAAATTAATGGACACTAGAGCCTCTTGTATATTTTAAGTCTCTTTGTTTATTTCTGTGAGGATGCATCAACAGAAGTATATGCTATTGGGATCCTTCTTCTAAAGCTACATTTGACATATATTAAAAGACATGTGACATAATTATTTAGGAACTGTGTTATTGATGGCATAGGTCTAGTTCCCCAGATCTTTATGGTTGTATTCAATAAATCTTCAGATGACAGGCTGCCAAACTGCTCTTGCACTGATGACTAACAATGACTAATTCAACACACTCCAACCTTAACAATATACGCAGAAGCCTTGAAAGACTAGAACAGCTAAGACTGGACTACAGTGTGAGTGGCGTTTTGTCAGCTATTGTTAGTTTAGAAGTGGTGTGGTGTCCATGCTTAACTGTGGTGAATAATCCGGTCACCAACTCATTTCTACATCCCATTGCATATAAAATCAAGGATCTCTTTCTGCAGTAGCAGGGAGCGACTCTTGGCTCCCATCTGAACCAAACATGCACTATGTGTGGCTGCCTTTTCTAATGTTTGAGCTAGGTCATCTCTGCATCAGATGAGAGGCAGAACTCATGAGTAAACTCATGGTAATCTTATTTCTGTGTCGCATATTAACCCCTTAACGACAGATGACGTGCCAGGCACGTCACGGCAAATCGAAGACTTGCCGACAGGTGACGTGCCTGGCACGTCATGCACTAAACTGAGTAAAGAAAGCGACCAGCGGTCGCTTTCTTTACTCTAACTCTAACGGTGTTGCTACAATGCCTCTAGGTAGAGGCATTGTGCAACACCCCCCAAATGTGCAGGGGCGCGCTACGATCACTCCACGCAACCACGCAGCCATGCTGCACACATGTGCTTAGAAAGCATCTGCGGTGTTTCTAAAGTGCCTCGCTAGCGAGGCACTTAGTAACACCTTCCACCTCCCCAGAACCGATGGTGGTCGCTCTCCTGTACAGGCAGCGATTCCCTTCTAATGGCAAGAGCATCGGAAGTGAAAGTATTTCACTTCCGATGCTCTAGGGGGAGCCAGTCGATACCGGCACAACAGATCTATGTGATCTGTGTGCAGGCATGTATGGTAAGTGCTCTGATGAGCACTTACCATACTGTCAAAGGCAATATTAGTAAATATTGCCTTTGACAAGTATTGATCTGCCTCCCTCACCTTACTAGTTTTAGTAAGGGAGAGAGACAGATCAGATAAAGTAAAAAATAAAATAAAATAATAAAAAAAATATTTAATACAATTTTAAACACCAAGGGCTTTTATAAAAGCCATTTAACCCCTTCCCTGCCATTGATCGCTGTGTACGCAGTGATCATACACAGCAGCACATTAACCCCTTTCTTGCTGTAGATCACTGCCTAAGCAGCGATCTGACGCAAATGCAGCAATCTTGCTGCAGAAGCATTTTTAATTTTTTTAAAACTTTTTTATTACACCCGTCACGTGTTAACCCCTTAAGGACAGAGCCTTTGAAACATTTTTGCTCATTCTGGACAATGGCTATTTTAACATTTCTGAGCTGTTCGTGTTTAGCTGTAATCTTCTCATTTGTCATTTGTTGTACCCACAAAAATTATATATTGTTTTTATCAGCACAAGAAGGGCTTTCTTTAGATACCATAATTTTGATCATATCTTATAATATTATATAAAAAAATTAATAAAATATGTTGAAAAATAACAAATAAAAATTAGTTTCTGACTTTTATTTGAAAAATGTTTGACTCATTTACAAATGTCAATGAAAAAACCTGCTAAATAGATTCTACTATTTCTCCTGAGTACAGGGATACCACCCATGCATAGGTGTGCCATGTTTTGGGGGGGCTAAAAGGCAACATTTGAGAGGTGCGCTTTTTGGTTTTCCAACTTGGAATTTTGATGTGCAGAAAACCTGTGCCCATGTCCCATTTGGGACATTTCTGAAGCCAGCCTGTGTATCTTACCCCATCAAACCATATATTTTTGAAAACTAGACACCCTAGGGTATTTCAAATAGGAGTATTTTAACACTTTCCATGCACTAATTCTACCACAAGACTTTGTCAAACTTTTTGGTAGTACTTTTTTTGTGTGGTTTTTTTCACACACATTGTACTTCAGACATAAATTCACAGCTCCTGCTATAGGACACTGCCAAAAAACACTCCAATGTGTATTCAGCAACATCTCCCGAGTACAGGGATACCACCCATGCATAGGTTTGTCATGTTGTTGAGGGGCTAAAAGGCCACATTTGAGAGGTGCGCATTTTGGTTTTCCAACTTAGAATTTTGACTTGCAGACAACCTGCACCCATGTCCCATGTGGGACATTTCTGAAGCCAGCCTGTGTATTTTTACCCCATCAAACCATATATTTTTGAAAACTAGACACCCTAGGGTATTTCAAATGGTGGTATTTTAACACTTTCCATGCACTAATTGTACCACCAGCCTTTGTCAAACTTTTTGGTTATACTTTTTTTTCACATACATTGTATTTCAGATATAAATTCACAGCTCCTGCTATGGGTCACGGCCAAAAAACACTCCAATGTGTATTCAGCAACATCTCCTGAGTGCAGGGATACCACCCATGTATAGGTTTGTCATGTTGTTGGGGGGCTAAAAGGCCACAGTTGAGAGGTGCACTTTTTGGTTTTCCAACTTGGAATTTTGACTTGCAGACAACCTGCACCCATGTCCCATTTGGGACATTTCTGTAGCCAACCTGTATATTTTTACCCCATCAAACCATATATTTTTGAAAACTAGACACCCTAGGGTATTTCAAATGGTGGTATTTTAACACTTTCCATGCACTAATTGTACCACCAGCCTTTGTCAAACTTTTTGGTAGTACTTTTTTTTCACATACATTGTATTTCAGATATAAATTCACAGCTCCTGCTATGGGTCACGGCCAAAAAACACTCCAATGTGTATTCAGCAACATCTCCCGAGTACAGGGATACCACCCATGTATAGGTTTGTCATGTTGTTGGGGGGCTAAAAGGCCACAGTTGAGAGGTGCACTTTTTGGTTTTCCAACTTGGAATTTTGACTTGCAGACAACCTGCACCCATGTCCCATTTGGGACATTTCTGTAGCCAGCCTGTATATTTTTACCCCATCAAACCATATATTTTTGAAAACTAGACACCCTAGGGTATTTCAAATGGTGGTATTTTAACACTTTCCATGCACTAATTGTACCACCAGCCTTTGTCAAACTTTTTGGTAGTACTTTTTTTTCACATACATTGTATTTCAGATATAAATTCACAGCTCCTGCTATGGGTCACGGCCAAAAAACACTCCAATGTGTATTCAGCAACATCTCCCGAGTACAGGGATACCACCCATGTATAGGTTTGTCATGTTGTTGGGGGGCTAAAAGGCCACAGTTGAGAGGTGCACTTTTTGGTTTTCCAACTTGGAATTTTGACTTGCAGACAACCTGCACCCATGTCCCATTTGGGACATTTCTGTAGCCAGCCTGTATATTTTTACCCCATCAAACCATATATTTTTGAAAACTAGACACCCTAGGGTATTTCAAATGGTGGTATTTTAACACTTTCCATGCACTAATTGTACCACCAGCCTTTGTCAAACTTTTTGGTAGTACTTATTTTTCACATACATTGTATTTCAGATATAAATTCAAAGCTCCTGCTATGGGTCACGGCCAAAAAACACTCCAATGTGTATTCAGCAACATCTCCCGAGTACAGGGATACCACCCATGTATAGGTTTGTCATGTTGTTGGGGGGGCTAAAAGGCCACAGTTGAGAGGTGCACTTTTTGGTTTTCCAACTTGGAATTTTGACTTGCAGACAACCTGCACCCATGTCCCATTTGGGACATTTCTGTAGCCAGCCTGTATATTTTTACCCCATCAAACCATATATTTTTGAAAACTAGACACCCTAGGGTATTTCAAATGGTGGTATTTTAACACTTTCCATGCACTAATTGTACCACCAGCCTTTGTCAAACTTTTTGGTAGTAATTTTTTTTCACATACATTGTATTTCAGATATAAATTCACAGCTCCTGCTATGGGTCACGGCCAAAAAACACTCCAATGTGTATTCAGCAACATCTCCCGAGTACAGGGATACCACCCATTTATAGGTTTGTCATGTTGTTGGGGGGCTAAAAGGCCACAGTTGAGAGGTGCACTTTTTGGTTTTCCAACTTGGAATTTTGACTTGCAGACAACCTGCACCCATGTCCCATTTGGGACATTTCTGAAGCCAGCCTGTATATTTTTACCCCATCAAACCATATATTTTTGAAAACTAGACACCCTAGGGTATTTCAAATGGTGGTATTTTAACACTTTCCATGCACTAATTGTACCACCAGCCTTTGTCAAACTTTTTGGTAGTACTTTTTTTTCACATACATTGTATTTCAGATATAAATTCACAGCTCCTGCTATGGGTCACGGCCAAAAAACACTCCAATGTGTATTCAGCAACATCTCCCGAGTACAGGGATACCACCCATGTATAGGTTTGTCATGTTGTTGGGGGGCTAAAAGGCCACAGTTGAGAGGTGCACTTTTTGGTTTTCCAACTTGGAATTTTGACTTGCAGACAACCTGCACCCATGTCCCATTTGGGACATTTCTGAAGCCAGCCTGTATATTTTTACCCCATCAAACCATATATTTTTGAAAACTAGACACCCTAGGGTATTTCAAATGGTGGTATTTTAACACTTTCCATGCACTAATTGTACCACCAGCCTTTGTCAAACTTTTTGGTAGTAATTTTTTTTCACATACATTGTATTTCAGATATAAATTCACAGCTCCTGCTATGGGTCACGGCCAAAAAACACTCCAATGTGTATTCAGCAACATCTCCCGAGTACAGGGATACCACCCATGTATAGGTTTGTCATGTTGTTGGGGGGATAAAAGGCCACAGTTGAGAGGTGCACTTTTTGGTTTTCCAACTTGGAATTTTGACTTGCAGACAACCTGCACCCATGTCCCATTTGGGACATTTCTGTAGCCAACCTGTATATTTTTACCCCATCAAACCATATATTTTTGAAAACTAGACACCCTAGGGTATTTCAAATGGTGGTATTTTAACACTTTCCATGCACTAATTGTACCACCAGCCTTTGTCAAACTTTTTGGTAGTACTTTTTTTTCACATACATTGTATTTCAGATATAAATTCACAGCTCCTGCTATGGGTCACGGCCAAAAAACACTCCAATGTGTATTCAGCAACATCTCCCGAGTACAGGGATACCACCCATGTATAGGTTTGTCATGTTGTTGGGGGGCTAAAAGGCCACAGTTGAGAGGTGCACTTTTTGGTTTTCCAACTTGGAATTTTGACTTGCAGACAACCTGCACCCATGTCCCATTTGGGACATTTCTGTAGCCAGCCTGTATATTTTTACCCCATCAAACCATATATTTTTGAAAACTAGACACCCTAGGGTATTTCAAATGGTGGTATTTTAACACTTTCCATGCACTAATTGTACCACCAGCCTTTGTCAAACTTTTTGGTAGTACTTTTTTTTCACATACATTGTATTTCAGATATAAATTCACAGCTCCTGCTATGGGTCACGGCCAAAAAACACTCCAATGTGTATTCAGCAACATCTCCCGAGTACAGGGATACCACCCATGTATAGGTTTGTCATGTTGTTGGGGGGCTAAAAGGCCACAGTTGAGAGGTGCACTTTTTGGTTTTCCAACTTGGAATTTTGACTTGCAGACAACCTGCACCCATGTCCCATTTGGGACATTTCTGTAGCCAGCCTGTATATTTTTACCCCATCAAACCATATATTTTTGAAAACTAGACACCCTAGGGTATTTCAAATGGTGGTATTTTAACACTTTCCATGCACTAATTGTACCACCAGCCTTTGTCAAACTTTTTGGTAGTAATTTTTTTTCACATACATTGTATTTCAGATATAAATTCACAGCTCCTGCTATGGGTCACGGCCAAAAAACACTCCAATGTGTATTCAGCAACATCTCCCGAGTACAGGGATACCACCCATGTATAGGTTTGTCATGTTGTTGGGGGGCTAAAAGGCCACAGTTGAGAGGTGCACTTTTTGGTTTTCCAACTTGGAATTTTGACTTGCAGACAACCTGCACCCATGTCCCATTTGGGACATTTCTGTAGCCAGCCTGTATATTTTTACCCCATCAAACCATATATTTTTGAAAACTAGACACCCTAGGGTATTTCAAATGGTGGTATTTTAACACTTTCCATGCACTAATTGTACCACCAGCCTTTGTCAAACTTTTTGGTAGTACTTTTTTTTCACATACATTGTATTTCAGATATAAATTCACAGCTCCTGCTATGGGTCACGGCCAAAAAACACTCCAATGTGTATTCAGCAACATCTCCCGAGTACAGGGATACCACCCATGTATAGGTTTGTCATGTTGTTGGGGGGCTAAAAGGCCACAGTTGAGAGGTACACTTTTTGGTTTTCCAACTTGGAATTTTGACTTGCAGACAACCTGCACCCATGTCCCATTTGGGACATTTCTGAAGCCAGCCTGTATATTTTTACCCCATCAAACCATATATTTTTGAAAACTAGACACCCTAGGGTATTTCAAATGGTGGTATTTTAACACTTTCCATGCACAAATTGTACCACCAGCCTTTGTCAAACTTTTTGGTAGTAATTTTTTTTCACATACATTGTATTTCAGATATAAATTCACAGCTCCTGCTATGGGTCACGGCCAAAAAACACTCCAATGTGTATTCAGCAACATCTCCCGAGTACAGGGATACCACCCATGTATAGGTTTGTCATGTTGTTGGGGGGCTAAAAGGCCACAATTGAGAGGTGCACTTTTTGGTTTTCCAACTTGGAATTTTGACTTGCAGACAACCTGCACCCATGTCCCATTTGGGACATTTCTGAAGCCAGCCTGTATATTTTTACCCCATCAAACCATATATTTTTGAAAACTAGACACCCTAGGGTATTTCAAATGGTGGTATTTTAACACTTTCCATGAACTAATTGTACCACCAGCCTTTGTCAAACTTTTTGGTAGAAATTTTTTTTCACATACATTGTATTTCAGATATAAATTCACAGCTCCTGCTATGGGTCACGGCCAAAAAACACTCCAATGTGTATTCAGCAACATCTCCCGAGTACAGGGATACCACCCATGTATAGGTTTGTCATGTTGTTGGGGGGCTAAAAGGCCACAGTTGAGAGGTGCACTTTTTGGTTTTCCAACTTGGAATTTTGACTTGCAGACAACCTGCACCCATGTCCCATTTGGGACATTTCTGAAGCCAGCCTGTATATTTTTACCCCATCAAACCATATATTTTTGAAAACTAGACACCCTAGGGTATTTCAAATGGTGGTATTTTAACACTTTCCATACACTAATTGTTCCACCAGCCTTTGTCAAACTTTTTGGTAGTACTTTTTTGTGTGTTTTTTTTCACATACATTGTATTTCAGATATAAATTCAAAGCTCCTGCTATGGGTCACGGCCAAAAAACACTCCAATGTGTATTCAGCAACATCTCCCGAGTACAGGGATACCACCCATGTATAGGTTTGTCATGTTGTTGGGGGGCTAAAAGGCAACAGTTGAGAGGTGCACTTTTTGGTTTTCCAACTTGGAATTTTGACTTGCAGACAACCTGCACCCATGTCCCATTTGGGACATTTCTGTAGCCAGCCTGTATATTTTTACCCCATCAAACCATATATTTTTGAAAACTAGACACCCTAGGGTATTTCAAATGGTGGTATTTTAACACTTTCTATGCACCAATTCTACCACCAGCCTTTGTCAATCTTTTGGATAGTAATTTTGTTTTTTTTCACACACATTGTACTTCAGCCATGAATTCTCAGATTTTGGTATGTGTCACTGCCAAACAACACCTCAATGTATGTTCAGCTACATCTCCTGAGTAGAGGGATACTACCCATGCATAGGTTTGTCACCTTGTTTGGGGGTTTAAAAGTCACATTTGGAATTTGTCCATTCTGGTTTTCCAAATTGGATTTTTGACTTGTCCTATTTGGGACATTTTTGAAGCCAGCCTGTGTATTTTACCCCATCAAACCATATATTTCTGAACATTAGACGCCCTTGGGTATTTCAAATGGTGGTATTTTTACACTTTCCATACACTAATTCTACCACCAGCCTTTGTCAATCTTTTGGGTAGTATTTATTTTTGTGTTGTTATTCCACACACACAGTATTTCAGGCATGTATTCTGAGATTTTGGTATATGTCACTGCCAAACAATACCCAAATTTGTGTTTTACAACATCTCCTGAGTTCAGGGATACCACCCATGCATAGGTTTGCCAGAATTTTTGGGAAGGTTCAGTCAAAATTATTGAACTTGGTAATTTGGTTTGAAATTGAGCGTATATGTTCCGATAGGGCTATCTTTAGTTTGGGGCCAATTGCATACCCCAATTTAGTTTGATTTTCAGAT
Source organism: Pelodytes ibericus (assembly GCA_036172795.1). Taxonomy (NCBI): domain Eukaryota; kingdom Metazoa; phylum Chordata; class Amphibia; order Anura; family Pelodytidae; genus Pelodytes; species Pelodytes ibericus. The sequence continues at coordinate 120,672,538 of CM069859.1, read as the reverse complement.
AGCTGTATATATTTGAAATGTTGACACCCCAAGGTATTGCATATGGGGTGTTTTGATGTCTTTGATGCAACCATGTTTGCAAAATCAGTTGTTGGAAGTGTTTGGTGGTCTTTTTTCAAAAAAATATTTTACACATACATTGCATTTTGACTGTGATTTAGGAGAGCCTGTTCTAAGTTACTTCAAGAAAACACCCCAGTTTGTTTTCTGCCAGGCCTCCTGAGTACACCCATGCCCCCCATGCATAGGTTTGCCGGATTTTTAGGAAGGTTCAGTCACAATTATTGAACTTGGTCATTTGGTTTTAAATTGAGCGTATATGTTCTGATAGGCCTATCTTTAGTTTGGGGCCCATTGCATACCCCAATTTAGTTTGATTTTCAGAAAGCTGTATATATTTGAAATGTTGACATCCCAAGGTATTGCATATGGGGTGTTTTGATATCTTTGATGCAACCATGTTTGCAAAATCAGTTGTTGGAAGTGTTTGGTGGTCTTTTTTCAAAAAAATATTTTACACATACATTGCATTTTGACTGTGATTTAGGAGAGCCTGTTCTAAGTTACTTCAAGAAAACACCCCAGTTTGTTTTCTGCCAGGCCTCCTGAGTACATCCATGCCCCCCATGCATAGGTTTGCCAGGATTTTTGGGAAGGTTCAGTCAGTTGTAAGATGTGGTAATTTGGATTGAAATTGAGAGTGTTTATAAAATTTGAAACTCTAGAGCAGTACACATAAAAACTAAAAATCTGGAGCAGTAAAACTTAAAAATATAAAAGGCAGAAAAATAAAGGACTAAAAAAAATAAAAAATGGGCAACTGTGTGGTACACTTTGAAGCAGGTACCGATGCAGAGTCCTGGCTTCCCAGTGCAGTCAGGACAATAAAAGGTTGTATCCGTTCTTTGTCCCCTGCTATAACAGACTCTGCATCTTTTCTGGGGGTTCTGCTTCTTGTCAGTTGGGGGAATTTTAAAAATAAAATGGGTAGCCCCAAGTCTGTTTCCCCCAATCACCGCCCGGGGACCAGGTGCATCTTGGTATAAGATCCCCGAAATTATCTGAAGCTGAAACTGTAAAAATGACAGCTTAATTCCGGGGTTTGCTGTTTTGTGCAACACAAACGCATTGTAGGTCGCAACTTGTAGCAGGTAAATTGCGACCTTCTTATACCATGCCTTCGTCTTCCTCATAATAAGATAGGGCTGTAGGAGTTGATCTGACAGATCAACTCCACCCATATACCTATTATAGGCCCTGATGAACACTGGCTTTTGGATGACCTCAGCTCTGCCACGGACTGCAACCTGCACAGTCCTCTCATCATGGATGGTGCTGAGCATGCACACATCCTTTTTATCCCTGAATTTTAATGCCAAGAGCTCTTCTTGGCGCAGAGCTGAGGTCTCCCCCCTTTGTAGCCGGGTACGTACCAATTGCTGTGGGAACCCTTTGCGGTTAGAACGAATAGTACCGCAAGCCACTGTTTCAAAACAATAAAGCAACTTGAACAGTGGTACACTTGTATAAAAATTATCAACATACAAGTGGTACCCCTTGTTCATAAGGGGTAGGAGAAGGTCCCACACAATCTTGGTACTTGCTCCCAGATGTTCTGGGCAGCCTGGAGGGTCAAGATGGCTATCTTTTCCCTCATATACCCGGAAGGCCTGAGTGTACCCACTCTCGCTCTCGCAGAGCTTATACACCTTCACTCCATATCTGGAGCGCTTGGAAGGGATATATTGTTTGAATCTCAACCTTCCCTTGTACTTCATCAGAGATTCATCCACGCATATATCCCTTTTAGGTGTATAAGCCTCTGCAAACCTGGCAGAGAGGTGGGTAATCAGGGGGCGGATTTTAAATAGCCTGTCAAACTGGGGGTGCTCTCTAGGGTGACACAGGCTATTATCATTGAAATGCATGAAATGAAGAAGCATTTCATACCGCTGCCTGCCCATAGACTGGGCGTAAATGGGGGTAATGCAGATGGGGCTTGTGCTCCAGTAGGAGCGAATGGAGGGTTTCTTTATAATACCCATCAACATTGTTAGTGCCCAGAATTTTAGAAATTCTGGCACGTCAATGGGGACCCATTGCTGCCTTCCCAAAAATGAAGTTGGGTGAGCAGCGTGGAACTGCTGGGCATATAGATTAGACTGGGAGACAATCTCCCCCAGTATATCATCCCCCAGAAAAATTTGGACAAACTGGAGGGGAGTAAATCCTGTAACATCAGTACTGATGCCAGGAACTGGGGTAAAAGGAGGGATAGTTGGCCTATAGCGATTAGGCACTATCCACTCCTCAGCAGCACTGCCATCCGGAGTCTCACGACTCCTTGTGGCAGGGGGCCCAGCAGCCACTGATACATCACTAGAAGATGTATCGGTAAACTGACCAGGGTCAAAATCTGACCCTGTGTCAGTGGCCTCAGAATCTGAGGCGAGGATGGCATAAGCCTCCTCAGCGCTGTACATGCGCTCAGACATAATAATATAAATGTATTAAAATTTTACTTTACGTGGCCCCCTAGCGGGTTCAATTGCCCCTAGCGGGTTTCAAAAAAAAAATATACAGACAGCAAAAAAGTACTGCTGCAAGCCGGATCAATGAAAAGCAATGATCTACGGCAAAGAAGAGGTTAATAGCACTGTAATAAATACAGTAAAAAAATATTAACCTCTAAAAAAAACTGCACAGACAGCAAAAATGTGCTGGTGTGCAAGATCACTATTTTACACAGTGATCAAAAAGCAGGGAAGGGGTTAAACACAGGGAATGGCTTTGAAAAAAGCCTTTGGGTCTCACAATTTATTAGAATATAGAAAATCACTAATATAACTAACTATAACAATACTGATCTGTCTCTCTCCCTCACCAGAACGCAAGTGAGGAGAGGGAGGCAGATCTAACACTGTCAAAGGCAATATTTGTAAATATTGCCTTTGACAACGAATGGCAAGTGCTCATCTGAGCACTTGCCACTCTAATCGGCACCCTGATAGGGTCTGCCGAGTGAAGCCCCCCCCCTCTGATGCAACGGAAGTGACATTACGTCACTTCCGTTGCCGGCTCCAGCAGAAGGGCAGCGCCATCTTTACAGCAGCGCTGCCCTTCCATCGTGAGGATGTGGCCGCTCATCGGAGCGGCCACGAAGATCACACCAACGATTTGAAGGTGTTGCTGAATGCCTACACGGCCAGGCATTTCAGCAACACCTTTTGATCTTAGGAAGCGAACGCTGTTTAATATGGCGGATACGATCACCTCGTGGGGTGATCGTACGGCGCCCCTGCACATTTGAACAGTGTGGCACAAAGCCTCTACCTAGAGGCTTTGTGCCAACACTGAAAGAGCAAAGAAAGCGACTCTAGATCGCTTTCTTTGCTCGATTTAGTCCATGACGTGCCAGGCACGTCACATGTCGGCAAGTCCTCATTTTGCCGTGACGTGCCTGGCACGTCATCTGTCGTTAAGGGGTTAATTGTACCCGCTAGGGGACTACATTTAACGTAAAAAAAAAATTTTTTAGCTGTCTGACCGCATGTATAGCGATCAGTAACAGCTGATAAGTGACAAAGGCGGGTTGGCGTTTGCTTAGATGAGCATCACCATTCGTCTGGTTAGATCAATATTTGTAAATATTTGATCTGACCCGTGTAGATCTGCCTCCCTCTCACTTGAGGGAGGGAGACAGAGCTGTATAATGTAAGTTTTTAATTATAATATATTTAATAGAATTGAGACCCAAAGGCTTTTATAAAAGCCGTTTCCAGTATTTAACCCCTTCCCTGCAATTGATCGCTGTGTACGCAGTGATCTTACACAGCAGCACATTTTTTGCTGTCTGTGCATTTTTTTAGGGGTTATTTTTTTTTACTTTGATTTATTACAGTATATCAAAGGCTCTTTTAAGAGCTATTAACCCCTTCCTTGCCGTATATCACTTCCTAAGCAGCACATATGGTCACAGCCTAAGCAGTGCATATGGTCACTGCCTAAGCAGCGCATATGGAGCAATCTAGTCGCAGAAGGATTTTTTTTTGCTATCAGCATTTTTTTTGTCAGACTCGCTAGGGGTTAGTTATACCCACTAGGGGATTACGTGTATTCCTTTTGAAGCTGTCTGAACGTGTGTATAGCGATCAGTAACAGCCGATCAGTGGCAAAGGTGGTTTGGTGATTTCTCAGATGAGCATCACCATTCGTCTGGTTCGTAAATATTGTTCTGACCCATATGGATCTGCCTCCCTCTCCTCACTTGAGTTTTAGTGAGGGAAAGAGACAGATCTGTATAACATAATTTTTTAATTGTAATAAATTAAAAAAATGTTAAAAAATTGTGAGTCCCAAGGGCTTTTATAAAAGCCATACCCTTTGTATAGTGTAGTGTATTAACCCCTTCCCTGCCACTGATCACTGCACAGCAGAACATTTTTTCTTGTCTGTGCATTTTTAGGGGTTAATTTTTTTGTACAGTACTACAAAGGCTCTTATAAGAGCTATTAACCCCTTCCTTGCTCTACATGTTCAAATTCCAAGTTTGAAAATCAAAAAGCGCACCTCTCAAATGTAGCCTTTCAACACCCAACAAAGCTGACAAAGCTATGCATGGGTGGTATCCCTGTGCTCGGGAGATGTTGCTGAACATATATTGTGGTATTGTTTGTCAGTGACACATACCGAAATATGTGAATTTGTGTCTAAAGTGCAATGTATGTGGGAAAAAATACACAATAAAATGACTACCACAAACTTTGACAAAGGCTGGTGGTAGAATTGGTGCATGGAAAGTGTTAAAATAACACCATTTAAAATACCCTAGGGTGTCTACTTTTACAAAATATATACTTTTTGGGGTAAAATACACTGTCCTACTTTAAAAAAAAGTCCCAAATGAAAGATGGGCTCAGGCTGACTACACGTCAATATTCCAAGTTGAAAATGCGCACCTTCACAATGTGGCCCTTTTAGCCCCCAAACAACCCAACAAACCTATGCATGGGTGGTATCCCTGTACTCAGGAGATGTTGTTGAACACATATTGGGTTATTGTTTGGCAGTGACACATACCAAAATCTGTGAATTTATGTCTAAAATACAATATTTGTGAAAAAAAAACACACAAAAATTACTACCACAAACTTTGACAAAGGCTGGTGGTAGAATTAGTGCATGGAAAGTGTTAAAATACCACCATTTGAAATAGCGTAGGGTGTCTACTTTTAAAAAATATATGGGTTGATGGGGTAAAATACACTGGCTGTTTTCAAATATGTCCCAAATGGGACATGGGTGCAGGCGGTCTGCATGTCAAAATTTCAATTTGGAAAACCAAAAACGGCACCTACCAAATTTGGCCTTTTACCCCCCAAACAACCCAACAAACCTATGCATGGGTGGTATCCCTGTACTCAAGAGATGTTGCTGAACACTTATTGGGGTGTTATTTGGCAGTGACACATACCAAAATCTGTAAATTCATGTCTGAAGTACAAGGTTTGTGGAAAAAAAACCACAAAAAGATTACTACCACAAACTTTGACAAAGGCTGGTGGTAGAATTAGTGCATGGAAAGTGTAAAAATACCACCATTTGAGATAGCCTAGGGTGTCTACTTTTAAAAAATATATGGGTTGATGGGGTAAAATACACTGGCTGGTTTCAAATATGTCCCAAATGGGACATGGGTGCAGGCTGTCTGCATGTCAAAATTTCAAATTGGAAAACCAAAAACTTCACCTCCCAAATTTGGCCTTTTACCCCCCAAACAATCCAACAAACCTATGCATGGGGGTTATCCCTGTACTCAAGAGATGTTGCTGAACACTTATTGGGGTGTTATTTGGCAGTGACACATACCAAAATCTGTAAATTTATGTCTGAAGTACAAGGTTTGTGAAAAAAAAAACACAAAAAAATTACTACCACAAACTTTGACAATAGCTGGTGGTAGAAATAGTGCATGGAAAGTGTTAAAATACCACCATTTGAGATAGCCTAGGGTGTCTACTTTTAAAAAATATGTGGGTTGATGGGGTAAAATACACTGGCTGGTTTCAAATATGTCCCAAATGGGACATGGGTGCAGGCTGTCTGCATGTAAAAATTTCAAGTTGGAAAACAAAAACTTTCACCTCACAAATTTGGCATTTTAGCCCCCAAACAACCCAACAAACCTATGCATGGGTGGTATCCCTGTACTCAGGAGAAATAGTAGAATCTATTTAGCATGTTTTTTCGTTCGCTATTGTCGATGAGGAGAAGTTGTTTCAAATAAAAACAAAGAAATTTGTGTATTTTTTTTTTTTTTACCATATTTTATTTTTTTTTTAAAATAATATAATAAGATATGATAAAAAATATGGCATCCATAGAAAGCCCTTTTTGTCCCGATAAAAACAATATATAATATGTGTGGGTACAGCAAATGACGAAGAAGAAAATTACTGCTAAACACAAACAGCACAGAAATGTTAAAATAGCCATTGTCCAGAAAGGACAAAAATGTTTCAAAGGCTCTGTCCTTAAGGGGTTAACAAAGATGTAAGAGAAATGTTGACCATGCATTATATAATAGGGTAACACATTTTGCATACCCCCCAGCATGCCCCAGGATAGGCAAAGTGTCCGTATGAGGATACCAGAGACTGCAACAAGGCATATGAAGGTCCAAGGAGCATCAATGTATTGTCTGTCACAGACTCCCAGTAAATGTCCACCACAAACAATGTGAACATCCAATGTTATGTGTCTTTGGATGGGGAGAGTGTGCATGTAAAAGTAACATAGTAAGCTATTGCATATACACAAACCTCTGGAACACTGCATAGCAAATTGGGAGTGTGTCTCTGAAAGTGAGACATTTTCAGGAAGATGTTTTGGCCATTACATAGAAAGAGAAATTCTGGGGCCAAGTTCAAATCATTGAACAATCAGCATTAATATTCAATTGGATTCCCTGGTGACATTTTTTATAACTTTTGCATTTGAATTTATTCATATCCATATCATCCTTTATCTATATTGATGCCATATTGTTGAGTGTCTGATCTATTACGTATAATTATATACCATATTACATCGCACTCTCATTTCTTCTGCAGTGATTTTCTGAATTGTTTGCCATTTCCTACGCACATAACCCTGTATTAGAGGAAATACCATGCAGTATGTTTATTTAATTAGCTCTAAAATGCAATCGCGCCTTTGTAACCTTATTAATTTGAAAAATGTCTATTAGATAAAGTGAGCATATCTGCTCAGATATGTGTGAAGCAAATACATATTTCATGTAAAATAACTTCAAATTTCAAAACACATGATATTTTCTACCATGTTTAAGGGTCTACTCAATAAGGAGAGAATTACAGGGTGATGAGATGGGAATTTCAACCTAAAGACCAGAGTAGCTGCATTGGAGAATTTTTCCAATTCGGCTACATTGGTCTAAATTTTTAAATTCCCATTTCAATTTCCTATAGTTCTCTCTTTATTGAGTAGACCCTAATTGTAACGCGACGTCTACCGGGCTTTGTAGACTCAGCTCTTGTAATAGGGAAGATCCTCTGCTTGCAACACTCCTAACAGCTAAAATGCATCTGAATATATGATATATGTTCAGAATAAGTACACATGACTCAGCTCTCTTGAACAACAGTTGAAGTACCATTTAATGCAGAGCAAACATTTTATTTATACAGACTGAGATCAGATAATATGAACAACGGAACTTAAACGCATCAACTGGTAAACACAATCAAATTTGGTATTTGAACTGTCAGGCACCAATCAGAAGGAAGGCAGGAGAAAAGCAACCAATGAAACCTTAGGTGTGAGGGGTTTCCGCCTTTAATCCCTATATCTTGGCTCTTTAAACTTTCAGACAATCAGAGAGGTGGCTATGTCCCTCTAAACTCTTAGCCAATCAGGGACCCCCCTACTCAATGTGCTGGGTTTGAGGCAACCAACCAGAGAGGGAGCTACTTTTGGTTGAATCCAATCCCCAGGTTGCCTACCTTTCCTTCTATAACATTGAGACTCCCCGGCAGCTGGGCACTTTGGGTGCCTGACTGTCTGTGGCCCCTAGTAACTCCGGGGCCAGGAAGTCATGGAGCATGACACTAATATTTAAATCAAAGATTATCTGCCTCTTTCCTCTTTTGCGTATTAAAATGCATTTACAAATAGAAACATACCAAAGACCTCTGATAATCCACTAAATACAAAGAGTTCCATTTTATTTTATGTTTCTGTGTCAGATGTTGTTTCCTTGGTCATAGATCCCAAATGTATGGATTTCAGCAACTAAAGATTATCCTTGAAATGGAGATAAAGTACTTAACTCTTTCCCCCAGGAGCAGGCTATTTTTGCTAATTCACTTATGTAATCTGTAATGTAATTTTGTTTTAAAGAAATGCCACGCAGCTGTAAGCATTTTAGGCCAAAATCAGGGAAACCCAAACTGCAATAATGTGCATTTATTTTGCTGTTAATAAGCCAGACAATTTGCCTAATATGCCTGTAATATTGTGCCATTCAGATGCCAGTAAGAGTGTGCCATTAAGATGCCAGTAATATTGTGCCATTAGGATGCCCTAGCCAATTTGCCCATCAAGATGCCAGTAATAGTGTGCCATCAAGATGCCAGGAATATTGTGCCATTCAGATGCCTGTATTATTGTGCCATTCAGATGCCAGTAATATTGTGCCATTCAGATTCCAGTAATATTGTGCCATTCAAATGCCTGTAATATTGTCCTATTCAGATGCCTGTATTATTGTGCCATTCAAATGCCTGTATTATTGTGTCATTCAGATGCCAGTTTTATTGTGCCATTCAAATGCCAGTAATATTGTGCCATTCAGATGCCTGTTTTATTGTGCCATTCAAATGCCTGTAATATTGTGCCATTCAGATGTCTGTATTATTGTGCCATTCAAATGCCTGTAATATTGTGCCATTCAAATCACTGTAATATGGTGCCATTCAGATGCCTGTATTATTGTGTCATTCAATTGCCTGTAATATTGTGCCATTCAAATGTCTGTATTATTGTGCCATTCAGATGCCTGTATTAGTGTGCCATTCAGAGCCCAGTAATATTGTGCCATTCAGATGCCTGTAATATTGTGCCATTCAAATGCCTGTAATATTGTGCCATTCAGATACCAGTAATATTGTATGGTTACAGTGCTCATTTTCTTCCTCCCTTATCTCTTATCTCGGTCATGAACTACCTCAAATGAAAAAAGGCTGAGAGTTATATTCACTACCTCTAACATATTCTGTAATTCCCTTTTACAGACCAGCCTGTTTTGTGAGTGAGCTGAACCCTTTATGTATTGCACAAATAAAAAGGAAACTTAAAAGGGAGGTCAGCTGTCATGCTGGCCTTATATCAATGCTTCATTTCAGACCTGGTCTAAAAAAGAGGAAGACAATTAAGAACAGTAAATAAAATAGTAGAGAGAAATACAGCATATAACATTTACCCAGTGCTTCATTAACAAAAACAATGTCCCAAGCCATACTTGGTCCCAGAACAATCGATATGTGCAAATATGTTGCTTTATTCTTTTACATATGAGAAGTAGTGAAACCACCAAGAGTTTTATAATTAGGTCATTGCAATACAAAAACTATTAACTGTCCCTATGATGCAATTGAGTTATATGTTGTCACTTGTATTCTCATGTATACCTAAAATACTTTAACAGTGGATCAAAAGACACCCTTAGACAATAGCTATTCACTGAGGAAGATTTCATGTTCTGCTTGATCTCTGTGGAAACTGACAATACCTCCATTGGTCAAAATACAATCAGATCCAGTTCTATTCATGCATGTATAATTGAAGCTAACCTTTGTGTCCTATACGTTATGATTTTTATGTGACTTTCCTTTTGCTTTCCTTAAACTAGTGGAGAAGAAAATAGATCCTCAGGGAATAAGCTGAAACATGATATCACAAGGACATCTTTCTTAGTTAGAGGTTACATTGTTTGGAATCAAAAGGCATAGACAATGTTCCAAGCAATATTGATCATGTTTGATCAAAACAAGATCCATTCACAGATGATCAACATGCCCTGAACATGCCGTCAAGATGACCATTTACAAGAATTACTATTTTGTGATACTAAATAACAGTATTTACAATCAGTTTGGACAACATGGAGGTTAGGGTAGCTACAGACCCTTGCACCCTTGGACTCCAAGAATTATCAAGCTTAGCAAATCTACAGAAATGATCTGACAGTTGAAAACAAAAACAAGCTAAATGCACACCCAACTCAGGAGCATATGAAAATGCTGGAGCTCCTTAAAGATTTATAATTTGTCTAGTGCTTTGGCTCAAATAGACCCAAACACAGTGGCCATTATTTATAATATAGGCACCCATAGAAATAGCACCAAAAATTGGGACTATGAACAACCTGCACCAATGTATAATTCTAACATCGGAAAAGTTAAGGTCGTTGTCTGGTTGCATTTACTGTATAGGGTTTAATTAGGAAGGGGTTTAATTGCACCTCCTCCAACACATTTAAAAGGTTTTGGTAGCAGTATTAACTGCTTTGTGTGCCTTGACGTGGCGGGTGAGCTTAATTATGCTTTGGCCAATTCATCTAACCAAAACCTCTCATTGATATTATGTTTATATATTTGTTGCAAATTTTATTAGGGAGAGAACAGCAGACAGTTTTTTTTTTTTTTTTGTAATTAAAGGTAAGTTGTGACAATGGAAGGTATTGGGGAAATGTGGCATCTGGGTTAGAATACTAAAAAGGTGATGAAGGTGGGTGCAATGTTAGCCTATATACTCCAGACACCTAGAGATGAAAATCTTTGGAGACTCCAGGTGAGAGAAGGGAGTGAGGTGAATAAAGTGCTAAGAATTGTGATTAGAGGGATGTGCTTGCCAGGTGGTTGAGAAGTGAAGCCAGGTGGGTTTGGCTAGAGATAAAGTATATGTGTGCTAGTATGATGAGTGTAAACTGCCTATTCCTAAGAGTGTTTAACCCCTTAGTGACCGAGTGCTCTGCTGCATTTGATGTGCCTTGAAGACCAGAATTCCATTTTTTTTTTATTATGTTTACTGAACTGTGAATTTCTTTCTTTGTGTTCAGTCCACCCACACAAATTACCGTATTTTCCGGCGTATAAGACGACTTTTTAACCCAGGAAAATCTTCCCAAAAGTCGGGGGTCGTCTTATACGCCGGGTGTCATCTTTTTACTTACCTCGTTGCTGCTCTGCAGGTCCGCGCGGCTGTGCGGGAAGCGTTGTGTGCTCCCCTTCAGCCGCGTGACTTCAATAAAGTTTGTTTAAACTTTTTTTTAAACAAACTTTATTGAAGCAGCGCGGCCGTAGGGGAGCGCACAACGCTTCCCTCACAGCCGTGCACACCCCCAGAGCAGCAACGAGGTAAGTACTGGGAAGGGGGGAGGAGGGGGCAAAATCCTGGCAAATTGAGGGGAAAATCCTGGCATATTGGAGGGGCAAAATCCTGGCATATTGTGGGGAAAAATCCTGACATATTGGAGGGGCAAAATCCTGGCATTTTGGAGGGGCAAAATCCTGGTATATTGAGGGGAAAAATCCTGGCATGTTGGAGGGGCAAAATCCTGGCATATTGGAGGGGCAAAATATTGGCATATTAAATGGCACAAGAATGGCATATGAGTGGCAATATACTGGCATATTGAGGGGCAAAATAGTGTGTCTCAGGTTATGTGTCTATTGGTGTCACTGTGTGTGTGTAAGTGTGTCACTTTCTGTGTAAGGGTGTGTGTGTAAGTGTGTCACTGTGTCAGTGTAAGGGTGTGTGTGTGTGTGTATGTAAATGTCACTGTAGGAGAAAATGCGTGTTTGAAGAGGCGTAGTCTTATGCCAAGTCGTCTTATACGCCAGGAAAATACGGTATATAACATTTTTTAAAGGACGGATAGGGCTTTAATTTGATACTATTATTTTCATCATATGATATAATTTACTATTAAAAAAAATATAAAATATGATGAAAATATGACATAAAAAAACACTTCTTCTAACTTAGACCAGATTTTTTTTTAAACATCTACAAATGGTAAAGAAAAGACCCCATCTATATATTTCTACTATTTGTCAGGAGTTTCTAAAAACCAATGTTTCCATGTTTGCCTATGTTTTATTTCAACTAATAGGACAATAAACAATATTAGTGTTTTTTTGTTTTCTAACCATTTTCTTCTACAGTGACCCTCCAATACAGCACCCACCCGCCATCACCACCGAGTGATCGCGGTGCCCAGGGGGGCACAGGAGGTGTTGCATGATGCCTCAATTGAGGCATCATTGCAACACTTCAGACACATAGGCAGGGATCAGCTTTCACTGCCTATGTGTGTTAACGCGCATACGATCACATTCGCGGTGATCGTATGCGAGCGGGGGGGGTGAGGGGGGGCTGAAAGCACTCTCGGATCCGAAGCAGCCTCTGAGAGTAAGTGCAGGCATATAGCGTTGCGCTCCTACATGAAAACGGAGGACGTATATATACGTCCTCATGGTCCTCAAGGACCATGCTTTTCAGGACGTATATATACGTCCAAATGCGTTAAGGGGTTAAGGACAGTGAAGACTTGGTGGGATGGGTAGAAGGAAATTAGTGGGTGGACTCGCAGAGTGTGTAGTAAACATCCCTAAAGAGGTGCGTCTTAAGGGACTTTTTGAAGCTTGAGAAAGAGGGAGAGAGCTGAATGCTCTGCAGAAGGGAGTTTCAGAGAGAGGGGGCAGCTCGGGCAAAATCTTGCATGCGAGAGTGGGAAGACGTGATGAGGTTGGAGGAGAGCCTAAGTCCATTTGAGGAGTGGAGAGGTCGTGTTTATGATGGATGCAATTTAGGAAGAGGCCGAGGAATGGAGGGCTTGTAGGTTATAAACAGAATTTTGCATTTTATCTTGGAGAAGATATATATATATATATATATATATATATATATATATATATATATATATATATATATTGCGATATTAAAATACACTTAACAAGTTCCAGAGTAAAATTATTTTTGTTATTCATTTTCCCCTTCAAAAATGTTCCAAGAATGACACTTCACAATTTTTCAGGGTAGATAATATGAATGCACTAAAACTTCTTCTATGGAAATTCATATTTTAAGTAATTGCCTATGTGTCACATTATATAAAATATATATGCTTCTGTAACATAAACTGATTAAGGTGTCTTTTATTGATTGTAAGGCACCTTCATTGTGGATTAAAAGCATTTAAACCATCTTGTCATACATGTGAAAATGTATGACTTGTCCAAGAATAACTGACAGAAATATTGGATTGAGTTATCGTACACTAGAGAAGGAACTTGCTTAGTGGAAAACAGTGTCTAATGATACACTGGCTAGAATGAAGTCTCACGAGCATGGTTAGCAAGTTTTTATAAAAAATTGCATTTATATAATTTATATGCTTATACACAACACAAGAAAATGGATGACTCATGGTTGTCCTGTGAATGTAGAGAATAAAAAGTGATCTATATACTTGCTTATATACTGTTCATACAATTTTAACAGAATTGAAAGCAAATGCATATATTAACCCCTTAAGGACTGGCCCTTTGTAACATTTTTGGTCATTCTGGACACTAGCTATTTTAACATTTCTGCACTGTTTGTGTTTAGCTGTAATTTTCTTCTTTGTCATTTGCTTTACCCACATAAATTATATATTGTTTTTATCAGGACAAGCAGGGCTTTCTTTAGATACCATTATTTTGATCATATCATATCATATAAAATAAAATAAAATATGGTAAACAAATAAAAAAACAACTACAATTTTAAGACTTTTATTTTTACTCATCTACAAAAGCTAATGAAACAAACTGCTAAATAGATTATAATATTTCTCCTGAGTACAGGGAAACCACCCATGCATAGGTTTGTCGGGTTGTTTGGGGACTAAAAGGCCACATTTGGGAGGTGTGCTTTTTGGTTTTCCAACTTGAAAACCTGTGCCCATGTACCATTTGGGATATTTTTGAAGCTGACCAATATATTTTACCCCAACAAAGCATATATTTTTGAAAACTAGACACCCCCAGGGTATTTCAAATGGTGGTATTTTAGCAATAATTCTGCCACCAGCTTTTGCCAAACATTTGGGAAGTAATAAAAAAATGCAGACAGAAAAAGAGTGCTTCTGCAACAAGTTCAATGTCTAAGCATTAATCTCCAGCAAGGAAGGGGTTAATAGCTCTTAGAAGAGTCTTTGTAGTACTGTAATACATTACTGTATAAAAAATGAACTCCTAAAAATGCACAGACCGCAGAAAATGTGCTGCTGGGTAAAATCACTGCTTATTCAGTGCTCAATGGCAGGGAAGGGGTTAATACACAGGGTATGGCTTTTATAAAATCCCTTGGGTCTCACAATTTTATTTTGTCATTCGCCCCAATGCAGCACAATGTCTTAGCTGGCCCTGGAGGAGAGGGAGGCAGATCCAGACAGGTTAGCTCAATATTTTCAAATGGTGATGCTCATCTGATTGATATACATGCATTCAGACGACTTAAAAAAAAATGGCCTCATCTTGTTAGCAGAGTTTGCTATTTCTCACCCAGTTGTACACCTTCCTACAAAAACGCTGACTTTGTGCACATGTATTTGGCGCTATTTGTGTGCACGCCATGTTTATCCATCTCTCCCAGTTTGGTTTAAATGTGCCTCAGATGTTTTGCGTTTATCTCATCACCTTATGGCCAAACAGGCCAATTAAATATATTCAATAACAAATATGTGTAATTTGCTTGTAGAGGTACAATCTGATGTGATAAACTGGTGAAACCACAGCAACATTTAAACATATTTTTTTTTCCATACTCTATGCACTTGCATGCAATTCTAGGACTTTTATTTTTAACCCGGCAGATATTAATAGCATTTGCTTTTTGGGGGGAATCTAATGTAATGGGTAACAATAAGTATCTATTTTTTATATGGTACTTTTTGTCTAAAGGGGACAGAGCACACTCATGAATAAACGTATCAGTGACTTAAAAAAATTATTATTACTGTTAAACTTAATGGTGCTCATTTCATCAACTTCAAAAGGATAGATGGCTACGTTAATCTGCTGGGTATTGAATTATATATATTATATAATAATAAATGTAAACGAAATATTACATTCCTTCTTCTTTTTACGTACTAGACTATTGAGTTATACACTAACTGTTTTATGCCTTGTGTTTATTCTTTTAAGATTACACCCACACACTATGTAATCATATTATGGAAATGTGTGAATATGAGATTTCCACTGCATCAGGATGACTAGTGGGATGAAAGAAAGTATAAGGCTACCTTTTTAAAACTGACCTTTAAGCAAGAACATTACTTCATTTGTGTGTGGGTGTCTATATTCATGTCCACCATAAGTACTGTTGGAATGTCAGTTGTGTTGTCTGTATAATCATTGATGCTACCTGCAGGACAGATAAGATAAGAAGGAGTTTCAAGGTCGTCAGAATTGCCAAACCAGATCTCTGTCAAAGACAAGTGACAAGATAGGTTAATTAAAGATAGGTCTATTCTAACTCTCTAGTCTAATTGCCAAAATATTTGTATATTATGTAGATTACCGTATGTAGGGATCCTTGAAAAGGTTGTAACATAAGGTGCTGGGCAGCACAAAAAACACAGAAAATGAGCTGTACTGTATTGGAACACTGCTGAACCTCATTTGGAACACTGCATCTATACACTGCTGAACCCTGGATGGAACACTGCTGAAACTCGTATGGAACACTGCATCTTTACACTGTTGAATCCTGGATGGAACGCTGCTGAACCCTGGATGGAACACTGCATCTTTACACTGCTGAACCCTGGATGGAACACTGCATCTTTACACTGCTGAACCTTGGATGGAACACTGCATCTTTACACTGCTTAACCCTGGATGGAACAGTGCATCTTTACACTGCTGAACCCTGGATGGAATAGTGCTGAACCCTGGATGCAAAACTGCTGAACCCTGGATGGAACACTGCATCTTTACACTGCTGAACCCTGGATGGAACACTGCATCTTTACACTGCTGAACCCTGGGTGGAATAGTGCTGAACCCTGGATGCAAAACGGCTGAACCCTGGATGGAACACTGCATCTTTACACTGCCTAACCCTTTGTGGCACACTGCTGAATCCTGTATGGAACACTGCATCTTTACACTGCTGAACCCTGTATGGAACACTGCATCTTTACACTGCTGAACACTGTATGGAACACTGCATCTTTACACTGCTGAACCCTATATGGAACAATGCATCTTCATGCGGCTGAACCCTGGATGGAACACTGCATCTTTACACTGCTGAACCCTGTACAGAAAACTGCATCTCTATACTGCTGAACCCTGTGTGGTACACTGCATATTTACACTGCTGGTCCCAGTGTGGAACACTGCTGAACCCTGGATGGAATACTGCATCTTTACACTGCTGAACCTAGTATGGAACACTCCATCTTTACACTGCTGAACCCTGGATGCAGCACTGCTGAACCTTTTATGGAACACTGCTGAACCCTGTATGGAACACTGCATCTTTACACTGCTGAACCCTGGGTGTAATACGGCTGAACCCTGGAGGGAACACTGCTGAACCCTGGATTGAATACTGCATCTTTACACTGCTGAACCTAGTATGGAACACTCCATCTTTACACTGCTGAACCCTGGATGCAGCACTGCTGAACCTTTTATGGAACACTGCTGAACCCTGTATGGAACACTGCATCTTTACACTGCTGAACCCTGGGTGTAATACGGCTGAACCCTGGAGGGAACACTGCTGAACCCTGGATTGAATACTGCATCTTTACACTGCTGAACCTAGTATGGAACACTCCATCTTTACACTGCTGAACCCTGGATGCAGCACTGCTGAACCTTTTATGGAACACTGCTGAACCCTGTATGGAACACTGCATCTTTACACTGCTGAACCCTGGGTGTAATACGGCTGAACCCTGGAGGGAACACTGCTGAACCCTGGATGGAACACTGCTGAACCCTGGATGGAACACTGCATCTTTACAATGCTGAACCCTTTATGGCACACTGCTGAACCCTGTATGGAACACTGCATCTTTACACTGCTGAACCCTGTATGGAACACTACATCTTTACACTACTGAATCCTGGATGCAACACTGCATCTTTACGCCGCTGAACCCTGTATGGAATAATGCATCTTCACACCGCTGAACCATGGATGGAACACTGCTGAACCCTGGATGGAACACTGCTGAACCCTGTACAGAACACTGCATCTCTACACTGCTGAACCCTGTTTGGAACACTGCATCTTTACACTGCTGAACCCTGTGTGGAACACTGCTGAACCCTGTGCAGAACACTGCATCTCTACACTGCTGAACCCTGCATGGAACACTGCGTCTTTAAACTGCTGAACCCTGTATGAAACATTGCATCTTTACACTGCTGAATCCAGTACAGAACACTGCATCTCTACACTGCTGAATCCAGTACAGAACACTGCATATCTACACTGCTGAACCCTGTAATGAACGCTGCATCTCTACAGTGCTAAACCCTGTATAGAACACTGCATCTTTACACTGCTGAACCCTGTATGAAACATTGCATCTTTACACTGCTGAATCCAGTACAGAACACTGCATCTCTACACTACTGAACCCTGTAATGAACGCTGCATCTCTACATGCTGAACCCTGTATGGAACACTGCATCTTTACACTGCTGAACCCAGTACAGAACACTGCATCTTTACAGTGCTGAACCCTGTATGGAACACTGCATCTTTACACCGCTGAACCCTGTACAGAACACTGCATCTCTACACTGCTGAACCCTGTATGGAACACTGCATCTTTACAGAGCTGACTCCTGTATGGAATATTGCATCTTTACAATGCTGAACCCTGTTTGGAACATTGCATCTTTACACTGCTGAACCCTGTGTGGAACACTGCTGAACCCTGTACAGAACACTGCATCTCTACACTGCTGAACCCTGTATGGAACACTGCGTCTTTACACTGCTGAACCCTGTATGAAACATTGCATCTTTACACTGCTGAATCCAGTACAGAACACTGCATCTCTACACTGCTGAACCCTGTAATGAACGCTGCATCTCTACACTGCTGAATCCAGTACAGAACACTGCATCTCTACACTGCTGAACCCTGTATGGAACATTGCATCTTTACACTGCTGAACCCAGTACAGAACACTGCATCTCTACACTGCCGGACCCTATACGGAACACTGTATCTTTACAGTGCTGAACCCTGTATGGAACATTGCATCTTTACACTGCTGAACCCTGTACAGAACACTGCATCTCTACACTGCTGAACCCTGTATGGAACACTGCATCTTTACAGAGCTGACCCCTGTATGGAATATTGCATCTTTACAATGCTGAACACTGTACGGAACACTGCTGAACCTTGTATGAAATTGTCTTGATGAACTGGGTGAGATTTTCGGTGTTTCTTTACTATTGTACATCTCATTTTCTGTTTCCTTTTCTGCTGGCCAACACATTATATGTTACAACATTTCCAGTCATTCCTACATATAGGGTATACTGGTGTGGTTATTTTACTGTACTATGTATTGTGTACATATTGCATTGCAGTTTGGTAAATATTTATTTGGAACTATCGCCCCATTTATTTGATTTATTACATAAACCGTGTTCTTCTGTTTCACTTAATATTTGGGGGTGACATTCTCTTGTGTTTGATGTCGCCGAATTGTCCAGTTTTCGCAGTAAACTTGTTTTTTTGATGATAGTTTTGCATATTGCATAATACAAACTCGGCATCTCTTATTTTTGCTATTTTTAACAATATTGATCCATTGGGCCATCTTTAATACTAAGGGGACTGTGGGTAAATGCTCCTGGGACCCAATTTCTCATAGTCTGCGTGTGAGTATATGGTCAGCTATTGTGGACCTACCTTTTCTGGGCTTTGGGCTGCTATCCCTATTGCTCTGCCTTTTGCATGGTTATGCCAATCCCAACTTTACCAGGAATAAGGCATTTTACGGATCATTCAAAACTAACTGCTTCTACACAACCACTACTTACTGACATGGACATATAAAGTTCCAATACAAACAAATAAATATTCACAGTGTTGATGTGACTAACTTGATGCATTTAAAAAATGAATTAATTAGATATGAACATTTGTGATGTTTTTTTTTCACAAATCAGTTTGCACAATAACAGTAAACATTATTAAGTAAGAACTAATATTTTTAGCCAGACATGAGACACATGGTTGCACACATGCCCCTGCTTTGGATCTCGCAGAGGGATTTCAGTGCACTTAGCACATAAAAAAATGGCGTTATTTCAAGTTGAAAGAGCAGGGTAATACTGTTCACTGTGCCAAATTGTTGTGTTAACAAATACCTTTAGTGTAAGTTAAATACAGGCATAAAGACTTGGCTAAAGAACCTAGTATAATCTTGTGCTCCATGCTGTTTTTCGAGTGAGTATTGCTGACCAGCAAATGTTGTAAAGTTACATTTCTAAGTAATATTTCTGGGAAATAAACTATGAAGCAGATTGGCTTAAAAGTGATTGATAGGAATCTATTATTAGTGATCAACCTAATACACAAAAGTGATCCATTGTAATTAATACATTTAGGGCTTTATCAATGCATATAGTTGCTATTTTTTTTTTTTTAAGTGCTAGATTTGGGTCAAACTGCTGTAGCATTCTATTGGATTCCATTGTTATTGCTAGTATGTTAGCACTTTTTCCTGATCAGAGGACTGGCAAGACAGTGTGTAGTAAAACATTACTGTGTCAACAAAACGTTTTCAAATTGATTAAAGTTTATTTTCTTGTGTTCACATCAAATTTGTAGCAATATATTGTTAAACAGCAAACATAAGATGGTTTTAGCATACTTGAAGCTATTCTCAAGGTGATATCCATTTGTTTTACCCTATTTTTGTTACTTGACTTAGCCACTGCTCTGTGGTCCCCTTCCATGAACCCAACAGATGAACTCAGAGAGAGCTAACATAGAAGGGTATGAAGAGGAAAAGGGGTGAAAATGAAAGTCAATCCAAAGGATGCAGGAAGAGCTAATGTGAGGAAGTAATGATTGTGTAAACTGACATAAAAATGATAAGACATAATTTATCTGTGCCTCCAGCACCAGGAACCACTGGGCTGTGTTGGTCAGTAATATTTACAAGTCTTCCAGCCTAAACTCAGATATTCAATAGCCAAACTAACTCTAGCAATATCATGAAGATACAAAGAAGATTTGCAATAGAAAAGTTCAAGTTAACACCCCAACATTAATTGATGGGTGCTAAATATGTTTAATAAAAGAACCCTTACTAGTTTTTGCACGAAAAATATATACATTCTAATAGCAAACGCATTCTGTATAACAACAAATGAATAAAATCTTATTTGATATTGTTGTTATATCTCATATCCAAGAATACATTTTCAATATGATTGTTTTAGATACAACATTCATCAAGTTTTCTTTTAATTTGTCTAAAATATACTAGAGAATACTACCTCAAAAATTAAAATGCTATGTTTGAGTCATTAGCCAATTAATGATAGCAGAGAAGGCACAGTAATGTATATTTCACGAGTCACATTCATGCAATGATAGGGAAGGGTGGGCTGCAGCTGTGAAACAAACTTCATTAGCTCGTGTCCAAGGAGCCATCTCTGAAACAAAGCCCAGCACAAAAAAACAATGAAGCATTTCTTTACAAAATAGACTATTATTGACTTACTCAATAAATCACTCCATTTAAGCTGGTGGGGTGATGAATACCAAGTTGAAATAATAATAAATCCCACATAGAACAGAATAAGGCCAAATAATTACAAAGAGAAATTATTAACAGGGAATATAACCCGTGCATGATATTAAAGATGCAGATCATTCATATTCCTTAAATGATGCATTAAAACTCTCCAACCAGGCTTTATTAATAGATTATTCAGTTTAACAAATAATTTGTGATTCCTTACTAACCATAATAACCCAATTGCCACTGGATTTCATGCTGTGGTTACAAATGACAAGATAGGAATAGAAGAACAGACTGGGAAAATTGTATTCACTTCAAGTGAAATATAATAACTACACAGTTTGTTTCATATTAGCGGCACACTGTGTGTATTTTGATTGGTGTTATGGCACCACCAGGTGCATTACGGACAGATATAACCAACTAGACTCTGAAAAGTATGGATGAAGAATTTCTGGTGCTGACATTTCTTTTATATATCATTAGTTCAGAGCAAAGAGTACTTTCCTTTCTATCCTTATTGCTTTAGGCACTTTATTTTTAGAGAAGGTTGCTAAAAAGTCTGTGAAGAGACTGGATAAAAACACAGTGGGGCCCAAACCCATCTCTATTTGCCTTTCTATCTAATTAGCTAGTTTGTCTATGTCTAAATTGTCCCACCCCGAGGCCAAAGTATGAAACCCCACTCCTTGCTGTGCATCCCAACTGTTGAAGCCTTACTGCTGTCTGTTTCAACCTTTGTCCTGATAGTCCACTTGCCACTCCACTAATTTGTGTGGTATAGCTGGATCTGAGAAGCAGTGAGATCTGTTGCAACAGGAGTTGGGAATATTTTAGGCCTTCTCACTTTAAGGCTTAGCTCACAATCGTTTACCTCTCAGTCATGATAGTTGCTAGAACTGCCATCCCCATGCTGTCCAATCAGACCCCCAATCAGGCCGTTTGTTCCCCCATGGGATCTACCTCTGGTGCTACAAGCCATGGGGTCAACACCCTTCGAACCCCTGGATTCCATCTCTCCACATCTTCTTACTATCAAGACCGTTTTGCTGGTGGCATTAGCATCAGGGAGAAGAGTGTTGGAACTCAGGGCCTTATCAGTGAAAGAACCTTTTACGTTGTTTCCGAGGGACAGGGTGATTCTGCGTACAATCCCTGAATTTCGCCCCAAGGTAACCACGGCCTTTCACGTAAATGAGGACATAGTGCTCCCTGCCCTAACACAAGCGGATCAACCCCCAGAAGGAGATCCTGCGCCTCTGGACTTGGTAAGGTGCTTAAGAATCTACATTGACAGATCTCTTGGCTGGCGTTCTTCGGATCAGCTCTTCATCATTCCAAGTGGAGCTAGGAGAGGTTGCCAAGCATCTAAAGAGGCCTTGAGCAGATGGATTGTTTCCGCTATCATCCAAGCTTACCGTTCCAGAGGGGTTCCAGTTCCACTCGACCAGGTCCCTTTCTTCCTCTTGGGCTGCTGCAGCAAAAGTTTCTCCAGAACTTATCTGCAAAGCAGCTACATGGTCTTCGGTGAACACCTTCATCGGCCATTACCAACTGGATGTCAGAGCAGGCCGGCAGGACGCCTTTGGCCTAAGTGTCCTCTCCGCTTCCAAATAGTGTCTGTCTTTTTTTTTTTGTTTGCACCTTGGTTGTGCTAATACACTTGCCTTACTGAAATTTCTGAGTCTTCTTTTTATTCCCTCCCTTGGTTTTGCTTGGGTATTACCCATTGTTGTGCTGCCATGGCTATGGCCAGGAAAGGGGAAAATGTATTCATACTTACCGTAATTTTCCTTTCCTGGTCATAGGCCATGGCAGCACAGGAATCCCGCCCTGGGATATTGCTGGAATACAAGACTGAGGGTATGAGGGGTAGAAGGGGGTACTTATGCACTGGTTTTAATTGGTTCCTGTCTAATTAGGGATGGGGAGGAGCTACCCATTGTTGTGCTGCCATGGCCTATGACCAGGAAAGGAAAATTACGGTAAGTATGAATACATTTTCCCCTATATATATATTTTACAATATATTCTTTATTGAAAGTTGTCAATTGTATTGGGGTTGAAACAGAATTCCCTACAGCTGGGATCCACTCCTCAGTGATGGCATGGTCGCACTTTTCCAGCATCCAGTGGCAACAGGCCCATTTGTCCCCTTTCCTGGTCTGCATGCCTGGCAATGGCACATAAGCTGTCAGTTCTATCCCCTGCATCGCTATGCAAATAGATGGCGTGGCGATCACTACACGTCATGAGGTGGGCCTCTAGACCTTTTCCCTTTGCCTACTTGCTTGAACTTTGACCTGGATTGTTATATTGGAGTTTTCTGCCCTTTAGATTCCCTGGCGTGGTTGGTTCTCCTGGACTATTCTGATGTCTAGCTTCTTCTGACCTGGCTGTGAGTATTTGGCCTCTCTACCTTCCCTGACCCAGCTTGTCTGCCGACCATCCAAGTGCCTGCTCCTGTGTCCACGTCTCTGGCTTCTCTGCCATTTAGACACTCGTACCCACTATCATTACCAAAGATCATGCTCCTTTAGTATCGTGGTCCTTCAGTATCTTTGGTGTCTGGCAAGTGTTGTATCCTTCTGCTATTTGGGGTCCACTTCTGAATCACAGATTATTCTTACATTATCATTTTATAATAACATTCGTTTCTGTATGTCTATATTTTCTACAATAAGTTTATATAAACACGTATTTCATTTTTATAAAAATATTTCATATAATTTTCTATATATATAATAATTTATTAAAGTATTTCAATGTATTGCTTCTTTTTAATTATTTATGGGTTATATATTTGGATTTTATCATATAGTTTTACATTTCTATCATTGTATTGTGCATGTTCACTAGTGCAACTCAATGTTTTCTACCCTGTAAAGAAATTATAAATAAATATTTAGTTATTGTGACTGTTAGACCAGCTAAGACCAAAAATAAATTTACATTATTCTTGGACAAGTGTATTCTTCTACTCTTGTGTGCCACCATTACCATTTCATATTTATATAGCTTTCTTGTGTCTCTTTGATTCAATGAGCAATTGAATGAGCAATGTCATAATTAAAACAAAAATTTCAAGAATCGCTCTCACAAAGTACAGAAATCTCAGCATACTTTGAATGAACATTTATTCTGATGTGAACGATGTTTCAATTCAATTCAGAGTTTTTATCAGACTAATACTAGTTGAAAAAATTACTATTTATTAATTACCATTAATCAGGAATACATTATACTGGTTTAAATTATTATTCATCTTATTATTTCCCACACTCACCACTAAACCCCTTTCATCATTGTATTGCCCAAGTTCCCTTAGCTTATTCCAATTACCATTGATTTAATTCCCCCCGTTGGCCAATTAAATGAACAAAACCTATTGGCCAGCTTCCATTAGAGCCCTTCTTTCATCCTATTGGGTTCTCTCCCATTCAGTCTGACTTCCTTTAAGAAGGGGGTTGGCTGTTTTTTCCCTCCACTTGTTTCCTCTGCCTGTACAGGAGATGTTAACTGGTAAGAAGATCATTATTTTGAAACCCTTTTCATGCCAAACCAACCAGAGAGGGCTGGATTCGAAAATAGAAATTGAGTTAATACTCCAGCTGTTGAGACTACATTTCCCATGACTCTCAGCCAGTGTGTTATATATCATGGGTAGGAGACTACTGAACAACTAGAGTGCCAAAGGTTAGGTATTATATGATTATCGATTGGTACTGTGTAATGCCTGAACATCATGATACATGTAATAACAGCACCTGTAGTGCCAAAGATTAGCCTGTATAACTACCAAGTAGACATTTTTGGAACCAGTCCTTTATGTCCCTTGTTGTTGCCTCTAAATGCACTTTTTTCAATACTTCCCAATGTTTGCTGTGCATCACAGAGCTGCACTACACAACACAACATTAACTTTTGTTGACTGCAACTCCAATGAAGTTAAGCAAGTAACATTGCTAGTTGCTAACTGTTGATAGGGCTGTGCGAGGGGAGAGGGCAATGGGGTTACAGTAAGTTTACAGTATAAACACTAACTTGTGTTGACTGCATCTACAATAATATACAACCAACCATATTGCCAGCTTAATGTTATTGGATTTGTAATTACAGACTGGGATTGTTACACTGCATGCTAACTTATTTGTTGTTGACTGCAGCTCCCATGATATACAGCCAGTCCATTAGGAATTGAAGACTGGGGTAAACGTGGCTAATCTTTACCATCCCAACTACTTTAAACTTCCCATGATGTTCAGGTATGTGCTGGAAGTACCATGGTCATATAATTGTCCTATTAATGGGTAACTTTTGTGACATTTGCCTCCCACCAGGAAACCTGTCTCCGGAACCAACAAAGGCAAACATTTGGGAGCAGGCAGGAGGTACTAGGGGTACTGTTGAGGATATTTTGCACAAATAGCACGATATGCGTTGAGCTTTCAGAAGTTGACCTCTGTCTCCTCGTGACTGATCTTAATTCCATTTACTTTGTCTCACCAATTTTCTTCAATAAATTGCTGATTTCCACAAGCCATGAGTCCATTCCCGCTTTGATATTTTGCCCACCCTCCCCCCCCCCGGAAAAGAATCCTTTTGACGCCCCTGTATATAGTAAGAAACTTGGTACAGCTGGACCATTAATAGCTAAATTTAAATTATAGGTTAGCTATTAAGCCCAGATTTTTTTTTCTATTCCCTTGTCAGTTCAAAGTGGCAAAGGTTTATAGTAACATCAGAAAGCATTACTTTACTGAGAGGGTAGTGGATGCATGGACTAGCTTTTCAGCCAAAGTGTTAGAGGTTAACACACAGAAGGCGTTTAAGCATGCATAGGATAGGCATAAGGCTATCCTAGATTTAAGATAAGGGCAAGGACTAATGAATGTATTCAGAAACTTGGGCAGACTAAATGGGCCAAATGGTTCTTATCTACCAACACTAATTTTCTATGTTTATAGTTCACCACAGTTCACTGTTTAGTGAATAGCTCTTTGTGGATTCTAATCATGCCTCATCCAGATGCGCCAAGCTGGTATTCTAGAGCATGAGGAGGGAAGAGAGGATAGAAACAAATTAACTACAGCATTTGAATGTCTCCACAGCAGAAATCATGATCTGGCATATAGTACATATTATTCTGCCAATTCTAAAAGTCAAAACAGTTAAATAACCAAATGATACATGCAATTTCCTCAGTACTTTATATTCTGCTGTGGTCAGCTTTATAACCAGTGCTTAACACAGTGTACAAATTGAACATCTGACTCACTGAAAATTGAACATCTGACTCACTGAACGTGATCCGGCAAGTGAATATTTTTATAAATTGTAGATAAGCAAGTTAGTGAGTTTGTATCAAAAATGTACTTATGTTTAACTGAAAGATTGTGTAGATGGTTTATATAGATGTATTAATGTAAGAAGGTATCACTTGTCAGCTTACTTTTAGTTAATAGTAGACTTGGGCATTCATTGGTGGGCGAATTCATTTTCTGCAGAAAATTAGCTCTTTTGTCCATCCGAATTCCGATTGTGAAACTGAAATCCCCCCTCACCCACATTGCAGGACTTACCATTGCCCCCAAAATAGGCGATGGGACGCTTCTTCGTGGCTGCTTAAACGCAACTGCTTCACTTCAATCTTACGCACGATAGCCATTGGACATCAAAGACTTACCCCTGCCCCCCAGGATAAGCCCCCTCACACACATTGCACATCCAGGTGTTGCCCCCCAAGGCATGACCCCTCATCCACATTGCACATCCACTTACCTCTGCCCAGCTGCACCCTGGTGTCTAATGGAGGCTACAGGAAGTATGTGCAGTAGCACAGACATTCCCATGATGCTTCTTGTGCTGTCCATGCTTCTTTGAATGTGTGCCGGAAGGTCACATGGTCCCATCCAGCTGCCTGCTCGCGAGTATGTTAGTGAGGTCTTTGCCGGCAAGCATTTTTTTCTCCCTAATTTTTTTTAGGGGAGGGACTTTTGCTAGGAGTCTCCCCAAACCTCTAACTAGACTTGGGCATTCCTTTTCGGACTAATTTGTTTTTATGACGAAATTCGTATCTTTCGTCTAAATTCCCTAACCTAACCTTGTTTGTCCTATTCTGAAATGAACTTCGGCCCAATTCCGTTTATTCAAAAAATGAATGCATTCAAACAAGCAGAAAATTTCGGGAGCACCCAAATCTTGTGAATGCATTTTCTGGCACCTTTTAGATTGTGGGGCACTTGCTATTCATCATCATGATATATATAAGCTGTTCTTATAGTTAGCACACTTGTAATTATCAGTTTACTGCTTTAACCCCTTCGTGACGTTAGGACGTTCTATGCCGTCCTGACTTTAAGTGCCTTTGTTAAACAGCTCATCGCGGCTCCCCGCGATGAGCTGTTTTAGGATCCCGCTGCAGGCACTTGCAGCGGGATCCCACCTGTCCTCTGAGGCCACTTTCAAAGCGAGCACCGGCTACATTTCTCTAAATCGCGCCATGCCCGAACTTCCGGGTTCGGGCACGCCTCCGTGACGTCACACGTGACGTCCGGAGGTCTCGCGATCTTTTGGCAGGGACCCAAAGGGTCTATTAAGACCCTGATCGGGTCTCTGCCAGAGTGTTCCTGGCTACCAGGAACAATTTGTGACGTTTTGGTGCTTGCATCGTTTGGGATGCAAGCACCTAGCGTCATGAAGGGGTTAAAATAAAAAATAAATACTGCTATCAAAATTTGTTGAATTGCAACTGTTTGTTTTTGTTTCCGCATCCAGATAATATAATTTGGATCTGTACCCAGCCGAGTCATTTAAAGTTCACCTGTAATAATGGACAAGCTATAGACAACAAATTAAACCGTGGCTGATAATTCAGCTATTGTTCCGACCTAAGAGCTGCAAGGCACATGTGTGAATATGTTTGAAATGATTGATTGCTCAATTTATCTCAAATTTACATAATATTTGTCGCAGTTAAGCCATGGTCATAAAACATTTGGGCTGAATAATGACTTTTTCAATCTATGTTGAAAAGACAGTGGTACTTTAATTCCTGTTTGTATTTTGCAATCCTTTTAATTCAAAGATTTAAATCTAAATTAACATGTTAAAATATACACTCATGTGTCTATCCGTCTGGGGAGAGAAAATAATATGCATATCTCACTCCTGTTCCTGGTTATGACTCATTGACCTATGCATTTTTAAACCCACAGTTACCCTCTTTACAAATCGAGTAATAAATGTCACATCTGATATATGTAGGTCATTCTCACATTGCTCCTCTGAGACATTAATAGCCTAATAATGCCAGAGAATCTCAGGTGCAGAACAGGAGGGGACCCTTGTTTTAGCCTTTCCTCTCTCCAGATAAACCGTACAGTATAATTTGTGAACGCAGCATATACTTAAAGCAATTATCCAGTCACTCCTCAAAAAAACAAAAGATGTTAACAGTGATACACAATACCATCGAGTAAGTCTATTATTCTTTGTTAACAACATTTTGCTTTTACCTCCAAATTACACATTATTATTAATTATGTTGGCTTGGTAAGGAAATATTATAATAAATACACATAAAGCCATATTTTTTTCAAAAAATAATATTTTCAAATAAATACCAATTGAATGATTGTATGTAATGCTACCTGTTTTTTTTTTGTTTGTTTTTTTTTAGCTTTGGAGCTCAAATCTCAATAACATTTTCTCGGTATTATTCCATTTATAAGCTTGTTTGAAGGTTCACCTTTGTGACTCATTCTTATTAAGTAAGAGCCCACGACTATGAAAGGGACATGATGCTAAATGCAAGTGAATAGACTTTCTTTTAAAAGCAATAATAGTTACTAGCCTCTGATGTGCTGGTTCATTATACTGTAGACGTCTGAATAAAGTACAATATGTTTGTGTAAATCAAAGAGTAAGTCTTCACCTTAGACAATTTGTAGGCATGATTTTTGGAATATTTATATGTTGTAATATGTAATTGAGTACACCACTTTTGCAGCTAGTTATTTCCAAGCTGCAAGAGACGAAAATAACAAGCAACTATGCACATAATATATGTTTATACTTACTGATTATTGAAATAATTATATATATATATATATATATATATATATATATATATATATATATATGTTAGATAAATGTATAAATATAAACATGTATACTTGATAATTCTAAAATACAATTAAAAAAATCAACAAAACTGTATTTAAAGCATAATAAGCAAGAAGCTTTTAAGCAAGAAGCACATCACAGTAGAGAAATACTATGACGCCATCTCATTGTAATCCCTTTGTTCCCTTTCAGGCAGATGGTGACCACCTGATAGTGGAAATCTCTATTGTATTTCTGTAGAGGCCCATCCTACTAGACCTACTAGACCAGGGGTGTCCAAGTTTATTCTGCAAAGGGCCACTTCACTAGAAATGTATGCGTGCGTGGGCCGCATTCATTTTTCATTCATTCAGAGAATAATAATTATAATTATATACATGTGTGTGTATGTAAATATATATATATATATATTTTTTTTTTTTTTACACTAATGTGTAGTGGTCACATTAACTACAAACACACACATGCATACACAGTCACACTTACCCCCCCCCCCTTCCCACACACACAGTCACAATTACCCCACACACACATACACATTTATACACACACACTCACATACATACATACACTTACCCCACACCCACTCAACATGCACTCACATAGATACACATTTATACACATACTCGCATACATACACTTACCCCACTCACACACATACACATTTATACACACACACTCACATACATACATACATACAGTTACCCCACACACTCACATACATACACTTACCCCACACACACACACTCACATACACTTACCCCACACACTAATACACATTTATACACACACACACACTTACATACATACATTACATACACTTAACCCACACACTCACATACATACATACACTTACCCCACACCCTAATACACATTTATACACACACACACACACACACACACTCACATACATACATACACTTACCCCACACCCTAATACACATTTATACACACACTCACATACATACACTTACCCCACACCCTAATACCCATTTATACACACACACACACACTCACATACATACATACATACATACATACACTTAACCCACACACACATTGATACACACACTCACATACATACACTTAACCCACACACACGTTAATAAACACACTCACATACATACATACACTTACCCCACACACTAATACACATTTATACACACACACACTCACATACATACATACATACATACACTTAACCCACACACACATTTATACACACACACATACACATTTATACACACACACTCACATACATACATACACTTAACCCACACACACATTGATACACACACTCACATACATACATACATACATACACTTACCCCACACACGTGGCTGTGGACTCCCGGTGCGCTTCTTCCCTCCCTCTGACCCTTGCGCATGACCTCATGCGCAGGGTAGAGAAGGGGATTTGTGCACTGCACACCGCACGGGAAGCTGTTCCCCGACACAGCTTCTCGTGTGGTGTGCAGTTCGAGGTGCGGCTACCGGAGCAGAGCTCGTTGGACGCCTCTGTACTAGACCTAATCGGTGGATGGAACTGTGACTAGCAGTATTCAGAAATATGAAAATCAAGATCAGTTAAAACATTTTCAAGATAGATCTATTTGGCTGTGAAGGGGCCAGTCCAAGCATACATTTTATACTGCTTTGTTACTTGTGCCCTAAGCAGCCATCATCACACACTTTCTGAATCATCACTACAGTTTTTGCTACTAACCTGAACAGATGTTACATTAACTCCACTCACTGTGTGCATATCTCAAGGATTCCAAACATACAGCTGTACAAAAGGCTGCCTAGTAAGTCATTTTTTGGGTAACACATAACTTTTACACAATACCCTGCAGAATGTAAAATTAATGTCATTCCATAAGGAAATTAATTAGTTTATCAAGGTAGCTCCTAAGATTGGTTAATTGATTCTTTGGTTAGTTAATTGTTTTCCCCTAGACAAAGGTTCCTTTGTCATATCTGTATGTTGTATTTTGCTTTTCCACTCCTATGATCCTGCCAAACCAGTGGGAGGATCAGTAGACACTGCAAACCCAGTATTTGTAAGTAAATTAAACATACTTACTTTCACAAGGTTAGAAAACAATGCTTGTTACCACAGTAAAGCATGGAACCAAGCATTCTGGGGTTGGTTCACTAAAAGGTGAGTTGAGATGAGGAACTTTTCATCTCATCAATTTATCTATACACTGTGCAGGTACACACCTGGTAAGTTTCCAACGCTACACCAACTCACCAGGTTTGTCCCTGCATAATGTATAGATAAATTGTTGAGATGAAATCTCACCTGCCACTCACCTTTTAGTGAATAGACCCATCTGAGTGTAAAGAAATAGTATTCACCATATATGTTGACAGTGTGTACATTTCATACATGTTGCATTATCCAATACATGAGCAGGTGGAAATAGGCATCACTAAAGTGAATGGCAATTCTTCACTATAAACTTACGTTCTGCCAAGATGTGCTGAAGTCATCTTGTTCTTGCTTTCCATTACATAAAGATCTTTGCGCAGTGTGTTCAAATTTTTTTTAACTTATGGAGGCCCTGATCCATGGCTGGAGGAGGAAGGTTAAAGAAACTGCACAAACCCAAACCCCAAATTGGACACAACATTGGATAAAGGGTGGGAATGGCTGCAGCTATTTATTAACAAAAGCTAAAAAGCAAAATAACATTTTATATAAGCAGTATTACAGTAATTATACAGAATATAGCATACCCAAATTCAAACCCATATAAATCATATGCAGGCCACTTCAAGCCTTGGCCAATCTACCCCTGGAGATAGTGGCGGGTTTGGTACTTTGGCCATTAGGGAAGGTACTTCTGGATGAGGGTGCCATTTTATTGAGCTCTGTGTGGTGATTGTGAGGCATTCCATTTTACATGACAGTTTCCGCTCTTTTGTAATCCAGGAGTCCATAGAGGGATTCTTGTTATTTCCCATGGCTGCTTTTCCATTAAGTCATATGGATAAACGAGTGAAGGTGAGACAGGGCTCTTCACTCACACATCCATACAGTGAAGAAAGCCCCAGCATTTTTAGATTTTTATTTATTTATTTACACAAGTGACCCATTATCAATCTGACAAAGCCTCCAGATTACAAAACCTCCATGATTAGCACTAGTACTAATTCAATGAGTAAGACCCAGGGAGTGGACATCCTTCTCTGAAAACATGTCCTGTTCAAGAAAACAGAATGCAATATAGACAGAAACGGCAGGTATGTTTTCCTTAAAGTTATTTACCTTTACTAATGTTTACTCCCAGTCACTTACATTACATTAACATTTATTTTGTGACAACGATTTACGTAGCGCTTGGTACAGAGCATAGAGGGATACTTTGTTAGGCCAGCAGTGACAGACTGATACATGCGGTAGTGACTCGTCCCCACAAGCTTACAATAGAGAGAGAGTGGGGGTCAGGAGACAAATAAGGTGTAACAGTATTTAGGGACAGTTGGAGCTAGGTGAGTTTGGCCAGATGTTTTGCCATATTTAATGAGTAGTCTATCTGACTGAATAGTAAGCTTCCTTAAAGAGGAGAGTTTTAGGGTAGTTTTTGAAGATTAGGGATTTACAATACTTGATTAGAGCTGAGCGGACACGTGGATGTTCGGGTTCGGCAGGTTCGGCCGAACTTCGAAAAAATGTCCGGGTCCGTGCTCGAACTTGACCCCGAACTTGACCCCGAACCCCATTGAGGTTAATGGGGACACGAACTTTTGGCCACTAAAATGCCTCTAAAAAAGTCCTGGAAAGGGCTAGAGGGCTGTAAAATGTGGGTAAGAGTAGGACAAGTGCCCTGCAAGCAAATGTGGATAGGGAAATAACTTAAAATAACATAGAAACATAGAAACATAGAATGTGTCGGCAGATAAGAACCATTCGGTCCATACAGTCTGCCCAATTTTTTTTTTTTTGAGTACTTTTATTAGTCCCCCGTTCCCGGTCTTATAGCTAGGATAGCCTTGTGTCTATCCCACGCATGCTTAAAATCCTTGACTGTGTTTACCTCTACCACTTCTGCTGGCAGGCTATTCCATACATCCACTACCCTCTCAGTAAAGTAATACTTCCTGATATTACTTTTAAATCGTTGCCCCTCTAATTTAAGACTATGTCCTCTAGTTGTGGTAGTTTTTCTTCTTTTAAATATACTCTCTTCCTTTACTGTGTTGATTCCCTTTATGTATTTAAATGTTTCTATCATATCCCCCCTGTTACGTCTTTCCTCCAAGCTATACATGTTAAGATGCTTTAACCTTTCCTGGTAAGTTTTATCCTTCAACCCATGAACCAGTTTAGTAGCCCTTCTCTGAACTCTCTCCAAAGTATCAATATCCTTCTGGAGATACGGTCTCCAGTAATGCGTACAATACTCCAAGTGAGGTCTCACCAGTGCTCTGTACAATGGCATGAGCACTTCCCTCTTCCTACTGCTAATACCTCTCCCTATGCAACCAAGCATTCTGCTAGCATTTCCTGCTGCTCTATTGCATTGCCTACCTACCTTCAAGTCCTCTGAAATTATTACTCCTAAATCCCTTTCCTCAGATGTTGAGGTTAGGACTGTACCAAATAGTCTATATTCTGCTTTTGGGTTTTTACGCCCAAGGTGCATAATCTTGCACTTGTCCACATTAAATGCCAGTTGCCACTGCTCTGACCATTTTTCTAGTTTAGCTAAATCATTTGCCATTTGGCTTATCCCTCCATGAATATCAACCCTGCTGCAAATCTTTGTATCATCAGCAAAAAGACATACTTTACCAACAAGACCTTCTGCAATATCGCTAATAAAAATATTAAAGAGAATGGGTCCAAGAACAGATCCCTGAGGTACCCCACTAGTAACAAGACCTTGCATCGAATATACCCCATTGACTACAACCCTCTGTTGCCTGTCACTCAGCCATTGTCTAATCCATTCAACAATATTGAAATCCAAACTCAAAGATTTCAGTTTATTGATAAGCCTTCTATGTGCGACAGTGTCAAAAGCCTTACTGAAATCTAGGTAAGCAATGTCTACTGCACCACCCTGATCTATTATTTTAGTTACCCAATCAAAAAAATCAATAAGATTAGTTTGGCATGATCTCCCTGAAGTAAACCCATGCTGTCTCTGATCTTGAAATCCAAGCGACTTTAGATGTTCAACAATCCTATTCTTTAACAAGGTTTCCATTATTTTCCCCACTACTGAAGTAAGACTTACTGGTCTATAGTTGCCCGCCTCCTCCTTACTACCTTTCTTGTGAATGGGCACAACATTAGCTAATTTCCAATCTTCTGGAACTACTCCCGTTAACAATGATGATAAAATACATACAAATTACAAATACAGCTGAGCCATAAAATAGCACTAGATGGAATCTTTGATTTTAGCTTTGGAAGAACATAAATCTAAATCTAAAGCATGGCTGCCAGGAGGATCAACAGCATTATCCATTTTAGAGAGGTTTGGAGTGCAGGGTATTCTCTTTCAGTTTATACTAAGTGACCCATAGGTTGGGGAGGGTGTGACCGTGGCGGTGTAGGTGGAAGCGGTGCTGGAGGAGGAGGAGGAAGAGGTAGCCAACACTGTTTTTTATTTGTTTTTGGTTTTTTAAATTGGGGTAGCCCCCAAAATATTGGGACATATAACAACAGAAAACAAAGAATAAGTGCACTTGAGTATAACAATGACTGGGTGAGGCTGGTATAAATGTCTATTCTGCACAAGGTACAGAGAAGTCTGGTGGGATCCATGCCTGGTTCATATTAATAAACGTGAGCTTGTCCACGTTGGCTGTGGACAGGCGGCTGCGCTTGTCTGTGATAACGCCCCTTGCCATGCTAAACACACGTTCAGACAATACACTGGCTGCAGGGCAGGCCAGCACCTCCAAGGCATAAAGGGCAAGCTCAGGCCATGTGCCCAATTTGGAGACCCAGAAGTTGAATGGGGCAGACTCATCAGTCAGTACGTGTAGGCCTGTGCACACGTACTGTTCCACCATGTTGCTGAAATGCTGCCTCCTGCTAAGACGTTGCATCTCAGATGGTGGTGCTGCTTGTTGTGGCATGCTGACAAAGCTTTTACACATTTTGGCCATGCTAACCCTGCCTGCTGAGGTGCTGGCGGGGCCCCAGCTGCGCTGGCGATCTCTTCCTCTGCCTTCGCTTTGTGCTTCCATTGAGCCCCTGGTGTCATTTTGGAATGCCCTCAGCAGCGCGTCTACCAGCATGCGCCGGTAGTCGCGCATCTTATGATCACGCTCCAGTGATGGAATTAAGGACGGCAAGTTATCCTTGTAACGGGGATCCAGCATGGTGGCCACCCAGTAATCAGCACAAGTTAGAATGTGGGCAACTCGGCAGTCGTTGCGCAGGCACTGCAGCATGTAGTTGCTCATGTGTGCCAAGCTGCCCAGAGGCAAGGACAAGCTGTTCTCTGTGGGAGGTGTATCATTTGTGTCCTCCGTATCCCCCCAGCCATGCTCCAGTGATGCCCACGAGCTGCTTTGGGTGCCACCCTGCTGTGAACACGGTTCCTCCTCCTCATCATCATCATCCTCCTCCTCCTCCTCCAAAACTGTGCCCTGGCTTGACAGTTGTGTACCTGGCCTATACTGGTGCAGGAACCCACCCTCCAAGCCACTTGTGAATGACTGGCCAGATAACCGTGGAAATTACCCCTCTTTTTCCTCCTCCTCTTCCTCCTGTGCCACATCCTTTTCCATCATTGCCCTAAGCGTTTTTTCAAGGAGACATACAAGCGGGATAGTAAGGCCGAGAACAGCGTCATTGGCACTGGCCATGTTGGTGGAGTACTCGAAACAGTGCAAAATGGCACACAGGTCTCGCATGGAGGCCCACTCATTGGTGGTGAAGTGGTGCTGTTCCGCAGAGGGACTGACCCGTGCGTGCTGCAGCTGATACTCCACTATCGCCTGCTGCTGCTCGCACAATCTCTCCAGCATGTGCAAGGTGGAGTTCCACCTTGTGGGCACGTCGCATATGAGGCGGTGAGTGGGAAGGCCTAAGTTACGCTGCAGCGCAGACAGGCGAGCAGCAGCAGGGTGAGAACGCCTAAAGTGCGCAGCTCTGATATAACTGTGTAGTTTTTCAGGAATTTCCGCACCACCAAATTCAGCACATGCGCCATGCAAGGGATGTGCGTCAAACCGGCTAGGCCCAGAGCTGCTACGAGATTTCGTCCATTATCGCACATAACCAGGCCGGGCTTGAGGCTCAGTGGCAACAACCACTCATTGATCTGTTGTTCCATGCCAGTCCACAGCTCCTGCGCGCTGTGGGGTTTTTCCCCCAAACATATAAGTTTTAAAAGAGCCTGCTGTCGTTTCCCCTTGGCTGTGCTGAAGTTGGTGGTGCAGGTATTACGCTGACCGGATGAGGAGGTGGTAGAGGAGGTGGTAGAGGAGAAGGAAGAAGCTTAGTAGGAGGAGGAGACAGCAGGAGGCAAAGAGAAATGCCCTGCAATCCTCGTGGCGGAAGGACATGCGCCAAACTGATATCTGCCTCAGGCCCAGCCGACACTACATTGCCCAGTGTGCAGTTAGGGAGATATAGCGTCCCTGCCCGTGCTTACTGGTCCACGTATCT
This sequence comes from Pelodytes ibericus, assembly GCA_036172795.1. NCBI lineage: Eukaryota > Metazoa > Chordata > Amphibia > Anura > Pelodytidae > Pelodytes > Pelodytes ibericus. The sequence continues at coordinate 120,635,890 of CM069859.1, read as the reverse complement.
GTGGTTATGTGGACCTTGCCACAGATGGCGTTTGCGCTGTGCACACCTGATTTTGTCCGCCAATTGCTTTGTGCAGGGAAGGGATAGCTCGCCGGGAAAAGTAGTGGCGGCTGCCAACCACGTACTGTGGACAGCCACCGCCATCAGGTTTTTAAAACTGTCCGTCTCCAACAGACGGAATGACAGCATTTCAAAGGCCAGGAATTTGGAAATGCTGGCATTCAAAGCCAGTGTTCGCGGGTGGGTAGGGCCATACTTCCTCTTTCTCTCTAGTGTTTGGGAGATGGACAGCTGAACTCTTCCGTGGGACAGTGTGGAGATGCTTGGGGACGGTGGCGGACATTGTGGCATTGCTGCCATTTCCTCTATTTGCTCGGTGGCAGGTGCCACTGTGACTCCAGAGCTGGAGGAAGAGGCCAAGACAGCAGCAGAAGAGGAAGCAGGAGGAGCCTGAGACCTTTCTTGGGTTTTGAGATGCTTACTCCACTGCAGCTCGTGCTTTGCATGTAGATGCCTGGTCATGCACGTTGTGCTCAGGTTTAGCACGTTTATGCCTCGCTTCTGGTTCTGATTGCACCGCTTGCAAACCACTCGTGTCTTGTCGTCAGCACCTTGTCTAAAGAACTGCCACGCCAGGGAACTCCTTGTAGCTGGCTTTGGTGTGCTCGGCCCCTGGGTGGGGTGGACAGTAGCAGGCGTACTGTCTATGGGACGGCCGCTATGGTTGTGCACCCTGCTCCCTCTTATGCTGCGCTGGTGCCTCTTTGCGACCACCGCCTCTTCCTCCAAACAGGACACGTCACTCACATGACCTTGATTCCATGTGGGGTCTAGGACCTCATCATCCTCCACATCATCTTCCACCCACTCCTCAACCCTGCCCTCCTTGCCGGTCTGCACACTGCCGAAAGCTACAGCAGTTGGCACCTGTGTTTCGTCATCATCAGAGACGTGCTGCGGTGGTCCTAGCATGTCCACATCCTGACACATAAGTGGTTGTGCATCAGTGCACTCAATCTCTTCCACTTCTGGGGCAAGGCAAGGTTTGATGACCCCGCCAGCAGAGTCATCAAAAAGCAAAAGAGACTGCTGCATGACTTGTGGCTCAGACTGCTTGGCTGATTTGCAAGGGGGTGAAGTGAAAGACAGATGGCCATGGACTGCTGGTGTCAACTCTGAGCTTTCAGCAGGGGACCGGGTGGGAGACAATGTGAAGGAACTGGAGGCACTGTCAGCCACTATCGCCTGTACTTGTTCTGGCCTCACCATTCTAAGAGCGGCATTCGGGCCTACCAAATAACGCTGAAGGTTCTGTCGCGTACGAGCACCTGAGGAAGGTGTTTCACTTGTGCGTGTAGCTGGCACAGATCGACTACATCCCCTACTTGCAACAGGAGCTCCACCAACACCAGCAGCACCACGACCAGGGCCACGTCCCTTATTTGACGCTCTACTCATTCTTTGCGGTCACCCACCAAAGTAACAGATGGTTTATGTCAGGCGACAATGTAAGCGCCAATAGTCAACAATTTGTATTTGTATTTTTTTTGTGTTTTTGTTTATTGGACTACAAGAAATGCCCCGCAAGACGTAAATGTACTATTTAGCACCCAAAACAATTAGAATTTTTCAAAGTGCGCTGTAAGCACAGTACTGGACTGTTCTATTTGACTCTCAGATATGAAGTGCACCGCAAGATGCAAATGTACTATTTACCACCCAAAACAATTAGAATTTTTCAAAGTGCACTGTAACCACAGTATTTCACTGTTCTATTTGACTCTCAGATATGAAGTGCACCGCAAGATGCAAATGTACTATTTAGCACCCAAAACAATTAGAATTTTTCAAAGTGCACTGTAACCACAGTATTTCACTGTTCTATTTGACTCTCAGATATGCAGTGCACCGCAAGATGCAAATGTACTATCTAGCACCCAAAACAATTAGAATTTTTCAAAGTGCACTGTAAGCACAGTATTGGACTGTTCTATTTGACTCTCAGATATGAAGTGCACCGCAAGACGTAAATGTACTATTTAGCACCCAAAACAATTAGAATTTTTCAAAGTGCGCTGTAAGCACAGTATTGGACTGTTCTATTTGACTCTCAGATATGAAGTTCACCGCAAGAAGCAAATGTACTATTTACCCGGCAAAACTATTAGAATTTTTCAAAGTGCACTGTAAGCACAGCATTTGACTGTTCTATTTGACTCTCAGAAATGAAGTGCACCGCAAGACGCAAATGTACTATTTACCACCCAAAACTATTAGAATTTTTCAAAGTGCGGAGTAAGCACAGTATTTGATGGTTCTATTTGACTCTCAGATATGAAGTGCAGGATGCAAATGTAATATTTAACACCAACAAATTGCAGTATTTAAAAATGCCTAGATTTTGCCCACTGAGCTTACAGAACAGGATTAAAGTCATGTGCCTGACACACATGGAGTTGCAAGTGCACGGCACTCTCTGTGGCACTGGGCTCAGGGCAGGGTACACATATGTAGTATAGTACCCACTAAAATAATCACTGTTATTTGAATAATCGCTGTAGTTTGAATGATCGATGTAGTTTGCAGATTCAACACCAGAATTTTTTTGAATCTGTCCCTCACAGCTGCAGCATCCTCTCCCTACACTAAGAAGAGCTCATGTGATGTGTGTGTACGTGACTCCAGCTTATATATAGAGGCTGGGTCACATGCTGCACTGGCCAATCACAGCCATGCCATTAGTAGGCATGGCTGTGATGGCTTCTAAGGGCAAACGAGTCAAACGCTTGTTGATTGGCTGCCCTGCAGCCTTTCAAAATGCGCCATTAAATCGTCGAACCCCGAACTCCAACACGAACATACAGTGGAATGTCTGTGTTCGGGTCCGGGGTCCAAAAACCGTAATGTTTGGTACGAACCCGAACAGTGCGGTTCGGGTTCGCTCAACACTATACTTGATGTGTTCAGCAAGGGCATCGCAATATTTTGCGGCAATTTTAAATTCCTTTTAAAAATTCTGACTGGCAGGCATGGCAAAACTCATTTATCACTAAATTCTAACTTCTATAGGTTCTCCTCTCTTCTTCAACTCAGATATTGCAAACTGTTATCAACAACTCTAGTCCTTGACCAATAACATTGTAATAATTAGCACATGTTATCAAAATCACCCCTACAAATAAGAAGGCCCAGATTATTAAGCAGTTCCAGCAGATTCTCCTCCCTCATATGAAAAAGGATTTTAACGCTATGACAAAGACTTCCTCCCCAATCAATGGAGACTACAATCTGAGCTATGGAAACATAGAATGTGTTAGCTGATAAGAACCAACAATTCGGCCCATCTAGTCTGCCCAATTTTCTGAATACTTTCACTAGTTCCTGGCTTTATCTTAAATTTAGGAGAGCTTTATGTCTATTCTATGCATGCTTAAACTCCTTCATTGTGTCATCTACCACTTCTGCTGGAAGGCTATTCCATGCATCCACTACCCTCTCAGTAAAGTAATATGTCCTGACATAAGATACACGCAAGGGTTAAACAACGTTTAATTTTTCCTTAAAAAAAAAAACCTGGCTTTGTGAACTCTCCCTCATATTACTTGGCATGGAGTCAAATGAATCAAAAATCTTGAAACTGTCATTATTTATTTATTGAAGGCCTGCTGACCCCAGAGGGAGGCCTATTTTTAATGATTTTTAGTTTTATTTAACTTTTTATTTCAATTTGCCTTAAAAAGGGTGAATTGAAACATCCGTAATGTGTCAATCATCCCCAATCCGAATTGTATTCTGGGTTTATCGCCGCATATTGTGTTCCAAAATGTTATATTTTTTATTGCGAAAATGTTTGGTTTCTGAATAGCTGAAATGGGCCCAAAATACGGCATATTGTGTACGTGAACTACAGGTATTTATTTGAGTCGGCTATTATGTCTGATCCGAATCCATTTTGGAATGGATCACACTTTATTGTGCAGACCCTTCGGTAAAAAGTGGTTAGCTGTAACAAAAAGACTCTGACTAAGACTGAGCCTAGTGCGTTTGCCTATCACATCACTCCCCCAAAAATGTCAATCTACGGAAGTGCTGCCTAATGAGGAATGTGATCCAGTCAATTAATAGGTGACCTCCAGCATATTTGGTAATATGGTAATTGGTGAATAAACATGTTTCTTTCTTTCCGTTTTTTTTAAATTGAAAAGGACTTGAAGGATGCCTGGGATGTAAGTAAAGCTATTGTGAAGAACAAATAAATCTGAACTTTTACTGTGAGCAGACTAAATAAGACAGTTGGTTCCAGGAGATAGTAGGAGATCCTCTACTCATACATGTGCATGTTCATGAGGTATATGTGGAATAGCAGAATAAACAGAATACCTTTGGGGAATTCTATCCTTTCCTACTGATCTTATCCAAAACCCTATTGGAGAGGGATGGGTATCTAGCTTAGGAACATCTAGTAGGATGGCTGGGTTTATTAAGGAAAAATTGGTACCACCCAGACCTATTGAGGCAGTTGCAATTCCACTTCTCCATTATCCTTAACAACAACAACAACAACAACAACAACAAAAATACCACACAAAAACCTAGCCACTTTTTTTATTGTACTTGAAAAAATGTTTTGGGGGTATTATAACATATGTTTTGAAAATTTGTTTTGTGGAGCCCGAGCACCGAGTTTGCCCATATTGCCTGCCTAAAGTGTTCAATAGCAGAATTATAATCTATTTTGTATCAGATTATAAAGTATTGGTTTTTACTACAATACAATTGACCTAGTACTTTCAGTTGTGGTTTTGCTTAGTTCTTGAGTTTTTAGTACCGTATATACTTGAGTATAAGCCGACCCCGAATATAAGCCGAGGCACCTAATTTTACCACAAAGAACTGGGAAAAAATATTGACTCGAGTATAAGCCTAGGGTGGGAAATGAGGCAGCTACTGGTAAATATTGCCCCCAATATGCCATTTAATATATAAGGATATTGATACTATGGAGAGAGTTCAGAGAAGGGCTACTAAACTGGTTCATGGGTTGAAGGATAAAACTTACCAGGAAAGGTTAAAGCATCTTAACATGTATAGCATGGAGGAAAGATGTAACAGGGGGGATATGATAGAAACATTTAAATACATAAAGGGAATCAACACAGTAAAGGAAGAGAGTATATTTAAAAGAAGAAAAACAACCACAACTAGAGGACATAGTCTTAAATTAGAGGGGCAACGATTTAAAAGTAATATCAGGAAGTATTACTTTACTGAGAGGGTAGTGGATGTATGGAATAGCCTGCCAGCAGAAGTGGTAGAGGTAAACACAGTCAAGGATTTTAAGCATGCGTGGGATAGACACAAGGCTATCCTAGCTATAAGACCGGGAACGGGGGACTAATAAAAGTACTCAAAAAAAAAAAATTGGGCAGACTAGATGGACCGAATGGTTCTTATCTGCCGACACATTCTATGTTTCTATGTTTCTATGTTTCTATGTTATTTTAAGTTATTTCCCTATCCACATTTGCTTGCAGGGCACTTGTCCTACTCTTACCCACATTTTACAGCCCTCTAGCCCTTTCCAGGACTTTTTTAGAGGCATTTTAGTGGCTGCCGACACATTCTATGTTCTATGTGTCTATGTTTCTAATATTCCAGGATATTGCCCTCAATATGTCATTTAATATTCCAGGATATTGCCCCCAATATGTCATTTAATATTACAGGATTTTGCTCTCAATATGCCAGGATTTTGCCCCCAATATGCCTTTTAATATTCCAGGATATTGCCCCCAATATGCCATTTAATATTCCAGGATATTGCCCCTTAGTATGCTCGTTATGCCACCCTCCTCCCCCCCTTCCCTAGACCCCAGTACTTACCTCATTCCTGCTCCGTCTCCCGGTGCTCTGAAGGTCCGTGGCTGTGAGGGAAGCATTGTGAGCTCCCCTCCAGTCGCGCGGATCAATAAAATTTGGTTTTAAAAAAAAGTTTCAACACACTTTGTTGACCGCGTGGCTGGAGGGGAGCTCACAACGCTTCCCTCACAGCCACGCACCTTCAGAGCACCGGGAGACGGAGCAGGAACGAGGTAAGTTTTAGATTTTTTTTTTTCCAGACACTGACTCGAGTATAAGCTGAGGGGGGCATTTTTCAGCACAAAAAATCTGCTGAAAAACTCGGCTTATACTCGAGTATATCCGGTAATATAGTTATTAGGAAGTTGATACAACCTAATTATAAAGTTACAAGTAACAATAGCAGTTACAACAACAACATTATAATATAATTAATTCTTGCACTAAAAAAAAAAAAAAAATTCTATCTAGCGGTCAAAGAAAAGCCGGCAAGAAAATAATGCCTCTTTTAGTAGATTATTTTCACAAGACATAAAAGGACAGGAGATGTGAGATTAAAAGGAAAAAGAGCTGCACTAATAGAAAAGAATAAAAATGACGTATGATCAAGGGTTCTGGACGAAAGGGATGGATCCAGAAACAGATCACATCAAGATTACTGCCAAAAGCACTAGAGGAATAGAAAGAGGGAGAATAAAAGATAATGTCAAAGAATAATGGAATGAAGATAGATAGATGAAGCCAGTAGGTGAGCTATTGAAATTGACTTCTGAGAGCACAGGACACGTTAATTGAAAGAGGATAGAATGCCAATCAGTCTGTGTCTCCTTTTCTTCCTTCTATTGATGAATTGTTCTCTAGTTAACCCACTACGAGCTAGAAGAGAATGAAATAATGCATGAAAAAAAGAGAGAGGTGAGCAAAAACAGTATGCATTTGATGGGGCATAGACCAACAATTAAAATTCATTTGCTAGAGAATGGGTATTGGGATATCAATAGCAAGAAATAATCATATCAGTGGACTTTCCAATCTATATAAATGTTTGATATAAACGAATGTGTACAATGACTCAGATAAGTTTAAAATATGGTTCTAATGATCTGATATTGTCTATTATTTTCTAACAAATCACATAAATGAACTTATATTGTTTAAGCTTCCCAACAAGAATCAAGAAGATTAGAAATTGAATGTGATATCTTCAAATAAATGTAACTTAATCAATAAATTAATGTATGTACCATCTTCTGGTGTATACTGAAATCATCAAACTAGGGTTCCTGAAATCAGTTATATGAAGAAGGTGAATAATATCAGCACTAAGGTGGTAAAGTTGCAACCATAACTGTGAAAACCCAGAATTACAAAGTAAATCAAATATAAGTAGAATAATGTGTTACGGTGCACATGTACAGTGAGAAAATTACTTTTAGTACCCACCATGTGTGAGAGTATATTTAGAAATAAAGCAAGTACAACCTGATCTTTCAGTCACAATATTTCACAGTGGGAATGCACAAGAAACTGGGAAGGGGCAAATACTTTTTCACAGCATTTTAGGCAATTCACAAAAATGTAACTGCACTGTATTGTATGGGAAAACATTTCATCTATGTGCCTTAGTAATGAAATAGGAAACTGCATGGAATTGCAACTACTGATAGTAGAATGCTCATTTTATTTCTGCCATTCAGGGACACAGTATGTCAAGCAGTAGATTACTCATACACATAAGGTTTACACACAGCATGGGTTTATTACATACTGCCAGGGCCGCCATCAGAGGGTGGCAGGCGATAAACCTGTCACAGGCCTGGCTGGCCGAGACGTTGGCTGGGTAGATCAAAAGATCTCTCCTTCCCAGCATCTCCAAGTGAGAAGGAAGCAGGGTGTCTTATTAATGAACAAGCTGGCTGTGGCATATTAATGGGAAAACAGTATCATATTATTGGGCATAATGGCTGTGACATATTCATGGGCAAACTGCCTGTGGCATATTCATGTGCAAACTAACAGTTGCATATTCATGGCCAAGCTGTGGCATTCTGATGGAAAAACTAGCTGTGACATATTAATGGGGTAAGTCTTGGATGTGCAATGCTGGTAATGGGACAAGTCCTGGGGGGCAGCGGCAAGTCCTGGATGTGCAATGCCGGTGATGGGGATGTCCTTTGTATATCACTGGCATTGTATACAAAGGGGTATGTAAAGGGGGGGGGCTTACATTTCTTTCTGTAAGGGGCCCGGAAATATCTGATGGAGGCTCTGCTTACTGCTGCTGCATCTTGCACTGAGTTCCCTGTGAAGAGGAGGCAATCAGGAAAGGCTGCTGAACTCTCCGACAATCAGTTGTGAGGTTTCTCCTTCATTAAGAACTGTCAATCTGGGACTCTGTATTGTTCTGGATTGAGGCTGCTCTCGACCCAGTGCTAGTACGATAGTCATTGCACTAGAATCCTGTAACTTCTAATGACAATAGCCTCTAAAGACCTTCAGAAACAACATTAATATGCTATTGATAAATGCATACATTAATGCAAGCTACTTATTAATGCTGAATAGCTAGGATAAGGATACCAAAATAGGTACTATTGTGACAATTAAGTTAATTAACTTATGTCAGAAATATACATATTACTTCATACCAATATCATGAAGCTGCTGACCTTTACTTCCTGGCACTACAATCATATCTAAATTCTGTATTAATATCTGTAAAGCATTATTAAGTAGGACAAAACAGTGGGGGGTTGGAAAAACTACTAAAATATTTAACAAAGTATAAAAGAGGAACAAGTTTGAAGTAGGACATTGATGGATAAAGCTAAATCTACAGCTCATAAAGCGTACGAGTAAGATGCATTAGAGTGATTCAGAAAAACATGTTTGCAGCCCAATTTATCCTAATTTGTTAAATTTCTAGGTAGCAGCCACACGTTTGTGTAGAAATACATTTCCAAAGCTACACTTACACTGTCTAAAGATCCTGGAAAACATGTTGTAAATTAAATGTATGTAGTTTTTAAATAGAAAAGAATTGTATTAATTGGGTTACACTATACTACTTTTATAAAGCATATTAGGAAGTCAACATGATGTTAGTTCGAACTTAATGTAGCTTGAGAGTAAATATAAAAATAGATAGAGATAGATTGTCTGATAGATAGATAGATAGATAGATAGATAGATAGATAGATAGATAGATAGACAGTAATATTTAAATCCTTCCAGGTGAGAAAATGGTTCAGTTATGGTTCATATTTCAACACAACATAAAATTGTAGTCATAAAACAATAATCATTATTGAGCTTAATGAGAAACCCAAAAGCAAATGACCTAAGATAGACCTTAGGGTCCCAACCAGAGAAAATAATTCCTTAATAACCATCATATTTTCAAAGGAGACTCATTAGTCTTGACATGAGACTATTGTACGCTAATAAATGTATTCCATTTGCATGTGGAGAAAAATGGACATTAGCTGAAAAAGATAATATTCAATAAGGTTAAGAGAATATCATATAGCTGTACAGATCAACACTGTAATTTTTACAGTAAACACAGGGCCGGCCCTTTAATGGGGCAGACTGGGGCAGCTGCCCTAGGTGGCACCCTGGCAGAGGCGGCACTTTTTTCTCTCTATTCTTTACTGTGTCTGGGGGAGCTCTGATAGAAGGAGGTCTCAGCCAATCAGGTGAGACCTCAACTCTCCTGAGAGTTCAGAAGCCTCCCATGATTGGCTCAGTCCCTCCTTCACACAGTAGCTCAAAGCAATAGATGCCTGCATCAAGTAAGGTAAAAACTGACAGGGTGTGTGTATGTCAGTGTGAGTGAGAGTGAGTGTGTGTATGTCAGTGTGAGTGAGTGTGTGCGTGTGTGTATGTATGTATATATGTGTGAGTGACAGACTGTCTGTATATGTGTGTGAATGAGTGAGTGGATAAAGGGGTTAACACCTCTGATACTGCCTATATCTGTCTAGACACCCAAGGGGTTAACTCCTTTGACACTGCCTATATCTATCTGGATTTTGTTATAGGTCACTGGTCACATTATATTTTAGGGAATTGCACAGGGTATTATCATAATAATGTTTTACCATTACTTTCTTTTCACCTAATGGGTGAGCTCTTTTAAAAATTAAAAAAATTATACATATTTTATTATGAATATAAGTGCTTTAGTAGGCATATAAAAATAAAAAGTCAGTTGGTAGCTAGATGTCCTGAGCCCTAGTTGTGACCGGTTGCTGTTATACTAGAATGGGTGGAAAAATCAAATAGAGTAAAGTTTTTTAGCTGGACAACCATTACTACCATAATGGTAAAGTAGAGCCTGACCATAGGCAAGAGTCCAAACTTCCCATACAACTGGGCTCATTACTGGTACACCATCTGTGCTCCCCTGCTGATGGCTGGGATACACTGGAAGGGGGAAGGGAGGTAAACATGGAACGAGAGATAGAAAAAGAATAGACTGAAGGGGAAAAGAGGACATTCAAAAGGTATGGAAGGGGTGACAAAACTTGCTAAAAATGGCAAAAATGCTTGCACTATGCTCTATTGCAGCACACACAATAAAAATACATCCCAGCTTTGCTTGGTCAAACGTTTTTAATATAATCAGCCTTTCATAAAGTTATTGTAATGATTATGCATTATTTTCAGTTTATTACAAATTTAAAATAGGTCTACACCCCTGTAGTTGTATGTACAGTAGACATTCATTTGAAGCACACATATAAGCTAATTCAAATATTGACAATATCTGAAACAAATGAATCTGCTGCAGCACAAGTCTGGCAGGGTATCATTTATCATCTATGTTGTCTAGGAAATCGAAAAATATGACACATTGGAGCTATTACATTGCATCTTTGTATGTGGATTCCCTGATGTTCAATTCCTGTTATTACTGCTTAGATCAACCTCACAAATGCTGTGTGTATACTAGCTAAAAGTCATATGTCTAATTAATAGTATAATGCAATCTTTGTTTTTGAAGTACAGTAGATATCTTGTATATGCTGTCACATACTAGGTAAAAGGGACTGATATTTTACGTAGCATGCCCTTATATCTGCATATCTCCTAATACTACTGAAGATGATGGACCATTATCAATCCTGCATGGAAGACAACAGACATTCCAAGGAGGTCCTGTATCCACATTCTATGCAGAGAGACTTTTACAGAACATAAGTGGGCACCACATGTTAGCGGCATCCTGCGGACGCAAAATTAACATTAATAAAAATATTGATAAAAGAAAGTTGTCGCTGCCCTCCACTGGCTTAGTTCTCATTTACTAGCACTCAATAGTTTACGAGGAATGCTTTTAATTTTCTTTTTTTTTCTCCTGTGTCCGAACCTGCTTTAAATGGTACTCCTAAAAAATTTTATACTGTGAATGTGGGAAAAAAAATGTATCAAAAATAATCCATAAATGGTGGCAGCAGTAATGCAAGCAAACAAATAAATTAGAGAGAAACGTGTTTGAAATGTGTCTGTGGCGCTTCCTGTCTGTGACATCACATGTGGCCTGATATGCAACTACTTTGCAATGGGAAATGTGTTATTTGGGAAACAGGTGATGTCAGACAGGAAGCACTACAGATACATTAAAAACATGTTTTCCTCTTAGTTTATGCATGCGCTTGTGTTTCTGTCTTAACAGTAGATCATTTTTGATTCTCTACGTTTAACTCTTAGTCTTGGAGTGACAAAATAGCCTATATAAACCAGCTCTGCTATCCTCTCCTTGTCCTTTAGTAGATAAACAATAAGGTTAAGGAGCGGGTTCAACCTTGAACATTTATCCTACTGTCTGCAGTGATTTTGACGTCAGCTTGATTCTGAAAATCCTCTTCTATTGTCTGTCTGTCAACTATATACTGAGTTATCAATCCGTATCTGAACTGAACTATTGAAATGCATGTAAGACAAAGATTGCCTGCAAAATCTCAATGTTCCCAGTGGGTTGTCCAGCAGTCACAAAACCAAGGGAAATACTGGTGGTTCCTTGGGTTTTTCACTCTACTGTAAACATAGCATGACTAGAACGATTTCAGAACACATCCCATGTCAAAATTATCTTAGTGGATAGGTTTTTCCTGCATGAATGGTTATAAAGAGTCAATCTGCACAGAGTACCACAAATAGTGTAAACCATATACAGTCACATAGAATAAATAAACCTAGCTAAGACAAGCCATTATCAAAGTGAAATGGATTAAGGTTCAATAGCAGATGGTTCCAGAGCCGAAAGGCATTGTGCATAGCGGACGGAGGTGGACATGTTCGACAGTCTGTAGTTTACTGCAGTGACAGGTGATCCAGCGGACTTTGCAGTTACAGACTACCACCAACATTGCAAGTTGTTTTTGTGTGTAACATATGCATTGTTTATTCTTTTAGGTATGCCTAACATATTTGGAGGCTATGAAAATAGTTTTGAATGTTCTGCACCAACTCTCTCTCTCTCTCTACACTTGCATATTGTGGTTGCTTGTTGGCTTCTGAAAATCTATATACATTAATCATCAAGAGTACTCATTAAGTTGACAGTCCCATTCTGCACTTCACTCGAGTGAAGGCTCTGGTCCATGTGAGTTTCCATCTGTGTATCCCTTTAAATATTATATACAGGTTCACATATTGTTTTTTGCATTTTTTATTGTTGTATTTTATGTTCTGAATGAGGTTAAATGATCCATTTTGGATAAGTCATTTTATTAATCATCTTCTTTTGCACATAGTAACATAGTAATTTAGGTTGAAAAAAGACACAAGTCCATCAAGTTCAACCCTTCTACCTATCATTTCAGCGTTTTGATCCAAAAGAAGGCAAAAAAAACCCTAAGGAAGCTTTTTCGAATGTTGCCTCCTAGGGGGAAAAAAATTCCTTCTTGACTCCAAAAGGGCAATCAGATTTCTCCTTGGATCAAAAAGCTCTATTATTAATACTCATTCTATTATTAATACCCCTGTATATTCTGCTTTTCTAAAAAAAACATCCAGACCATTTTTAAATGCATCTATGGTGGTTGATAGCACTACCTTTCTTTTAGTCTTTATTACCTTACCTAATTTTGTGTCATCAGCAAACACTGAGACATGGCACTCAGAACAAAGTGGGAGATCATTAATAAACAGATTAAAAAGAAGAGGTCCCAAAACAGACCCCTGAGGTACTCCGCTCACTACCCTGGTCCAATTTGAAGTTTTACCATTTACAACAACCCTCTGTGTTCTATCTTTTAGCCAATTTTCAATCCAAATACATACATTTGCCCCCAATCCTATTTCTCTCAATTTGTACAGTAACCTTTTGTGTGGAACTGTATCAAATGCTTTAGCAAAATCCAAATAGATCAACTGCCACACCTAGATCTATATTTTTACTGACCTCTTCATAGAATGTTATTAAGTTTGTTTGACAAGACCTGTCTTTCACAAAACCATGTTGACTTTTACTAATTATATTCTGATTCAAGATGTATTCTTGAGTGTACACCTTTAGGAATCCTTCAAATAATTTCCCCACTACAGATGTCAAGCTCACTGGCCTATAATTACCAGGCAGAGATTTTGATCCCTTTTTAAATATTGGAATGACATCCGCCTTTCGCCAGTCTGTTGGCACTATACCTGAACTGAACGAATCCCTAAAGATCATAAATATTGGTCTGGCCAGAATTATGCTTAACTCTCTAAGGACCCTTGGGTGTATACCATCTGGCCCTGGTGCCTTGTCTATCTTAACAGAGTTTAATTGCATAAACACTTTTTCCTGTGGCAGCCAATCCCATGTTTGTGGTGACTGTTCCTTAACTTCCGGTAGCAGGGGCTCATCCATCTGTTCTTCCTTAGTATAAACAGAAGAAAAAAAAGTATTTAAAATGTCTTGCTTTTTCTCTGTCCTCACTTACCAAATTTCCCATTTGGGATAAGAAGGGCCCAACATTTTCCCTCTTTAGCTTTTTTCCATTTATATACTTATAAAAAATGTTGGGGTTAATTTTACTCTCCTTAGCAATCCTTTTCTCGTTTTCCAATTTAGCCATTTTAATTGCCTTTTTGCAGGCTTTGTTGGCATCTTTGTATTTTATAAATGATAATGTTGATCCCTTGCTTTTATAATGTTTGAATGCCATTTTCTTGTTTTGCATTTCCTGTTCCACGGTACAGGTAAGCCACATTGGTTTTGATTTGTGTCTTTTGTATTTGTTTCCCAAAGGTATATATTGGGATGTGTACTTTTGTAATGTGTGCTTAAAGGCATTCCACTTGTCTTCTGTGTTTAGTCCAGAAAAAAATCGTTCCCAGTCTAAATGTTCCATTGATGCCCTTAGTCCATCAAAGTTGGCCCTTCTAAAATTAAGTGTTTTGGTGGCGTAGTTACCAATTTGCTTTTTTGCATTAATCTCAAACGAAACCATGTTATGGTCACTATTGCCCAAGTGTTCTCTTACTTTGATGTTTGAGATAAGCTGCTCATTGTTTGTTATTACTAAATCCAGACAGGCATCCATTCTAGTTGGGGTGTCTATTAATTGTGCCATAAATGTGTTATTAAGCAGGTTCAGAAACTTGCTGCCTTAGCGGAACTAGTTGTGCCACAATTCCAATCTATATCTGGGTAATTAAAATCTCCCATGATTAGAACTTCATTCAGATTTGCAGCCTTTTCAATTTGTAATAAAAGCTTCTCCATCAATGCTAATATTTGGTGGTTTGTAGCATGGTGTATACATGGTGTACAAGTAATGTGCGATTCGTTTTAGCGTCTAAGCTAATCTCCACCCACAGTGTCTCCACATCAGTTCCAGTTACGTCATGCACAACACTTCATTTTCTTGCATCTTAATCCTGTCTACCCTTCTTGAGAAAAAAATTAATGCTTTCTAGTAATATAGTATTTAATTTCATGGACTCATTTCTTATCCTCTTCTCTGATGTCATCAACAAAGGAAGTTGGGGGAAACTGATCTTAGATACTTATGTGAACTCATATTTCAGTACTGAAATAAAATGTGAGATTGATTTAGCAAGTTATTTTCTGCTTTTATTCTATTGGTTTTTCTGTGACATGAAATATTGCAAATAATGTAGAGTAACCATTGAAACAAGGTCTGTAGAACCCTACAGACAGATCCTTGCCTCATTATTTTAAGTGCAGTAGTCAGACCACTTACATTCACAATATACTGCGGTTTAAACATTATGTTTCATAAGTAATTGACCACAGGATATTCAGTAGCCTGCTGATCCATTTAGAAATTTTAATACACCGTCAAAAAAAAGAATTTGGGGTAGGCCGGTATAAACACAGACATCATTTTGTAGTGCTGTGTGATTGTGGAAATCTAAACAGCAGTGACTTCCTATTGAAAACTCATTTTAACAGTTACATGTGAAACATTGGTTGCCAGACATCACATTAATTCTAAGATGTTGTTTTCAAATCTGTATATTTTTTAATGGAAAATACATTCCTGGAGCATTGGCATTCAAATATTAGTCAAGAATGTTTATCAGGTCTTCTCACAAACAAGCTTTAATGATAACTGACTACATCCTACCTAAAGCATTCATGTGGAAATATGTGTGGATTATTTACCAGTGAATTAATATAAGGTATACTTTCAGGTATGCCTTCAGTTATCAACCACCACTGTCAAAAGGAGGAGGATAGAGCAATGAAAACAACAGATGGATAATGTCATTAATCCAGCACCCCTAAGCAGTAACTGGAATGCTAAACATACATAAAATGGTAACCTCTACATTTCAAATAATCATATTAAAAATTTTCATATCCTATTTTCCTTTCGCATTCCAATAATGAATGTGCAATTTTTGATTTGTATTTTTTTTTTGAGATATAAAAATCACATTCTGTAGGATAAATACAATTAAGTGCAGCTGAGCAGAATCATAGCAGAGTTTATGCTCATTCTAGCACAGACGTGTCTAGAATGCTCTATGATTCAATATTCATGAAATATCGCCCTCTTCTGGCAACTACATGCAATGCAATTCATATAGTCTATCTATACAGGGAGTGCAGAATTATTAGGCAAGTTGTATTTTTGAGGATTAATTTTATTATTGAACAACAACCATGTTCTCAATGAACCCAAAAAACTCATTAATATCAAAGCTGAATATTTTTGGAAGTAGTTTTTAGTTTGTTTTTAGTTTTAGCTATTTTAGGGGGATATCTGTGTGTGCAGGTGACTATTACTGTGCATAATTATTAGGCAACTTAACAAAAAACAAATATATGCCCATTTCAATTATTTATTTTTACCAGTGAAACCAATATAACATCTCAACATTCACAAATATACATTTCTGACATTCAAAAACAAAACAAAAACAAATCAGTGACCAATATAGCCACCTTTCTTTGCAAGGACACTCAAAAGCCTGCCATCCATGGATTCTGTCAGTGTTTTGATCTGTTCAACATTGCGTGCAGCAGCAACCACAGCCTCCCAGACACTGTTCAGAGAGTTGTACTGTTTTTCCTCCTTGTAAATCTCACATTTGATGATGGACCACAGGTTCTCAATGGGGTTCAGATCAGGTGAACAAGGAGGCCATGTCATTAGATTTTCTTCTTTTATACCCTTTCTTGCCAGCCGCGCTGTGGAGTACTTGGACGCGTGTGATGGAGCATTGTCCTGCATGAAAATCATGTTTTTCTTGAAGGATGCAGACTTCTTCCTGTACCACTGCTTGAAGAAGGTGTCTTCCAGGAACTGGCAGTAGGACTGGGAGTTGAGCTTGACTCCATCCTCAACCCGAAAAGGCCCTACAAGCTCATCTTTCATGATACCAGCCCAAACCAGTACTCCACCTCCACCTTGCTGGCGTCTGAGTCGGACTGGAGCTCTCTGCCCTTTACCAATCCAGCCACGGGCCCATCCATCTGGCCCATCAAGACTCACTCTCATTTCATCAGTCCATAAAACCTTAGAAAAATCAGTCTTGAGATATTTCTTGGCCCAGTCTTGACGTTTCAGCTTGTGTGTCTTGTTCAGTGGTGGTCGTCTTTCAGCCTTTCTTACCTTGGCCATGTCTCTGAGTATTGCACACCTTGTGCTTTTGGGCACTCCAGTGATGTTGCAGCTCTGAAATATGGCCAAACTGGTGGCAAGTGGCATCGTGGCAGCTGCACGCTTGACTTTTCTCAGTTCATGGGCAGTTATTTTGCTCCTTGGTTGTTCCACACGCTTCTTGCGACCCTGTTGACTATTTTGAATGAAACGCTTGATTGTTCGATGATCACGCTTCAGAAGCTTTGCAATTTTAAGAGTGCTGCATCCCTCTGCAAGATATCTCACTATTTTTGACTTTTCTGAGCCTGTCAAGTCCTTCTTTTGACCCATTTTGCCAAAGGAAAGGAAGTTGCCTAATAATTATGCACACCTGATATAGGGTGTTGATGTCATTAGACCACACCCCTTCTCATTACAGAGATGCACATCACCTAATATGCTTAATTGGTAGTAGGCTTTCGAGCCTATACAGCTTGGAGTAAGACAACATGCATAAAGAGGATGATGTGGTCAAAATACTCATTTGCCTAATAATTCTGCACTCCCTGTATGCAGTTTATGTAGTTCTTAATTAAAATATGAATTAAATAATTAAATTGTATAGACATATACATGACAAGTACTAAAAAAGCAGAGTTTGTTAATGCATTAAATGCATAGTTGGAAATTTGTAATAAGCTCCCGAATTATGCATCCTGGTATCATTTCAAGCTAAGGCCTAACTGTAGTTAGTCTAGATTGTCAAATTGAAAGGATAGCTTCATTCAGCTTAAAAAAAAAAGCATAAAAATTGATTTATATATGACAGACCAGTTCTCCTTGCTTTACATCATTTTTTTAATGGTACCATTCAAAAAATCTCATAGCCTGTCAAAACAAAGACTTGGGAGAGCCCATTTTGCAATGCTGCTGCTTCACAGAGACAGTCCTGTGACTGTTGGTCACACCTAGTCATGTATCAATCATCTAAGCCGAGAGGGAGGGAAAGTGATAAAAGTATGCGAATAGTAATGCTAATGTGAACTGTTTGGAGGGATGTCGCAGAAGAAGTGAATGGGAATGCTCATGTTCAAAATAATAGAAGTAGAACAGTGTAGCAGGCAGGCAGTGAAACAGACATAGGATGCCAGCAATGTACTCAAAAAAGGAGGACAGAACATGCTGAACATTTGACGGTGTTTGTTCCAGCAAATCATACCAACATAAAGAGGTTAGCATGATTAATAGCCTTTTATATGGCAAATTATTTATTTTCAGGTTTAATCTCTTTAAAATCAGATGTTTCTTCTTCAAACCACATAACAAAAGAGCAGCTAAGCTACTTTTTTTTTTTAAATCTTTTTTTCTTTTGAAAACGTTAACACAATGTTGCATTATGGATAATAAGAAATAAAAAAAAAAAAAAAGCTGACACATGACAAAACATCACAACTGCACCTAATTTATGTAGAGAAATGATGTAAGACAGGGGTGTCCAACTGCAACACTCCAGCTCTTGAGTTCTACCTCTCTCCTAGCCCCCCTGCAACCTCTTAGAAGACAAGTTAGAAGACACCTGCATGTCAACCACTTTAAAAAAAAAAAAAAAAAAACCATATACACACACACACACTCCTCACAGAATTGGAGTTAGAGTGCACCCATTTTTATTTTATGACAGGTGGCCTTTACAATGTGTTATTTCAATAAGGGTTAAGTGGACATCAACATACCACTATCACATTACTCATGACGTTTTCTTTTAGAGCAGTTGGTCAGCATTTTGCTTAAACTATAAATTCATGTATCTGTCTGACTATATCCGTATATATATTACTACAATTTGAAAGCCTGCTATTGCACATTTTGAAATGACTTTATAGCCAGTCAGATACGATCGAGCGATTTAAAATGACTAAACCAAGTAGTCCCTCTTCGTGAGTTTGTTCTGTTTGGTTGTTTTCACCTTGACAGTTAAATGGCTTAGATTGGCAGAGGTTCAATGACGAGCGCAGCTTGAGCTTTAGGCAATGCCGCAGAGAGCTGGGTTTTATTCTGCAAATAGGAATTTCGTGCGGGTAGAACATTACCTATAAATACTTAGAAAGCAGAGACTATACATAAAACGACAATGTTAAGAAGTCTGTGAACTGGAACGCAGGTGAAAGAGATACTGCTTGGAAACCATCATTGTGAATATTTTCATAGATGCTATGAAAACAAAATAGTCATCCATATTTATGACATTGGTACTATAAGATTATGCAGATATGGAATGCAGCATTTAAATAGACACACTTGGGCAAACAGGATTACCCTAGCAGGCAGTTATCGAAGAATTAATGCAGAATATTTCTAAGATGAGTAACACACTGCAGAGAAATAGAGGTTTGTACTTGCAGATTTATGGACTGGTTTAACAAATATGGAAATAGCAATTTATTTAATGTGAATTATTATAGCGACTTTAGGAATTCTAATGGCAGAAATGTCTTTTTTAAATTTCAAAATTACAAGAACATTTCCAAACAATTTACCACACTGCAAAATGTTCTTGTAAAAAAATAAAAATAAATCTTTTAGACAATCTAAATGGGTTTGTTAAAAACCCAAAATATTCTATTACACGTAGACCTCATTTTCATCACACAAACCATTACAGTCCCTGACTGTCACCCTCCATATATTTCTAATCTCTTCCTTTTGTATTTTTTTTTTTTTTTTTTTACCTTTTTAGAAATTGGGGAAATTACACTACATTAGCATTAACATAAGTAACAGTTCATTTTACGGATCTGAAAATTTTGGGGCAAACATCTGCTGTCTTATAGATTTTGATAACTATACAAAATGGTATAAGCATCAAAAATGGCAGTTAGTACACATCCTACCGTAAATAAAGATTGTTTGAAAGAAAAAAAATACCTACCCCCATAATCCTTATGCTATTTATAAAGCAATCTGATAACCCCTCCCTCCATTCTACAGTATATTTGAAATACATAATGGACCATTATGAATGTGTCCTGGAGAATGCAGAATTTGGCAAGCAGGATCTTATGGAACAGATCAGAATAGTTAGTGGGATGTTAAATCTCCGTTTATATCCCATTGGTTATATACTGCATTCTCAAATTAAATAAAAAAACACACAGATACAGACTGCCAAATATATAAGTAAACTTTTATACAAGGTTTTCTTAAAGTCTTTAATAATAAAAAAAAAAATCCAACCTGGATTAAAATTGTATTT
Organism: Pelodytes ibericus; assembly: GCA_036172795.1. NCBI lineage: Eukaryota > Metazoa > Chordata > Amphibia > Anura > Pelodytidae > Pelodytes > Pelodytes ibericus. The sequence continues at coordinate 120,615,727 of CM069859.1, read as the reverse complement.
GATATAAAGACAAAATTAAAACCCAACTTCAAGGTTGTTTGTTTTATGCAGCTCAAGCAGTCATTAGTATTGGAAAACTGACGTAGGGGTATATGGGAAAACGTCTAGAGTTTTCGGTTTTTAAAATAAATGACGAGCTGTGAAACAACAAAAAGAAATCTTTGAAACATACAGCCATTACTTGAATCAGTTTGTTGATGGTTTCTCATTGTCTTCGCTGGCTACATTTGTGATGTCGGAGGTAGCATCCACTGGAAATTTTTGACCATCATCTTTTGGTTTTTCAGGCTCTAAGTCATCAGTGTCTACAACATCATCTTCAAGTTCTATGGCATCCGTGCTTTGATTTCCCTTCAATTCTTCATTCTCCTCTATCTTGTGTCCAACTGCCATCTCCTCGTCCTCCTGCAGGTCAGTTTCTGCAGACTTCTCTGGGATTTCCTTTTTATCCTTAAATACCTCGACACCCATCATTCTTAGGTAGTGATGCCTCTCATTTTTGGGCACAAATGATCGGATTGAAGTTTTTCCCCGCCAGCCACATAGGACAATAGGGCACTGGAGAGTTTCTGGTTTCCTGATAATGAAACTAAATTACTTTAAGGTCTTGCACAACAATTTATAAATCTAAATAAAAATTCTGGAGTAGGAAATAATTAATTATACACAAAGCAGCATGATTTAACTCCTAGATGGAAAAATAAATACACACGTGTATTACGTGTGTATTTACATACACAATATTACATGCAGGAATCATGAATTGCTCTTAAAATGAAGCCACAATTAACATTGCAAGATTATGTGAACACCAAGAGAGACAAAGTTCAATAGATTACTCACAGTGGGTCAGGATCATACTTCAGTACAATGCTTCCCATAACTGAAAGTAAAAAAATAAAATAATAATAATTATAATAATTGTACACAGACAAAGACAATATGACAAATAATGAACATTATACTTGATAACGGCAAACGTGTGTTAAAGCCAAGAGTGGCATAAAGTAAATGCAAACGGTTAGTTAGAGGTATCTGAACTACTTTCAAATTACAGATCTATCAACATTTTACTGCAGACAAAAGAATCAGGAAACTCATTACATTTATCATATATTGTTGATTTCTTTGAGTGCTTTTGTATTACAATTACATTACATTGTTGGACAAAGGCTGAGCCAAAACAAAAATACAATGTTGGAAGGGCTTGTTTTGCGTAATTAATAATAAAATAGGTTAGCCACACTTAAAAGAAATATATCCACAGTTTATTATTTTGAAGAATAAAAGGTAAAGACGGGTATTAAAACCCACAAATACAGAAACCTAAATATGCCTAAATGCTTCACTTATAAAATATAACCCAATACAATTTAAAACAGAGGCTATAAACATTTAAACATCAAATAACAATGTTTATACCACAGTAAAAACTCTAAATCTAGACACCTGTGTCACTCAACTACTGTATGGTATATAATGTTAATTAATTGATATTAAGTTATATCCGAATAATATGATGTACCTATATATAACCCAAGTTATATAATTACCAAAAAGTACCTTATCGGACACACATGCAGCATGACTAGAATCCACTACAGCCGAATAACTAAACTGCGTTTCAAAAAAGGAGAGTGCTTCAATCATTGATTTACAAAGCTCAGTATACAAGATGATGTTTTGCAGCATTAAAAAAAAAAAGAAAAAAAAAAAAGAAAAGAAAAAACCAATAACAAATTTGGGACATTTATATTTTCACCATTATAAACACCTGTATGTGCTTCTAAGAAATATTGCGGTTACAGTGCGTTATTTGAAAGGTAATCATTCTTAACACGAAAGTGACATTTAGAGGCACTATGCAGCACTTTAAAGAGCACAGTATACATGCTCGATATGGCTTTTAATCCCTCCACCTTCTGCTGCAGTGTTTTGTAAGCCCTCTAGTTCATTGTGTTATACAATAGTCGAGTAAGGTCAGGCAGCTCAATCAGGATCGCCGTGTCTCACATTCGGAACAATCATTTTTTATTATCTAATCTATTTACCCTTTAAAATGTCAGAGGTGCAAGCAAAACATATTACAACTAGTTATAACAAGAGAAAATGAAGTGGAAAATGTAAAGTTTAGCTGGTATTTTCAATCTCAAGGGAACGTATTCTGATACTTGTTTCTTCTCCATCACTTTGCAAACCCTACTAAGATTGACTGTATTACATTTAATATATAAAATGCAACAGTCAGTCTTAGAATAGTGTGCAAAGTGATGGAGAAGAAGCAAGTATACAAATACAGTCCCTTAAAATTGTTCAGTTAATATTCATTTTGGCTTATGAACAGACTTTGTGTAAGGAGATTTTACATTGGGAACAGAACAAAGTCAAAAAGTTGATATTATTGATATGCATGTGTTCAATGCTTTCCTCAGTTTCCAATTGTTGCTTCCAATACTAAATCTAAAAGAGGGAGTAAATCCCAAATTGAATTTATATATACATAAGGCCTGTCACTCTGTTTTATAAATGAATGCACTAAGGGCTGGAGGTAGAGAATGGAGCTTTTGACAGAGGAGAACCAACATTTCCCCTGATCCTTCCCTCTTAACATCATCGCAAAGAAGCTAAGGCTGGGGCCCTATCACATTTAAGTCTCCATAGTAATGGAGTCCTTTGTGGGCCCCTACTAGCTGTAGAATAACAGGGTGAACAGAGGAGTGATACATCACATTGAAAAATGCCATAACATGCAGCTTGCAGGAAGACAGAGTCACTATGGAGACCTGAGGGGAAACACTAATGAACCATGCCAGCTAAACAAGCAAAAAAGGATAAATTATGGAGGCAAATATTTCACACTTGCTGTGTAATAATTACACATTACATTGATGCTCAGCTAAATTGTGGCCTACAGAGCATTATGGGAAATCCATATATTTGGAGAGCCTAAGACAGTGATGTTAAACATGGCACTCCTCCTGCATGGACTTCATTTCTAGTGATGCTGGGTGAGAGGATTTAAATATTTAACACTGCAGCAAGAACACTAGAAGGGGGGGGGGCGTGTCTGACTGCTCATGTGAGAGGACGTGTATCACTTGAGCTCCGCATCCCAGGCCGTTTAATCACGAATAGCACAGACATTCACATCGCTAAAATATGGGGAAGAACCTCCACAAGCGCCTTGCCAAAGTTACTAAGTCACACGGAGGGGACAAACAACTCCCGCCGGCGCTACAATCGTTTTTAGTGCAGATGAAGACTGCAGGCCGACAGCCAAAATGGCGTCGCAACCAGTGACGGAAGAATTCCCGCCACTTGTTAGCAGGGAGCTGGAGGAGGACGAGAGCTCTGTTAGCTCAGCAGGCACTCACCTCTCGGAGACCCCGACAAAAGGCTGACTTCACAGCGTTCACAGCAAGCGTGAGTAAGGACTTTGCAGCCCTGACGGCCAGCATCGCCACCACTATTAAATCAGAAATAGCGGACCTCCAGGGGGACTTAAAAAGCCAGGCATCGCGCCTAGACACAGTAGAAGCCGACCAGGCCACTATACACGAGGCGATGGGCAACATGGCACACGAGCTAAGGGATCAGAGGAAAATTACCACGCTCCTCGCCCAACAGCTCCTAGATCTGGAAAACAGAAGCCACAGATCAAACATCCGCATTAGGGGACTGGCAGAACTGGAAGGCCCTGAAGATGTCCTAAAGAGGGTCGGTGAGCTGTTTAATAGTATTCTACAGCGGGATCAGGCCAATCCCATTGCAATTGATAGAGCCCACCGCACCCTCAAACGCAAAGACCCCGGTGGCCGTCACCCCCGTGACATTATATGCTGCTTGCATCTGTACACTGTGAAAGAGCAACTTCTGCAGCCTGCAAGAAAGGCCCAGCCGATAGAATTTCAAGGTTCACAGGTATTGCTGCTTCCTGATGTGGCTTGGGCCACTTTGTAAGCAAGAAAAATGTTAAAGCCGGTGGCAGATGAACTTAAAAAGGCCAATATACCCTTTCAATGGGGATTTCCCCTCAGCATCATGGTCCGCAGAGGAAACGCTACCTTCCTCCTCCAATCCCCTGACGAGACACCAGGCTTCTGTTCTAGCCTAGACATCCCTGTTCCGGACATCACTACCTGGGCAAGCTCTAAACCAGTAGACCTCTACCTGCCCCAGCTGAAAAACGGTCCCTGGATCCCGAGACCTCAGAGGAAACGACGCCCGAGACCACTACAGGACTCAGCTGCGGTTCACACACAACCGAGACACTCTGTCTACCCAGATCCTACCTCTGGCGACTTATCTAGACCGCAGAACTCCCCGCGATGAGGACTTTTTTTTTGGGAAAGAACGGTCTTCTACGGATGAACAAGTAGCCCAGACCCGGGCCCCTTCTTCCAAAGGACTGACGTATTGTCCCCTTTTGTATATATATTGAATAGATATAAGTATTCATGCGCGATATGTTTATATTTTCATAATCTCAAGGTTCTGTTGGACCCCCAACAAAGTTAAAGTGCTGATAAGTTTTTTATTAATCTAAGCTAAGGCACGGCCAAAGGGAGGGATCTCTCTTTGGATACCACCCGCAACCATGGTTGTTAACACTGCCCCCACAGTGTGTATCTGTGCCACTGTACATATGGTGTGCTCCCGGAGCTCAGACCCTGAGCCTCAGAAGCGGGCCATAGGCGCCTGTACCCCTTGTGCCAAGGGCATAGCCTGAGGTGTACCCCCGAACCTAAATTTCCCAAGTTTAGTATCCCTCCGTTGTTTTAACTCCCTGTTGCTTCTCACTCTGGTGCGAACTCTAAAATACACTAACAAATTGCCCCCTATCTCATTCTATGGCTATCCCTGACCTGCAGAATGTAATTGTTACATCTATAAATGCCAAAGGCCTCAACATCCCCTCCAAGAGGTCCAGACTATTTGGGGAACTACGAGCCCTGAAAACATCCATAGCATTGGTCCAGGAAACACATTTCAAACGATCTAAACCACCACAGCTAGTGGATAGAGTTTTTACACACTCTTATCATTCCTATTCTCCTTTTAAAAAAAACCAAGGGTGCTGCTATCCTAATATCTAAGCACCTACCATTCACGTTTCAGGAGTCTAGAACTGATAATGAAGGTAGAGTGATATTTGTGAAAGGTAGAATAGGCACCAATATAGTTACCATTGGAAATGTTTACTCCCCTAATGTAGACCAACATAAATTCATTTGTTCTATCCTTTCAGAGTACGCCGAGTTCCTGGAAGGGATCATAATCCTGGGCGGTGACCTGAATATGGTTTTGGACCCTCTGCTGGACTCCTCCACCGGGGCGACCCATATGCGCTACTCGAGGATCAAGCAAGTTCAAAAATCCCTACACAAAACACAACTGGTAGATGCCTGGCGAACATTACACCCCCAAACCAAAGACTACACCTATTACTCCCCCCCCCCACACGCCCGATATTCCAGGATAGATCATATTTTTATCTCCCATAGACATCTTGATATGGTTAAATTTGCTAACATAGGCTCCATCACCTGGAGCGATCATGCCCCTGTGTCCTTGACCCTTAATATCCCTTCTCTACCAAAACGCTCCCCCAATTGGAGGGTGAACGAAAATATTCTTAAAAATCCCACCCATATTGAAAAGCTGACAGACACCCTACAACACTACTTCAAAGAAAATACTACCCCTGAGTGTACAATCCCGATGATTTGGGAAGCCCATAAGGCTGTAATCAGAGGCCACCTCATAAGTGCAGCATCATATGAAAAAAAAAATGCACAGGGCGGCTATGTCACAGTAATTGTCCCAAATTGCAGCACTGGAGGTGCGACATAAACTCTTCCTTTCAAGACCTGAATACCAGTCTCTTCTTTCTTTACGAGCACAGCTGGCAACGCTATGTACGCAAGCCACACAACGCTCGTTTTTGTTGGCAAAGAGTGGTATGTACGAGCACGGCAATAAGCCAAGGCATTGAAAGCAAGACAAGCAACCACTTTCATATCCAAAATCAAAAGGAATTCAAACACGTATTGTGCACACAACAGTGCAGATTTCCGAGACTTTTCGACTATACTACCAGGGTCTTTATAATCTTCACAACTCGGAACATCCTCCATCCCCCTCCATGAATAAGGATATTCACGATTATTTAGCTACCCACTGCAGTACCAAGATACCTGGAACGGAGGGAGACTCCTTGGATGAACCCATCTCTCTGGACGAGGTGATGGCGCCAATCAAGGACTCCCCTACTGGAAAGAGCCCCGGGCCTGATGGCCTGACACTCCCGTATTATAAATTATTTTACAGTAATACCCAAGCCTGGGAAGGATCCGACTCTATGTGCCAGCTACCGCCCCATTTCATTGCTAAACACAGATGTTAAAATATTTGCAAAAATCCTGGCTAACCGCCTTCGGCCCTATCTACCATCACTTATCAAACGTGATCAAGTGGGGTTTATTCCGGGACGGGAAGCCAAGGATAGTACTACCAGAATAGTTAATTTGGTGCATCAGGCCCGACCCACCCCAACGATTTTGTTATCAATAGATGCCGAGAAGGCGTTCGACAGGGTCAATTGGGCCTTTCTGTTCGCATCCCTTAGACATGTGGGTTTGAGACCAAACATGATACGGTGGATAGAAGCACTATACAATAAGCCAGTTGCTAAAATCCGCATAAACGGGATGTTGTCGGGCCCAGTGACCCTGTCGAACGGTACAAGACAGGGATGCCCCCTTTCGCCTTTATTGTTTGTCTTAGTCATGGAACCATTTCTGGAAGCTATTAGATCTAATCCAGATATACATGGGCTCCAATTGGGGCCACGCACCCATAAGGTCTCGGTGTTCGCGGACGATTTACTTTTTATTGTGACTGACCCCCACACTTCCCTGCCCAATATTGTTAGAGAAATGGAGGTCTTCTCTAAACTGTCGTACTTCACGGCTAACCTGTCTAAATAAGAAATTCTTAATCTCTCACTGACACCGGCAGACGAGACCCTTTTAAAAGGCTCTTTCCCATTTCGCTGGGCAACTGAATCCATCAAATACTTAGGGACCTCCATCCGAAGCGATCTATCCCAACTGTTTCACTTAAACTTCCCCCCCCTACTACGAAATTTAAAGTTGGACATGGCCAAATGGTCTACTAAGTTCATTTCATGGTTCGGCAGAATTGGAGTGGTGAAAATGAATATTCTACCTAGAATTTTATATATATTGCAGGCGCTTCCTATCACCCTGCCTGCCACCTACATCACTGAAATTAAACAGCTCATAACCCGCTATGTGTGGGGATCCTCACACCCAAGACTGGGGTACGAGTATCTCACCAGACATAAGCTAATGGGGGGAGTATCCTTGCCAGATATATCACTTTATCACAAAGCAACTCACTTGGCCAGAGTGGTTGCTTGGACACGTCCCTCCCCTAAGCTTTGGGTGTCGGCGGAACAAGAGGGATTGAGGGTCCCAATCCCGGTGGCAGCTTGGGTCCCAAGGACACAAGAACTAATAATTTCATTAGACCACCCCACGGTCCCTCCGACACTGGCTGTATGGCAGAACTCAGCGGAAGGATATGGTCTACGACAGACCCCTTCTCCACTAACTTCTCTTATTTTTAATTCTCACTTTCCCCCCGGTTTTAAATGTCCAACAAATACATGACCTTTTATCTGAGGAAGTGAGATACCCAAGGTTAGGACATATCATGAAAGAGGGAAATATGACTCCATACAACGACTTGGCACCTGATAGGCCCAAGGACGGAATGCGGTCCCACACTTATAGACAACTGCACCACTATGTCTCCTCACTTCTTAAATCAAAGAAATACCCCGACACACTACTGATACATTCACAATCCAGTTCGAAACCTTATTACGTCAGGCAATGGGAGAGGGATGCACATATTACTTTTACAGACACCCAATGGACAAAAATTTCCCTCTTAATCCATAAGTGCACGCCATACTCACTGGCACAGGAGAATTCATATAAAATATTCACCAGGTGGTATAGGGTTCCTTTGGTGCTACATAAGCAATACCCAGGGACTCCAGATATTTATTGGCGCTGCAAACAGGACAGAGGGGACTTCATACATATCTGGTGGAGCTGCCCTTTTCTCAAACCATTCTGGGACTTAGTCGTTAGAGTCCTAGTAGCAGTAGACGACCCTGAATTCGACCCCGACCCCCTGCGAATACTTACACATCACACACCACGACCCACTAAAAACACTCCCTAACACCTCCCCTATTGAATGCAGCTAAAATGCTTATCCCAAGGCTCTGGAAACAGCCCCGGTCCCCGACTTGTGCTGAGTGGGTCGCCTCGGTGGAGCAGGTCAGGAAGATGGAAGACTTGCTGGCTACCTCTAAAGGTGAAGGCCTAGTCTCCGACTCCAAATGGTCCCCATGGGTCATGTACCTGGAATCTGATCCGTTTCTTCAGACTTTGTCTGCAATGCCCCCTACACTGTTATAAATGTAGTTTTTTCTTATGATGGTTATGAAAGATCACAGATGCCGATACAGTACGAGATATGGTCGACTATAAAATGTATGAGGTAATAAATGGAAGGTAGATAATCTGTACTCCGTTCCCCTACGCACCGAGTGAATCCCTTTCCCCATCCCCTTCTCTTTCCTTACCCTCCCCAACTCTCCCTATTATCAGTTTCCCCTTTTCTCCAATCCACTTGTTCTTTGTTTTTGTTTCTTCAATTTTGTATTTCAGGACAAAATATGTAGAGGAAAGGCTTTATTTTTGGTTCAGATCGGCTATTTCTGTTTTATTTATTTATTTTTTATTTTTTTGTTTAGTATTAGGCCATACTTATCCCTGACAATGTATACCTGATGATAGATGATTACTCATAAGACACAAAAGCACATGTTATATATTGGATATATTTGGCTTGTTTTATTATGTACAGCTGATTTGAACTGCAATGTAACAATTATTTCTTATGCAACCAATTCCTTTGAATAAAAAAAGATTTTAAATTAAAAAAAAAGAACACTAGAAGGAGCAGGAGGAGACTAACATGGTGTTATTTCAGATGTACATGTATGCGTATGCATAGACACACAAAACGTGGCTTAAAGTTGAGACCATGATATTTGGCTATTTGTTACTCATAGAAAAATATCATGGTCTCAATTTTAAGCCACATTTTGTGTGTCTTTGCATGTACGTACATACAACATGTAATATTCTCTTATGCAGGAAGGTATTTTTAGAGTATTCTGTAACATGAGCACCTTCACTCCACTTGCAGTCTTTATGGCAAAGTACGTCAATAGAAACTGAAACGTGTTTGCTTACCTAAATCTTTAGTCTGTTTCTGTGTCTCACTGCTAAATTTACTCAGGAAAGGATTTTCTTGTGTTAGAAGGATCTTGATGTCTTCTACAGATACTGTAACAATTCTTGAATTGATGAATGGATAAAGACTATATATTCCCTAGATTGCAAAAGGAGGAGAGTATCAAAATACATGTCAGTCACTATAAACACACTTAATACATAATGCTGTGAGCCACCGTATGTCAAAATTTTACCCCTTGCAGAATACATTTTAAACAGAGGCAGCTTTTACACTCGTGCAGCTTTTGTGTTTAGCCATTTTCATTTTTCTCATTTAAAATGTACCCACACATTTCATATATGGATTCTATAGTCATAAGAAAGACTCTTAAAATACCACTATTTTCATCATAACTTGCAATTTACTATAATTTTTTTTATATAAAACATGATCACAAATTGAAAACCAAAAAAGAGCCACACTTTTTCTATTGGACTTAAAAAATCATTTACACATGATAGAAACTATTTATTTAAATGGGGTCTTTTCTTAACATTTGCCTTGAGTTTAGAAAAAGCCCATGTTTTTCTGTTTTGTTTTACAAGTTATAGGGCAATAACCTGAAGTAGCGTTTTAATCCCCTAACAATTTTCTTCTACACCGACCTTTTGACCCCAACAATAAACATAACCCTAACTGTAGGGATTTTTTGTTGTTCCTGTAAAATTGCAGATTGACGCTAAGGGCAGCATAGCAACTATAACAGAATGATGGAAACAGTGATTCACCACTTTTAAAGATCTTGGCCATAACAAGGCAGCACCATTTCTGGTATGGTGCCGCTTTTCCGATAGGGGGCACACTTTTTCTCTCAGGAGTAATCGTATATGCACTGAAAGGGTTTTTAGTGTACCCTGATCCCACCTCACGGAGGCATCAGACGGACACAGTCTAATTACCTCCAATGGTCTTAAAGACACATGACGTATATGTACATCTTGTCATAGTTAAGGGGCTAAATTACTCACATACAGGCACATACACTAAAGAAAACGTTGAGTGGGTTAATTATAAACATCAAAAACTGGGGCAAAGTTCTAAAAGTAGAGCACTAAGCAGTAATATTCCACAGGTTTCCATAGTGACTGCTCCACTTTTAGAACTTTACCGCAGAATTGACCATTATGAAATAATCTCTACTGTGCTGAACCTTTGTATGAGACATTTGAGTCTTTAGATAGATAAGCAGAGTGTTTAACAGTCGCCTTGTAAGCTTCAATGCCAATTATATGCAACAATGGATACATTTCATATTTCACATGGTGCCCTACAGTACTGTCACATACAGACCCGTGGGATAGGTGGGGCCACTGATGCACTCACCTCAGTCACATGGAAGAGCATCCGTTTGCACCGCCTGTGGAATGCATGCCTAGCGACTTTTCTAAAATTATTATTACATATAACCAAGTGTGAGATGAGGGATCTGTTCCCCATTGTTGCAGATCTCTACCTTCTAGCCCCAGAAATCTGCACATGTCTGTCATGCTGTGCAAAGGGCCAATGACAGGGGTGTGCAGGGATATGAATTCATTACCCGCTCTCCCTGCGGCAGTGAGCGGCTCTATGCACACAGCACAGGTCCTGCAGCTTACACATCATGGAGGAACTAGGGACAGCAGTTCCTATGATGCTCAGCTAGTATGCCACAAATATGTCTGGCTTAGTCTCATAGGAACTGTAGTTTGGCAGATGGAATTGTAGATGGTTGTTGTCATAGCAATGTGCAAGATACATGGGAATATCAAAGCAATAAAACACACTAATATGCGATGCACACGAGTGCGTCAGAGGTCCACAGCAATAAAACGCACAGTAGTTATGCTGTGCCATCTTTGTTACATGGCTTACTATACAATGATGGGAGTTATGGTGCACCATGGTCAGTGTCTGCCTCAGTATATAAGTGATGATAGTTACAGTGGTCCAATGTGTCTGGTCCACTATGTAATGAAGACATGTTCAATATTATAATACACACTAAGAGGTGGCGCAATATTCTTTTGTTGCCTTGGGGAGGAAAATGAGGTAGCCGCAGCTCTGGTGATGGAATGAGCCTTTTGAATTTCACTGCACCACACAGCACTATGCAAAACATGGCTTTGGACATTTTTGCCCTCTTACTCCATCTTTTGTTCAGAAACCCAATAATCCAATAATAAAATAGCTGTGAATGTCTAGCCACATTTGGCCATAAACTATTGTTTAACATGTATAAAAATTACACCAAATTATTACTCACTAGTGGTAATTTGGCTGTAATTTTCAATATACCAATATGGCGTTCAAAATGTTTGGTTGACTACATATAGCGGTCTGGGTTGTGGGTTTCATATCAGTACAATGTTGTTTATTTAGGCAACACCATTCTTATTTTTAGGAGATGGGGGGTGGGGGGGGGATTATGGTGGTGGAGGGGTGGAAGACTTACCTCTATACAGCCCTATAAAAAATGCCCCCAATTCTAAGGTACAAGAAGTTCAACACAGACCCTGCTCTGAAATCTATTCTGGAAATCATGCGTCAAACTGGGCTGCATGTAGAACATAAAATCGAAGAATAATGGTTCCATGTAAACTTACCTCTTGGGCTAATCTGTAAGCACAGCCATACTGCTCCCCATCATTATTCCGACAAAGCACTTTGATACCAGTGTTAATTACCTATAAAAATAAGGGAGAAAAATTTAGCAGACAGAATGTGGTTTCAATTGGAGCCTTAAAAAAAAACTAAAAAACATGAAAGTGCTGTGCAGATTTTGCATTGCAGAACTCAGCATAAAATTAGCACAAACAAATTGGAGAACTCAACCACTTAAGGTTCATCATCTCTAAATTCTGCAGAAGCTTTAAATGTGCTAAATTGGTCTCCATGCTTTCAGATTTGCCTCCTAATCACATAATTGAAACGGTTATGTCTTTCTGAGAAATGCAACCATATTTCAGCAATTAACTTTGTCAGACCAATGAACTCATATCAGTTCACTGCGTACAATATACCAACAATAATAATAAAATAATAACAACTTTGGTTAAGTCAAGGAGAAAAATTAAATGATTAAAATATTTTCAGAGACTGTGAGGTTTATTACACTCAGAAATTAATTTAAATAAAAATGTAAAAAAAGCCCTTAGCCAACAAAGTAGTATGGGAGATGCAAGACATCAGAAGCGGACACGCCTAGGTTCAGCGATGTCATGCAGTGTAACGAAAAGGCAGGCGTAGAAATCAAGCCGTATTGGTGTGGGGGGATCCTCAAACTAACAGCTATACAGATTTCACCTTGGACACAAGGTTATCTTTTAAGATTGGTAGAATTCCACTAAAAGTTAAGTTAGGAAAACAGGCTAGCTCAGAAATATTGCATCAGAAAGTTGTGAACATTAACAGTGGGGATGCACTGCCAGCACAGACAAACATTACAGACAGTGTTGCAGCAACATAGAAATACTGCACAGCCACACACTCATAAGCGCATAATAGATGACGTTTCCGAATGATCCCATAATCATTTTACATTGTTGACGTAATGGCACTTGCCATGTTTTACTTTAGCAATTAGAGGGTACCACACGCAAACAAAACCTACCTTCATCTTCTCACTGTTATGAAGTAGTACATTCCTTAGCTCTTTAGACACCATATAGAGCTGTCTCTTCTTTCCTTCCTGGGTTCGAGTCAATAGGTTCTTTTTTGGAAAAGACTGGTCTAGTGCATAGAATTTCCTGCCAATGTAATATTTTATCATTATTTCTTTTTATGCCAAAGGAAGGGGAAATTGTGGCCTATAGTATTTAAAAGGAGACTAGTCATCATGTATAAATAATATGTGGTTTAGGTAGGTAATCATATTGCCTTTATAAATTGTGCTATATACGTTTTCAGCAAATAAATATAAAAAAAACACAACACAGTAGTAATTTCCAGCATGATAAAAATGTTCAACAAATCAAATAGTAATAACAAAGGCAAATATTGTGTGTGTGTGTGTGTGTGTGTGTGTGTGTGTGTGTATGCATATATATATCACAGTCCACACAGTGTATTCTATTGCAGTAGCACAAGTGACTAAATGAAACAAAACTTATTATGCTCAGTGTCTATATAAACCAGTGCTGCCGCACCTGTAATATACATGTAATCACCTGGGAAGAACTTCAGTAAAAAATTTTTTTACAAATGTGAGTTATGCAAAATGCCTGCTGGAGAAAAAAAAAAACCTGTACAAGCAGTAATCTTTATCGTGCACCAAAAGCGAGTTTGGGTCTAAAGTGTCCCTTTAACTTTAAAATGCCCTTCTCAATTTCCTGTGATTCTCTTTTTCATGAATAAACCCCCTAATGAATGTTGAAAAGTCTATAAAGCAAACTATAGTTTTGATTTTTGGGGGTTTTTGCAGTCCAATTCTAGGATGATGTATTACAATCATAAAAGGCACTTACACGATGGGAGAGAAAATAGGATCATCCTCTGAAAGAAATACAAAAGGGTCTTCTTTAAAGCCAAAGAGTTTCATTTTTTTGGCAGGAGGTGGACTAGAAAACAAAATAAAAAATCACATTAAAATTATAAGGATCAATAGTCAAGAATGATGTGCATAACACTTAGGAAAAAAAAAGGAAAAAAAAGGTTTTCATAAGGATAAAGTGAAGGAGCATCACTCATATGAGCAGCATTGGTTGTAATAAAATGCAGCTGTACAGTTTTTAACACTTGTATTTAAAACAGAAGAGCAGACAAAGAGGTACAAAATAAAAAAAGGTATCAAACAAAAAAGCTTAAATGTTATTAACCCCTTAGTGACATGACTTTTTTGGCTTGTCCGACGCTTGGTGACATGGGCTGTTTTAACATTTCTGAGGTGTTTGTGTTTTGCTGTAATTTATTTCTGTCTCATTTAGTGTACCCGCACAAACTATATATCGTTTTTATCGTTATAAGAAGGGCTTTCTTTTGATACCATTGTTTTGATAATTGCATATAATTTGATGTAAAAAAAATAATAAAATATGGCAAAAAAATGAAACAAAATTATTTTTCCTAGACACCCTAGGGTATTTCAAATAGTAGTATTTTAACACTTTCCATGCACTAATTATATTACCAGCCTATGTCAATGTTTTGGGTAGTAATTTTTTTTCACATACATTGTACTTTGGGCATGAATTCACAGATCCTGTTATATGTCAGTGCCAAACAACACCTCAATATGTGTTCAGCAACATCTCCTGAGTACAGGGATACCACCCATGTATAGGTTGGTTAGGTTATTTGTGGGTTAAAAGGCCACATTTGAGAGGTGCGCTTTTTGGTTTTCCAACTTGGAATTCTGACGTCCAGAAAACCTTCGCCCATGTCCAATTTGGGACATTTTTGAAGCCAAAAAGTGTATTCTACCCCACAAAGCCATATATTTTTGAAAACTAGACACCCTAGGGTATTTCAAATAGTAGTATTTTAACACTTTCCATGCACTAATTCTACCACCAGCCTATGTCAATGTTATGGATAGTAATTTATTTTCACATACATTGTACTTCGGGCATGAATTCACAGATCCTATTATGTGTCAGTGCCAAACAACACCCCAATATGTGTTCAGCAACATCTCCTGAGTACAGGGATACCACCCATGCATAGGTTTGTTGGGTTGTTTGGGGGCTAAAAGGCCACATTTAGGGGGGGGTGCATTTCCAACTTGGAATTTTGACATGTAGTCAGCCTGCGCCCATGTTCCATTTGGGACACTTTTGAAGCCTGTCAAAGTATTTTACCCCATCAAACCATATATTTTGGAAAACTAGACATCCTAGGGTATTTCAAATTGTGGTATTTTAACACTTTCCAAGTACTAATTCTACCACTAACCTATGTCAAAGGGTTGGGATGTCATTTTTTCCCCACACACATTGTAGTTCAGGCAGGAATTTTCAGATTCTGGTATTTGCTACTGCCAACCAACACCTCAGTACGTGTTCAGCAACATCTCCTGAGTACAGGGATACCCCCCATGCATAGGTTTGTTGGTTTGTTTTGGGGCTAAAAGGCCACATTTAGGGGGTGCACAATTCCAACCTGGAATTTTGACATGTAGTCAGCCTGCGCCCATGTTCCATTTGGAACATTTTTGAAGCCGTCCAATCAATTGTACCCCATCAAACCATATATTTTTGGAAAATAGATATCCTAAGGTATTTCAAATGGTGGTATTTTAATACTGTATAGGTACTAATTCTACCACCAGCCTTTGTAAAAGTTTGTGGTAGTACTTTTTTGGCAGTTTTTTTTCCACATGCATTGTACTTCAGGCATGAATTCACAGATTTCAGTATATGTCACTGCCAAACAACAACCCAATATGTGTTTAGCAACATCTCCCGAGTACAGGGATAGCACCCATGCATAGGTTTGCTGGTTTGTTTTTTGGCTAGAAGGCAACATTTGTGAGATGCGCATCTCAAAATTCCAACTTGGAATTTTGACATGTAGTCAACCTGCGTCCGTGTCCTATATGGGACATATCTTTTAAGCCAGCCAATGTAATTTACCCCCACCAAACCATATATTTTTTTAACGGTAGACCCCCATCAATCCTTGTGGCAAGGGCTCAGCAGCCACCGATACATCACTAGATGATGTATCAGAAAGCTGACCAGGGTCGAAATCGAACCCTGAGTCCACGGCCTCAGAATCAGTGCGTAAGCAGTGATCTCGAGCAAAGAAGGGGTTAATAGCTCTTAGAAGAGCCTATCTAGTACTGTAATACATTACAGTACAAAGTAATTAATCCATAAAACAGTGCAGACAGCAAAACATACTGTTGCTGTGAAAGATTACTGCTTATACAGTGATGAATGGCAGGGAAGGGGTTAATACACAGTGAAAGAATTTAATAAAACCTGCCAATTTTATAAAATGTTATTTTATATCACTAATACTGATCTGTCTCTTTCCGTCACAAATTTTTGTGAATATTGATCCGACCAATTTTGATCTGACCAGGGCGAATGGTGAGCTTAATTGAGAAATCACCAAACCGCCTTTGCCACTAATTCGCTGTTACTGATCGCTATGCGCTCAGGCAGCTTAAAAAAATAATCTCAAATATTTTTACTTTACATGTAATCCTCTAGCGGGTATGTGTAAAAAAAAAAAAATTAAAAAAAATATGCAGACAAATAAAAATTGCTTTGGCGTCAATATCATTGCGTAAGCAGTGATCGTCGGCAAAGAAGGGGTTAATAACTCTTAGAAGAGCCTTTGTAGTACTGTAATAAATTACAGTACAAAAAAAAATTAACCCCTAAAAAATGCACAAACAGCAAAAATAAATGCGCTGATGTGCACGATCACTGCTTACGCAAGATCAGTGGCAGGGAAGGGGTTAAACGCAGGGAATTGCTTTAATAAATTTTTTTTTATTGTTTTATTATTCGTGTGTTGTGTCTTTATTGTTTTTTTTTTTACTTTTACTTACTTTTCTTACTTTGATCTGTCTCTCTCCCTCACTAAAAAAAATGTGAGGAGAGGGAGACAGATCATAACTGGTCAGATCAATATAGAGTTAATATTGATCTGACCAGTCAGTGGGGATGTTCAGCAGAACATCCCCACTGCCTGTCAGTGTGCCTGGCAGTCACTGATTGCCTCTGTGAAGAGGCAATCGTGTGACAGCCAGAGAGCACAGGAAGCAGGTACTTCCTGCCTCCTGTGCTCTTGCCCTTAGAAGGGCAGCGCCATCTTGGTCACCCAGTGACCAAGATCGTGCATTTTTTTTGCATTTCTGATTGCCTCGACTTGCGAGGCAATCAGAAACACTTTCTGAGCATAGGAAGCGAAAAATTCGCTTCCTATGCTAGTTTTTGAAATGCCCGCGTTTTAAAGGCTCTGTGCCTTTAAAACCGGCATTTCGATCGCTCTCCGGAGCGATCGAAATGCCGACGGGCATTTTTTTTAGTATTGTACGATGCTTCCATACGGAAGCATCGTTACAATACCATTAGAGCACTGAAAGCGGAAAAACTCCGTCCTAGTCCGTCCTGTGTCGCCAAGGGGTTAAGAAGTTCAAAAGATTATTGAAACGTTCCTAGGGACAACAAAATAATTCTGTTCTTGAACTTACCCACATACACTCTCCTTTTTACTGGAATCAGTCTCTGTGTTAGT